>CM050170.1:90011266-90021266 GCA_027410445.1 Discoglossus pictus
TGATGCTACTGAGGCAGGTTACAATATGCTGAGCACCGCTTTTTACTTCAGTGTAGTATGTTTCCCGGTTCTGTTCAAACAGCGACAGCACCATATAGTCACCTCTTGCAGTTTTGCTGCTGGTTCTGCGTGGTGTATTCATAACACAAAAGGTCTGGATGGTCTAGAGAGAGGTCAGGAAAAAGAAAGCTAGAGAGCTGGAAGAGAGCTATGTATAGGGAGAGAAGAATTTGGGAAGAGAAAGTGGGAGATGAAATGAGCATAGGAGGGAGAGAAGACAGAGTTAGAGGTGGCATGAGAGTTAGAAAGGGAGAGAGGAGATGAAAAGATCCAGAGATAAGAGAGAATAAAGATAAGAAAGAGCAAGTAAAGAGGGCTAGGGAAGATGAGTAATAAAGCAAGAAAATAGCCAGGGAAGAGGAGGAATAAAGCTAGGGAAAAAGATGAAGAGGGTTAGGGAAGAGAGCTAGGGAAGAGGATGAATAAAGCTAGGGAAGAGGAAGAAGATAGCTAGGGAAGAGAAAGATGGCTAGGACAGAGCAGGAAGAGTGCTAGGGGAAAAGAGCTAGGGAAGAGGAGGAACAGGGCTAGTGAAGAGGAAGGAGAGAGCTAGGGAAGACGAGGAAGAGCTAGGGAAGAGGAAGATAGCTAGGAAATATGATGAGAGACATGATAGGAACAGAACTAGAAAGGGAAAAGGAAGATAAGAGCTAAAGCGAAAAAAGAGAAATAAGTGGGGAGGCCGGACACAGTGAGCTAGAGAGAGGAGCCAGAAGAGTGAGTAAAACGGAAGACCGGAGAGCAATGTTGAGAGGAGAGAGGAAGCAGGAGAGAAAAAAAAGTAATGTGAGAGAAAAGAAAATAGAATAGAGATATAAGAATGATGGAAAGAGAGAGAGAATGGAACAGGAGAGAAGGCAGAAGATTAAAAAGGAAGAAATAGGGGAAAAATAAATTAAGAGGAAGTAAGAAGGACAACATGATAAAAAAAAAGATAATATAACGAGACAACAGAGAAACAAGAGTTAGAAAAGTGAAGAGGATAGAGACTATAGGGAGAAGAAAGAAGAGAGAGAAGGTATATACATACAAAAATACAAACACTGAGTGCGATGTCATTTGTCCATTAGATGGAAGTATAAATCACAAAATGGTCCCAATACAACAGAATACTGAAAGCCTACTATGAAGTAATATCCAAAGAGTAAGAGGCCTAGAGGAGAAATCAGATGCAACAAATACCATCAAAGTACATGAAAAGTCAAGAAAAAAAACAATATTATAGCAAACAGAAACCTGAATAGATGAAGGAAGTGCTAATTGTAGAAATAATATGTAGTCTGTAGTCTTCATAAAGATGATTAGATTTAGAGCCGCTGGTGTTGGTGATCAGACAGGACTCTATTTTGAATATATTCAGAAGATGTTATTTATTTGCTCTTATAAAATCATACTAATGAGATGATGTCTGATAAGACTAAGCTTTATTCTACACCGTAAATAGCTGCTTATTTGGTTTAATTTACTATATTTTATATATTATAGCCTGCACAATATATATTAATGATACACGTGCAGCTGGATCCAGAACAAAAGTGTTCAAAAACCTGAAATAAGAACATCTTTGTTGTTCTCTCTGGCTTCAAAAGACTGTAAAAATGCCTGTTCAATTTCTCTGGATATACTAAAATAAAAGAAAGCCGCAAGAAAAGTTGTCTGCGATTACTGAAATTATGGTGATCACCACACCTATTACTATTGTCATTTTGTGATCTATCAGGTCCCAGTATACCTAAACAAGGTTCCAGATGCCCCACAATAAATTATTTGGGTTTTAAAAGGATTCCAAAAAAGGCAGGAAATACCAGATATTGTGTAAAACCCTAATCACATATTATAATTGTCAAACTGCGATTTGTCGTCACGCTTGCAAGCCTCGCAAAGAGAGGCGAGCCGTTGAGGCATTGAAGCCTTCCGAGCTTGGAGGACTTAGGGACTCTGGCTGAAATGAGCGCTAAATGCGCTTCTGAGAGCCTTGCGAAGCGAGGCAAGCAGTTGAGGCATTGAAGCACCCGGGAATCCCGGGGGCAAAAAAATCCAAACTCGGAAAAATACGAATGTAATGGCTGAACCGTGGAACTTGAAAAACAACAATAACGAAAAAAAAAAAAAACACACACACAGCACAGGGGGAGAGCCAGGATGCCTGGGGGTGAGGTTGCAAGCAAATTTAAGCCAAATTTGCTGTGTTTCGTCACTCGAAAATCAGCTAAGCAAAAAAAAAAAATGGTGGACGAAAAACGCAAACAATTCTGAAACTGGATAAAAACTAGGCTCTGCAATGCCAGGAACACAGACCTTGGAAAATGCACAACGCCACACACAGTAACACTTACATGAATAACCCAAAAATCTGAAAAGCCCAAAAATCTGAAAACGGAATGAAAACAAGGCTAAGCACATTACGACCTAAAATACTGAACTACTCAGGACTAAGAAATACACAACGACAAAGACACTAACACTTGCACAAACATGCCAGGCACGCGGGACTTTGAAAATAAAACCAACAGAAAGATTCAACAGACACACCGAGGAGAAACACACAGGGAAGGGACAGGGGGGGAGATGCTGAAAGGGGAGACACCTGCCATTCCCAAGCATAAAACTTGCAGGTTAACGAACCCTGCAATGAGCGGCCAGTACAGTTGGCAGGTGGAAAGGCTTGCAATGAGCGCAGAAGGTGATCATTGCAAAGCAGGAAAGTTGAAGTATATGAGGGGAGAGGCTCACAATGAGCGCCAAAGGCGCTCAGCAAGGGTCTCACGATGAGCGCAGAAGGTGCTCAGACGGCCAAAAGACTCACATTATGAGTGACAAATAAAAAAAATAACTAAACCAAACTTTCATACAGATCTTATGACATGTGCAGCACAACCTGAAGAGATGTATGGAATAAGTGAACACGGGCACCAATACACACCTGGAAGTGAATGCCACCCCATGTACGAATTACAACCAACCTGGAAAATAAAATGTTTTTATCCCCAAGCAAAACAAGGTAGGAATTTTAATGGGCATTATAAGGTAACACTACAGTGTTCCTGTAGAGGAAAACTGGTACAGTATTATGATTCTGATTGATGGTTAAGATGTTGAACTGGAAATCCAACAGGGTTTTCCCACGCAGATTTGAGTCCTGTCATCTATGTTTCTCTTTTACCAAAGTTGCATTCCATTAATCATTTTTTATCTCTTTCATTGTAGACTGTAGATTAGGACTTGGTTTCACATGTTTCAGAGACATAAAATAGAGACAAAGAATGGAATAATTTTATTAGTTGTTGAATGAAGAAACTTTAGGGGAAAAGAGCCAAAGTAGTGCTTTCATAGCAATACTGATATGATACCCTCTGGTGTCCAGTAAAAGAAGAAAGTTTTGAAAGATTTTAAAAATGAAAACTAGGTACAGTACTCTATTTGCCAACGAGAAAGAGAAAAAGTGAAATTACAGCATTATAGAGAGGTGGCTGAAATACTAATGACTATAGATTAGGACGTTGGCTTCAAATGTTTCATAGCCATAAAATAGAGACAAACAGTGTAATATTTTTATCAGTGGTTGAATTAAAATGCTGTAGAGGAAAAGTGACAGTAAAGATTTTCTGCCATTTCAACGCTGTAATGTGTCCAGTTGACCTCCTGAATCCTACTACTGTTGCTACAAGACACCTTGCCTGGACTCTGGAGTGCATGGACCTTTCAGTGCTCGGATATCAGATCAGGACCAAGTAGGATCAAGGAGATAAAATAACAAATAGGGGTTATAACCCCTAAAGAAGAGACAAAACACCTTGTATGTGTTCACTACAAAAGCACATTTTATTCAGGGTTTCACTGAACATTTATGGGGGTTGAAATAATGTAGTTATCAAACAGTAAATAGAACCGGCATTAAGCAACTTCAATATCCCTGCGGAGATGAGGAGCAACCAATGAGTGTAGCACCTATGTGTGCGTGTTGGTGATTGGTGCTTAGGGTGCCAAACAGGAGATAGTGGGCAACATAGTGTTTGGATTGCCGGCACTAGAAGGTGAGCCTATTGAGAAGTGGCCTACGTCGTTCCTTATGTAGATTGGCTGAGGGCCTAGTGTCATCGGCAAATCAGACGATAGTTGCCTACCTGGGTAATGTAAACTCTTTTAGACAGCCGGACTGTCTTGTTCCTTCACGCATTTTACAGTACATTATACTACAGAACAATGGGGTAGAATTACTTGGGAGATATGGCTAATAAGTTGCCAACTGGTATAATCTTGTTCTATCCAGTTTGGCTGTACTAAAACAGATTTTGGGCTATCGATAGCAGAGGGATCAAGGATTCCATAATCTAGATATTGCAATGCATTGCAGTACTTCTCCATCCTGCCTGGTCCTTGCTGCTGACCTTTTCACTTCTTAGGATGAGGCTTGGAGCCCTGACCGGGCACTTGCTGCCCAAGAGCAGGGTTCGTTCTCTAGGTCAATGTGGGTGGGGTGGTCTGGGCAGCTGTGGTCACTTACTTCTAGCTCAACCCCTCCTTCTGATGTCTCTTGAGGCAATCTGGGCCCCTTTCTGTTCCCGCACATGTGATTGGCTGTTTGTCAGCAAATGGAAGTGGAGTGTAGCTCTAGTTTGAACCCCCTCCCGATGCTAGCTGCCTATGGCCTAGCTTTAACTTCCTATTTGGTCACTGCCTGGGCGACCCAGACCAATTATGCCTATAAGTCCGGGCCTTTTGAGTTAACCAATCCCGGAAGGGTCTACTGTCTATAGTGATTTGTATGGGGATTTTCTACTGTTATGGTTCCAACTTTAGAGTCCAGGACAAGATGTTAGGTTGCCCCCACAGTGGTTAGCTCTCTTTTGGGGATAGTTAAGCCCAAAAGGGTCCTTGGTTACAGGGGTTAGGGGCCTTCTTCTCTCCTCATCCTGGTGATCCTGACATTAGTACTCTGGACTTTCAAAACCGCGATCAGAGTTCAAGACGCAGTGGAACCTTATTAGCTTCTTATGTATTTGCTTAAAGAGATTTGAAATGGTTTGGAAATGTACGGCTTTATATTCTATTATGCAATTTAAAAGGTAAAAAAAAAATAACAGTAATTTAAAGAGAATCCAGAGACTGGTGACTGTAAAGTTTAGGGTGTGTCAGATGTTTCAGAGACAAGAGAGAAATACGGAGCATGATCATTTTATCAATGATTAAATTAAGAATCTGTAGAAAAAAAACATCCATGAATACTGGTCCTGATGGTTACATGAGAAATAGCTTGCACTCTGGTTAGCAATACAAGTTCAAGTCTCAGTTTCAGGATTTCACTAGGAATATAATATGCCTAAGTATGTATCTATTTTCTTTTATATACTTTATTTTATTAAAAAGTGCTTATAAGCTCATTGTTTTATGCCTAAAATCAGAAAGATTTTACCTGTTTAAGTCTGCCTCAAGTTAGTGTTGCAAAATGTTACTATGATATACTACATACCATATACAGGCAATCCTCAAAATTCGTGGGAGTTCCATTTCCGGGGTCCTTACGAATGCAGAAAATCCGCAAATAACTGACTGGTAGTGATGTCCCAAACAGTTCGCCGGAGAACTATTCGCGGCGATTTTCGCATGTTCGCGTCCGCCGCGAACAGCGAACACATGCGCTTTTCGGTTCGCCCCCTATACTTTATCATTGAGGAAACTTTGAACATCATTTATTTTATTTTATAATTTTTTGTGTGTAATCTATGCCTTCCTGCCAGCGTGTGTGTGTGACAGGCTAACACCTAACAGCTTATATTGTGCTTATTTTCACTACTCATACCTGGTGGTGTAACATACATTGAATACAACCATTTTTTTCCTGTAATCTAATTTCAGTTGCCTGCCTGTGTCAGGCTCACAGCTTATATTGTGCTCAGTGACATAAAACAACACTTTTTTGACTGTAATAGATTGAATAGCAATTGCGTGCCTACAGGCGTGTGTGTGAAGCCTATTGTATCTACTCTGCCAACTTTTGCCAGTGCACAGTGACACTCATATCTGGTGGCACCTTAGATTGCACGCGCAGTGCCCCAAATTTGAAGTGGGAGGACCGACCAAGCATCTTTTTCCATCTTCCGCTTCCAAAAATCCATGCCATATACACGTCCCCTGAAAGTGGACGTAACAGGGATTAAGCCGATAGGAATAGTACTACTTAACAGTACACAACTTATAATAACGCAGACAGAGGCAACGCGTATAATCTTCCACGCTGTGCAGTGTAAGCCCCCAGACTTTGACCTGTGTATAATCTTCCATGCTGGGCAGTGGAAGCCCCCAGACTCTGACCTGTGTATAATCTTCCATGCTGGGCAGTGGAAGCCCCCAGACTCTGACCTGTGTATAATCTTCCATGCTGGGCAGTGGAAGCCCCCAGACTCTGACCTGTGTATAATCTTCCATGCTGGGCAGTGGAAGTCAAGGACAAGGAACGGGACAAGGCTAGCTTGGTATCCAACCTTGTGCAAATGGGGAGTTTGCGGTTGTGCAAAGGGACTGTTTGCAGTTGTTTGCGGTGCATTAAACGGGGAGATTGGTCTGTGAAGGTGTTAGTCCCCTTGAAACAACTTTCCCATCACTATTGTGGCCAGAAAGAGTCCCTGTGGGTTTTTAAATTCGCCTGCCCATTGAAGTCTATGGCGGTTCGCTGGGTTCGCCCGTTTGCGAACATTTGATGGAAGTTCGGGTCCGCTGTTCGCGAACCGAAAATTTGATGTTCGCGACATCACTACTGATTGGTCTTATTTGGCATGCAGCGGACGTTCATAAACTATCCTCCAAATGTGGTAAAAAGGTGAGAACTCACCCTGGGGGCAAAGGATGCCTACAAATCATCCATAAGGGCCAAAGCATCCTTTTTTGGCATTTGGTTAGGCATCCACCTAACCCTCAGTGGATGGCACACTGGCCATCTTGCATGAAAACAGGAGGAAAAAAAAAACACAAATGTGAAATCCGCAAATGAGAAAGACTCCAGAGGGAAACTGACACGTTGGCATGGTTTCCACCAGTTCAATGATATAATGGTAAATATTATTTTGAATACAGTAATCCGAGCTCAAGTCCCGGTGGGACTTCATTAGCTTTCTACGTGTTCGGTTTACGGGAATTTAAAATGACTGCTTCTTGTTCTCCAAAAAAGTTTCAAGAACATTCTACATGCTAATGTAAGATTATTGCTATATAAAAGTCTGCAAGATGAAAAATCTAATTATGGTTAAGGCACATATTTAGTTTAAAAAGTGAATGAGCACATATAGTTATGGCCGAGCAAATCCATTGCTGTTTCCCCTGAGCAGCTGGAAGCTGATTAGTCCTCCCTTTCCCACTCAAATCACTGCCCTAAAACATTTTTTTTACATTTTTGCTTAAGGAAGTGTCTTTAGGTTCTGTCTACGGAACCCCCCGCCCCACAAGGTATGAATAAATCTGTTCATTTGAGTTGAATAATCTAATTATGGTTGTTCCACATAAATTGTATTAAATGAAAAAGAGCTCATGTATACATGGGCTGTGTGCTTAATATGATAGACTTGAGATCCTTTGTGATTTTCTCTGTACATGTTCAAATCCTACTGATTATATCTCCCTTTTTTTCCGCCTAAAATACTGCCCTGATGGTAGTTTATGACGTCTATTCTTAGAGGAAATGTCTTTAGTTTCCTTGTCATAAGAAAAAAAAGCACATGGTCTGATGAAGTTGATGTTTTATAAATGTTCTTCTATGTATGTGCGGAGTTCAGAGAACGGTGACAGTAAAATTTGGGAACATGTCAGATGTTTCAGACATATGAGACAAATAGAGATCACAGTCATTTGAATTAAGTATCTGTAGAGAAAAATCAAACAAGTAAGTTGTTCTAGATGCCTCCATGATGTGATAGTTTTCACTCTGGATGTGAAATCCAGCATTCTGAGTTATCAGTGGAGCCTCTTTAATGTTCTAGGGCCTCATTCTATTACCGGCCGTAAATCGTCCGTAAGGCTGCGATTCCTTGCGGGGGTTCTGTTAACTCGCGATTCTATTATACGGCCCCGCAAGGATCTCCTCTTACGGCCGGCCGCATATCTTGCAACCGGCCATAAGCTCAGAAATATAAAAACGCAAAAATAAATTCAAGCCTGCACCGTACAGCTCTGTAAATGCTAGGGATAATATTGGGGGACATGAGGATTAATAGTAACCCACTCTCAAGCTTGCACATCAGCCCAAACCCGAGTTCAAATTAACTGTTTATTTTCCGGCTGCGGCGTGGGCGGGTCTGAAGTGCTCCAAGCACTCTGGACTTTTTACATGGATATTTTACGGATATTAAAAATAAAATATTTTACGGATTTGAGTATAGGATAATTATGTGCTATTTTTTCTAACACCTAAAATCCCTTTATAGTCTCCTCAAAGTGCAGGATGGCTTTATTTGAGCTATTTTATGTGCTTAATTGGTGCTAGCGGGACCTCTTTCCTGCAAGTAAGCTGCGGCTCGCTTTTAGCCTTGCAGAGAGGTTTCCCGGAGCAATTGAATTGCAAATAGGAATTTCTTACGGCCGAAACTCTTGCGGCCGTTTTAGATCAAAGGCTTTCCTCTGGCGCGAGCGGCCGCAAGAGATAGCAAGGCACCGGCCGCAAGCCTGCCGGAGCCCCCGGCCGTAAGGGAATAGAATAGCCGAATAGCTTGCGGACGGTCCTTGCGGCCCCGCAACGGCTGCGGCCGCTAATAGAATGAGGCCCCTAGTGTGGTTCTCATAAAATTTAAATAAATGTTTTTTTTTCCAGAAATAAACAATTGTGGACTTATGTTGCTGTTAAAAAGAATGCAAATTGAGAAATCCAAATACAGAAGTTGCACATATATTGTTTTAAAATGGGAAGAGCATGTGGCGGAGTCAATGGGATTGAGATCCATTTGGTTTCCTCGCTTTATCTTCATACCCGCTACCATGCTCCCGTTTATAAAGGGAAAGCTTGGTATTCCATTACATATATGGATCAAAGATGAAGTCACATGGTATGTAGTTGCACATATATTGTTTTAAAATGGGATTGAGATCCATTTGGTTTCCCAACTTTATCTTCAAACTCCATACCATGTTCCCATTTATGAAGAAGTCTGGTATTTCCTTACATATATGGATCAAAGGTGAAATTGCCGAGTAGGCATGTGATTATGGGCAAGAAGTTAAGGCATTAGATTTGAAACCCATTAGGGTTTCCCCCTGCTGGTTTAAATTCTGCTGGCTACGTCTTCTTTTTCGACCAAGGTGCATTGATAATGATGATTTTCATTCCGGAATTATTTTTATCTTAGAAGAATACAAATGGATTGAACGAAGTTGAAGTGCTTTCATAGCAGTACAGAAATGATTTTGTATCCTGTGAACAGAAGAAAGATTAAAAATATTTATGTATGGTATTCTATATTGGCCAAAAAGTGAATGACAGCAATATCGAGAGGGTGGTTGACATAGTGATGACTGTAGTTTAAGATGTAAGATGTCAGATGTTACATAAAAAAAAAGGAGTGGAATAATTTTATCAGTTTTTGAATTAAGAATTTGTTGAGGAAGGTGTCAAGTTTCTAACAGTTCCATTATATAATGGTGTAACCCCTATATACCATGGAGGTTCTTAAAGGAACACAATGGTATCTAAATTAACTCTATATAGACCCCCATGGGATGTAAATTAGTCCCTACTTACCATGGGAATCTATAAAGGCCCCCATCATACATTATAAAAATCAATTTTTTTTCAAGCATACTCATTTCTATCCCTTTACCTTTAATCTCTTTCCTGTGCTCCTAGTCTACTCTTTTCAATTCAACACCCTCTTTTACCATGATTTCTTACAACATGAGGTAGTTCTATATTAATCAATCAATCAATTCATAAATGCAGTAAAAGTTATACTCAATAGCC
>CM050170.1:90026266-90338766 GCA_027410445.1 Discoglossus pictus
ATCATGAAAAAACAGCAAATATGCCTCAGATTAACTTGCAAGCTGACTCATAGGCTCCTTGCCTCTCCCACTGTGGTGTGTGTAAGTTAATTGGAGGCATATTTGTTGTTTATTTCATGTCTTTTGAGTTCAGTGGTTCGGCTGTTAAAGTTGTAATTTTGCGAGGGGCACTGTGCATGTATGAGTTTCCTGTGTGCCTTTGCAAGGCTCGCAGTGAAATGAGCTGCCTTCAGCGCTCATTGCAGCCTAAGTACCACATTCCTCAACTGCTCGCCTCGTTTTGTGAGGCTTGCAGTGCAATGAGCGCCTTTGGCCTAAGTTCCGCTTGGCCGCAACTGACAACTATATATTTGATAGTTTTATAGATCATTCCTTCCCTGACTAGTCACACGACACATAACAAATGTCCATGTTGGATTTTTCCTCACAAATTCCTTTCCCTCTCTATCTATTTCTCTACTCTGGTGCAGCAACTGACAGCCTCCCTGATGATCAACAAGATGAATAAGAGCAAGAAGGACATTCATAAGATGACCGAGAGGTTCATGAATCATTTCCTGGAGATCATCTACCTGTTGACTGGAGAGGTGAGAGTTGAAGACAACACTGACATTGTTGTTATCTCCTGCACTGCAGACCAGCTGTATGTAAAGTAGAAGTCAATGTTCAAGACATAGATACATAGCCTTGTAGATAAGATACAAAATAACAGAGCACCAGATCATATATGAGGCAGAGGGACGGCGATGTCAGGTTAGGGCAAAACATGAGTTCTGGATACAGGACAATTTGTGGTGTGTCACAGAGGATGATACACAGACATATATTTTATAATATGAAAACAGCAACTGTACAAGTAACTAATTCTTGGGTTTGTTTTTTTTTTATTAATTTTTATTGAAGTATAAACATACAAAGTTAAAAAACACAAAAAGCATGACCTCCTAATATAATCTTAACATAATTTCCATAAGGAGTTATGCAATCAAGACAATCAAAACCTCATACATACATCACCCATCCTATTAATTAAACTTATTCTTTATGGGGAAATAAGATCAATCGATCTAGGGTTAAAAAGTGGAGTAATGGGAAAAGGAAAAAAGAAACCTAAAGATTAGTTTGAGTAACTTCTATTTCAAAGTATCCCAAATTACCCATTTACTTTTGTCATACACTGAATGTCCAACAGATGAAACAGTTATCTCCAGTTTCCTGCAGCGTTCCAATTTCCACATTATCAGCCTTATTAAATTACGATTTGGCCAATTGAATAGGGCCCTATATAAGCACATAGCATATTTTCTTTACAGAAGTTTTTAGTTAGGGAAGACCTTGCTTTTGGATAGAAGTTCACTAACTAAAAGCTTCTGTAAAAAATATGCTCTGTGCTTATATAGAGCCCTATTCAATTGGCCGAATCACAATTTCATAAGGCTGTATATCTCTCCAATTGGGGGAATTTTCTTGTTTCCATCTTGATACAATGAGAAGTTTAACTATCAGAAATATTTGAATCATAAAAACGATCGCTACTTTCTTATAGTTTTCTAAAAAAATGTGCAATAGACTGCTGCAAGAAACAGGGGAGACAACCCTTCCCATTGCTACAGAGATATAATCAAAACATTTTGTCCAAAGTAGCTTAATGTATGGACAGTCCCACCATACATGGTATTGACTACCACTAAATCCACAACCTCTCCAGCATAATTTGTCGTTAATCCTGTGAGATATCGGATATATTTTCACTGGTACCAGGTACCATTTGTTAATCATCTTGAAATATAACTCACTCTGGGCTGCGTTTTTAATGAATCTATTAGTGCTATTTAGGGCTCTTGCCCAATTAAAATTTGTTAATAGAATACCCAAATCCATTTCCCATGATTTCATACTAAAAGTTATTCCTTTATCCAGTCCTGATAAGATAATATTAAATGCTTTCGATATCATATGGGTAGAGTCACCGCTCCTTATCATTAATTCAAATCCATTCAATTTATCCATCAATTTATTATCTCGTCTAAGAATATTAATAACATGCTTTAGTTGTTCAAAAGCTAACCAGTTTTGGGGATGGATTCTTAACTTCTCTCTTAATTGGTTGAAGGTTGCTAGTTCTCCTTCTATATATAGGTCTTTAATTGTTTGAACCCCTTTATTACTCCAGTTTTTGGTCCAAGGAATATTATTATGTTCAGCTATTATATATACTGGAGTGATACTACTTAAAGGGGAAAGCAATTTTTATTTTTTATTTATTCTTCTCCATGTAAACCAAATATTCTTAACTATATATGCTTCTTATATAGTGAGTTGGATAATTATGAATTTTTTTAAATATTTTTTATTTATTCTTTTGTCTGGTACCATGGGTAATTATCCTGGCGATATAACCATTTTAAAGCATGAGTTTACATGACTGCATCTTGGTATAATCTAAGTATGCAGGATGATACCCCAGCTTGGGGAAAGTTCCTTGACATTACGTCTCTTTTCAAACTGATGTGTTTTCTTGTATTAATGAATGTGTCAATTGTACTCTGAAGTTTCGAAACCCAATATATCGGTAGCTTATTTGGTATGCACTTAAAAATATAATTAATACTCAGAAGAATTGCCATTTTAATGCAAGAAATTCTACTCAAAAATGAAAGTATCAAATCCCTCCATCCTTCTAAAATGTTTTGCACTTTATGATACATTTTCTTACAAATGGATGAGATCATTTTAGTTATATCTTCAACAAAGGAAATTCCTAAGTGTTTAATAATATTTGTTTCCCACTTAAAATTATATTTTTCTCATACAGTCTTTATATCATTGTCTGAGATATTAAGTGTCATAGTTTCTGTTTTTTGTGGATTCAGCTTATAGTTGAAAACATGGCCATACTGCTCGATTATTCTTAATACTTTTGGCAGAGATTCAAAAGGTCGGGTCAGTGTTATTTTATGCTCTCTCTCCCCCACCCTAATTTGCCCACCCTTATGCCCCCTATGCCTGGGGTGCATCTGATAGCTCCCGCCAGAGGCTCCATTAGCAATGCGAACAGGGTGGGGGAGAGAGGGCAGCCCTGTCTTGTACCGTTACTGACTCTAAAATTGTATGAATCAAAGCCAACACCACCAACTGATGAAGAGGGTGCTGAATATAAGATTATAAGGCTCCTATGGCATGAGAACCGATTCTACCAAAGCCCATTTCCGTCGGCGTCGCTTTCATGTACTCCCATCCTAGACCGGCAAACGTTTCTCAGCGTCTAATGACATGAATAGGATGGGAGTACCAGTGCACTTTGTGTAGGCCATTAAACTTATTAGCTGCCTTATGTTGTCCTGTCCATATCTGCCTGAGATAAATCCTGTTGGTCATTCGGGATCAGTTTATCTATCAACTTTTTTATTCTGACAGCCAAAAAGTTAGCATATAATTTTAAATTAACGTTCATTAAAGAGAAGGGTCTGCAACTTTCACAGTTGTATAGTTATTGTTTGTTTTTAGGAATCATAATTAAATTTACTTGCAGCATCTCTTCTGGTATTTTACCCCTTTCCATAAATTCACTAACTTCAAGTATTTGCTCAGAATTGTCTGGAATGATTTATAAAAGGCATTAGTAAAGCCATCAGCGCTAGTAATTGCATATGATTTTAAATTCTTGATGGCCTCAATGATTTCCTCTTCTGTGATCGACTTATTCAGTTCCTCCAAGTCTGAGCAAGATATTATAGGAAGATGTACTTTCTCCAGAAAGATATCAATTTCCTCCCTTGTTGGTTATTTAAAAGTTGAATCGTTAGTTAAATTGTAAGATTTGCTAACATCTAGCAAAGGTATTGGCTATTTCTTTTGGTTTGGAAATGTAAATACTCAATCCTCGTTCTCTCGTTTTTTTTATTTTATTTGCTAGGATTTTACTTATTTTGTTGTCGGGGTAGTGATATTTTTTGCTACATCCTCCAAATTGCTTTATCAGAAATAAGTTGATTAATTTTATTTATTTGGTTTTGTATTTCTTACATTTCTATAGAGGTAGTATTGTTTGGATTAACTTTGTTAATTTTCTCCAGGTTATATAGTTGTATCAGTAATTTACGTAAAGATAAGCCTCTTGGTTTTAGCAGTTGACTTTTCATTCTAATCAAAATGCCCCTTATGAAAGCTTTCTGAGCAGTCCATAATAGACTACTAGATGATACGGATTCTGCATTCATTTAAAAAAATGTGGAGATTTTGTTTTCCAAATATAATTTCCTCTTTTCATCCTCAGTATTAAATCTTCCAGTTTCCAGGCAGGTCTTGAATGTTGCGAATTAGCTAGTTTCATTTCCAAATTAATATAAGCGTGATCTGATATTGTAATTGGGCCTATCTCTGATTTATTTTTAATTTGTCCACAAGAGCAAGATCTATCCTGGAGTAAACCTTGTGGGTGGGAGAAAAGCAGGCATAATCTCTTTGATCAGGATGTAAAAAATCCTCCATGCATCATACATATAATTATCCCTTAGTAAGCTTGTAAATTGTTGTGAGTTTTTTTTTATATTGTACCAAATGTTTTATTGTTTTTTGGGCTTTTCTGTCTAGCTCTGAATTAATGATCAGATTGAAATCTCCAGCCATTATTATAGCACCCTGAGCATATTTTTTCACTTTATTAAACATGCATTTTATAAAGGCAAGCTGTTTGACGTTTGGTGAGTAAAAATGTAATAACCTAAGTTTATGATCATTAATTTCTCCCACCCACAAGATGAATCTGTTCGTGGGATCAATTTCCACCATTTCTTCCTTCATTTTCAACATTTTATCAAGAAAAATAGAGACACCTCTAGAGTTTTTATTGAACGTTGAATGGTATTTGTAATAAAAAAACCTCTGACCAAAACTTGGAATTTTCTTTTTGTCCCAATGGGCTTCCTGAAAAAAGATTATTTCAGCTTTTTCCTGTCTAACTAATCTTAAAATTGAATTTCTTTTGTTGGGCGAATTAAGTCCCCTAACGTTTAAAACTTATCAAGTTTATTGACATCTTAAGTTTTTATAGTTAACTCATACCTACTAACTGTTCCCAAAAATGTCATTGTTATAATATAATATAATATAAGATCTTAAACCTTTGGATAGTGTCTCATCCCCCCAAAAATTATTTTTAATCACATTCCTACTCTCATTCACACTTGCATACTCACATTTCACTGCCAAAAAACGGCATTCGGCAGTGAAGTTTACAGGGCTCTGCGCCAATGTAAAGAAATGCTAGGTCTCCTTAAAGGGAGGGGGTTCTCATTTCCTAGATGCATCTTAAGGCAATACTTTTATATAAATTCATGTGCTCATAGGTTGTTAAATACACAGACTTACTGATAATACTATATCTGTTACTCAAGTTACATTTTTGATTTTTTTTATTCCCCCCCCCCCACCTCTTCTCTCTCTTCTTAACTACCGTAATTATGTGCTCACTAACCTTCTTGTTAAACAACAGGTGAGTTTTGTGAGATCAAACTCTTAATAGCTTCCAGTGATATAAGTTAAATTGTTCCTACTTCTATATAAAGCTTTAATACAGTTCTGTAATTATCACACGCTGTCTTGAAATATAGTAAATTCTTATGTGAGTTAAATTGCTCCTCTACGTGGAACTTTATTTGGTAATAAAGTCGATTATCATCCTAATATTTTTAGAGATTATAATCCAATATAATTATAACCATATTTATGTGATAGTCTACCTAGATTTATCTAATACACGTGAATAGGTATGAAAACATTATCTACTGTATAACTACCTACTATTGCCTATTACTTGAAACTCATCGTGAGTAAATTAAGTGACCTTTTACTTTTTTCAATTTGTGCCTTACTAATTATACTTCTAAACCAAACATAAGATACTAATATAACTTGTTAGTCCTAGATATAGCGTATTGGTTATAAAATATATCAGCCCTATTCAGCAATATTTCTGATGCCACTCTGGAGATGTTAAAATTAGAGACTTTTGTGTTTCTATCTAGTATAATGTTCCAGCTCCTTAGAAGGTCTTCGCCTTCGCTCACATAGCCAATTTTATGCCATTGAGTTTCTTTTAGGATGGAAAGTCCTCCTTGAAAGATCCATTTATAGATGAGTCCTTCATTCCTTAGAGCGTGTGTAATCCTGCCAAATTCCTTTCATCTAGAGAGTGTTGCTGCTGATAAATCCGAATAAATCTTAATATTTTCAAATGGAGCCTCCAGAATCCTAGATTTGAAGCTGGCTTAGGTTATGGCTTCTCTGGTAGGTAAATGATGGAATTTCACTATGACATCTCTTGGAATTTTAGCGTCAATGTAAGAAGGTTTAGGAATTCTATGATAAACATCTAATCTACTTTCTTTTTGCGACCGGGAAGGAACCAGGGTTGAAAATAACTTAAGTAGATATGATTTTAGGTCCTCACTCAAGATATTTTCTGTTATCCCCTTAATTCCTAAATTACATCTTCTAGACCTGTCTTCTAGATTCAGCATTTTATTAGTTAACATTTACGTTTCCTTCTAATTTTGTTGTATACGACAATTGTGTGTTTTGATTGTCCACTAATTGTGTTTAATTTCCAAATCTAGAGTTCTGTCATTGACTTCTTTAATTGCTTTTGGATTTTCCCAAATTTGGGATTTAATATCAGACATAAAATTAGTCTGAAAATCTTGGAATAGTTTCTCCATCTTGGTTACAGTCAGTTGTTCTTTTATTTGTGGGTCAGATTAGTTATTTGAGGTATTTTCTGAAATTATAGTTGAATTTGAGTCCGGGTTTTTTTCGCCTTGAGATAACTCCATAAATAAAACTTCTTGATCAATGGATTAAAAAAAAAATAGTAATATAGAGCTCCACTTCCCCAATGGAAATACAGTTTAGCTTTAAAATTGTTCCAATTACTGGACTATACAACCTATGTTATGTATAACTTTTTGTATAGCTGATTAGGTGGGCAGTAGGTCTTTTCTGTCTTTATATTGCTCCACTTACTCAATAGATATATAATTAACTTTCCGATTTGTTCCAATTACTGAATCTAACAGCTCATATTGTGTATAACTGTTGGTATAGAGAGTAGAAAAAAAAGTATTTGGTTCAATCATTGTTGTATTTCTTATTGAATACAGGGGAGCATAAAACCTGGTCCAGTTCCTTCAGCCACTGTACACCTTAAAGCATTACTTGCATGACTTGCATTACTTGCTTTGTAATGTACAAGTCTTCAGCTACAGCTTATATTATCTTAATAAATACACAGTCATTCACAATCATTGTAATAGCCTTGGCTTTAAAAACCTCACTTCTAGGGTGTCGGCAGTACCAATTATATTACATCATTGAAACACATAAGTTATTCTTAGCTCTCCAACGTTGCTGCAAATAGGCCAAGGAGTTTATGAAGCACACTTCCACTTGCAAATTGCACGGACGTTGTTCTGAGTCCTAGTGGGAAAGGGCTTTTCCCCCACCTCCGCTACTCCTGTATCCTTGCCTGCTGCCCCTTTTCCGTAAAGTATAAAATATGTGAATATGTGCCAGGGATCTCAACGGGCCGTAGTTCACATCTCTCCTTTACAACTACCCAAAGAGATTGCGTTGTCTCAAGCGTGGATTGGAGGGGTTGTGCTCCCTCTTTTCCGTTGTGCCTGTAAGACGCCTTGGCATATGTGTCAGCTACGGACACTCTCCAAACTCATCGCCGGAACCCTTAGCATGTGTTTCAGCTGCGGGCACCCTCTGTACTGGTCGCCGAACCTCTTGGCGTATGTGTTGACTGCGAACACTGTCTGCACTAGTAGCCGCAACTCTCGCACACAACCATCTGCATACAATTTGGAGAAAAGTTCAGCCCTGCATCAGCCACTACCGCGAAGTATCCGCTCCCTCCATCGACCTGCTGCCGCTCAAGCTGCGATTAGAACTCGAGCAACCAGAACTCTCAAGCAACCAGAAAAAAATTAATACTTTTTACAGAGAATAAAAAGAATACATTTTACAGGGCTCAACAAATGCCAGGAGCCAGGTTGTCATGCCATAAAATGCTTACAGGCAGCTAGATTTCATCCACTGTATGTATCTGTAATTCAATGTTACCTGAAAGTAGACAGGCATGAGTGACTGAGCCAGGCTGGCATTACATTCCCCGGGTTCAGCACCGCACCCTCCAGCCGAACGTACCTGTGTGTAAGTGAGGAGTGAAAGCTGCGGCTGCTAGAACAGCCCTCACTGACAAATATACTTAGCAGAGCATCCTATGTGCAGCTAATCTAGGCCTCTTGTTATTGTAACTCTCAAGCAACCAGAAACTACATTTATCTGGCATCTACCAATCTTCGTGGGTGCTAGATAACTGAGAGTCTACTGTATTTGTTCTTTCAATTATTATAGCTGTTAATAATCATAACTAAAAACATCTCGTATAAGCTGCAATTCCTGTCCTCCCAGCTTACTACCATTACTAAAACTTGGAATTTTCACCTAAAACACAAGTTACTGTTATATGAAAGGGATGACTTATAAGTAATGCTCAAATGAATGTATAAATGTTATAGCACTTGCCATTTATTGCTATTAGTCTATATAATAGGTAATATTAGCTGCTAAAGTACTGAGAAACATAATTATCAAAGCTTAAAATGTCTCTCCAGTTTGATTGGGTCTTGAACAGGCTCTTGAACATTTGGTGCAATCAGCTCCGCATACTGAGTATCAGTGACAAACATCCTGATTAAAAAGGCAGCTTCCACTCTCCACAAACATTACACGTATATAATTAAACTTCTCTAGGTAAACTCTCTTTAATATTAAAGAAAATGAAAGGGAAATTGTTTACCTTTTTTTGTTATCTGAAAGAGAGTATTTGATAATTCACTTAAGTGTTATCTTTTTTTTCATTTTTTTTTAAATAATATTATTATTATTATTATTATTATTATCCTTTATTTATAGCTGGTCAACAGTTTCTTTTGCAATTTTAATACATTGCAATATAAATCTAGAGCGTATGTGTAGTATAGAAGGGTGAAAGATGCATTGTGCTTGTTAAGGCTGAAGGTGATGAAGGCAGGAGGATAGTCTAGTGGAGCGAGGCAAGGAGTTCCTAAGAAAAGGGGCAGCAAGAGAAAAATCCTGAAGGTGGGAGTGAGAGGAGGTGTTAAGAGAGGAGGAGAGAAAAAGGTCCTTCGCAGAGCGAATAGGATAGTTGGCGAGAATTATGAGACCAGAGCAGAAATATAATTGGGTGCACTGTTGTTAAGGGCTTTATACGATAGCGTCATGATTTTAAATTTTATTCTGGAGGCTATGGGAAGCCAGTCGAGTGACTGACACAGAGGTGCTGCAGACACCAAGTGATGAATATGGTAAATGAGCCTAGCGGAGGCATTCATTATGGATTGGAGTGAAGAGCGACGGGTAATGGGGAGGCCAGCAAGAGTGAGTTGCAGTAATTGAGGCAAGATATGATACGAGAGTGTATTAGAATTTTGGTTGTTGCTTGTGAGCAAATGTGACATATTTTGGAGATATTTTTTAGGTGAAAATGACAGGATTTTGTGATTCATTGTATGTGAGGAATGAAAGAATTGGCGGTATCCAGTAGAACCTCATGGGAGGTGGTCATGATGATGGCATTGATGACAATGAGAGATATGTGAGGAGTGGGAGCTGTGGAAGAGGACGGGGAGATTAGGAGGTCAGTCTTTGCCATGCTGAGTTTGCGTTGACGGGCGAACATCCAGAAGGATATGCTAGAGAGGCAGTTGGCAACTTGTACTAGAAGAGAGGGGGCGATAGTTCTGGCCCAGTGAGGTAGATTTGTGTGTCATCTGCATATAGATGATACTGAAATCCAAAAGATTTTAGCTTGCCATGTCATTTTCATTATGCCCATGGAGTTGGCATCTGATATGTTCTTCTCTCATCCTGTAGGAATACACCATTGTGAAGAAGGATTCCCCCCACAGTCAACAGCTGACGGGAGAGGTGAGCCAATGTGACATTATACCAGATTCAGGACACACTGACTATCTGTACTGACCAAGCTCTATCTGGACCTGGGTGTACTTTCCTATCTTCTGTGTATGTTTCTCTGCATGTTCTCAGTAACATTTTCCTCCCTCTCCTGTCTCTCTCTGACCGAATCTGTGTCAGCTCTGAATGGGATTGTGTGTGTTTCAGGTCCCTGTAAAATGTGATGATGTTGCCGTCTATTTCTCTATGGAGGAGTGGGAGTATATAGAAGAACACAAGGAGCTGTACAAGGACGTGATTATGGAGAAGCACCAGACACTCAAGACTTTGGACACCCCAATAATTGAGCACTCAGGTAATACTGTTTTTTTATGAACCAGAAATAAAATATAACACCAACAATTTAGGTATAGTCATAAGAAAGGTCTGAACCCTATGTTTTCTTTCTCAATTTAATATTATTATTATATTATTATTATAATTGTAAGATTTTTTTTTTATATATGAAGCTAAGGCTGACAGGTTAAATCTTGAGCAAACTGAAGATCGGTGTCTAAGAGGTCCGCTGGAAGCCCCAGAGCTGGACATTTGTGACACTATCAGCACAGGTTCAGTCAATGCTGATGAATCAAATCCTGGACAAACAGATGATCGGTGTGTAAGGGATCAACCAGAAACTCCTGAGCAGGACATCTCTGACAATATAAGCACAGATGATACACATACTGACCTTGCATTGAAGGTAGAACAAACAGATGGTCTGTGTATGGGTACTTGGGAGGAGGACTTTGATGACAGTATCAGCACAGGTGAGTGTACATGTAACTCAGGTTGACACTGCCTTGACATTATTTTTACCAATATCTGCACAATCTTCAACCTAGAGAGCTCCTCACTCCCACTATCTGACCTAACCACACCTACCACTCACTGCCCTTCTTCAATCTCTGCCATCAGAACCTAAATAGTCCTCCAATCACTTGACCCACAACAATTTTCTAATGTGCTACAACCCCTTCTTAGCCCCCTCACCTACACTGACATTGCCATCTCACCGCACAACAAGATACTAACTTCAACCCACGATACTCTTGTCTCAGCAGGGAATGGCTTATCACCTTGCTCTCATCTAAAAATGGGACACTATGCAAACACGCTACATTCTGCTCTGCTGAACTGTAGAGGAAATCTCACACTTCAGCAGACTTCCTGCATTATACATATATTCTGCACTCTTACTTCTCTGCCCTCAATCTTGTCATTTAACAACATTTTTGTCATCAACTTTGTCTGTAAACCCAAACGTTTGATCCAAACAGTAAATGCCCTGCTGACCCCACCTCCTACCCCTGTGCCAAAGCTGAAGACTTTGCCAGCCACTTTAAAATAACTCACATGATCCTATTCCATCACAACGTATCCCTCCTCTCTCTACCACACTTATCCCAGCTATCACACATCTATTCAACCTCTCCCTAAACACTGGCAAGTTTCAATCATCCATTCTCCTGGATCTCTCTGCTGCCTTTGACATGGTTGACACTCTCTTCTTATCCAAATTTTCTACTCCCTTGGCATGGCTCACAGATTATCTAGAAAATTGAACATTCAGTGTTTCTTCTCTGGCAACTCTTCTTCCCTGCTCCCTTAGACTATCGCAAGGTTAAATCCTAGGCCCCCCTCTTCCCCATCTCTAAATCTTCCAGTGGTAACCCCCAAAACATATTTTGGATTTCACCACCATCTATATGCAGATGACCCTCAAATCTACCCCTCCGCACCAGATATATCCACCTCTCTTCTAGCACACATTGCCAGCTCCCTTTACCTTTACACCCTCTACTTCAACTTCCACTCTTCAAATATCCCTCAATGTTTACAATGTCATCATCACTCCCACATCTCAGGCTCTACTGGATCATGCCCTCTCTTTCATTCCTCACATACAAACAATAACACAATCTTGTCATTTCACCTAAAAACATCTCCAAAATACTTCACTATCTTACACAAGACATAACAAAAATTCTAATATATTCTCTCATCATATCCCTCCTCAATTACGGCAACTCACTCTTTGCTGGTCTCCCCACCAATCCATAATGAACGCCTCCGCTAGACTCATCTACCATACTTGGTGTCTGCAGCATCTTTCTATCCGTCACTCCACTGGCATCCCATAGCCTCCATAATAACATTTTAAATCTTGGCCTCTACCATATAAAGCCCTTCTCACAGTGCACTCCCTTATATCTCTGCATACTGCATGCTCTACTGCATAATAGTTGTCTGTGGACGCATTCGTTTCATACTTGTATTGCACAGTATCTGTATCGCTATTCTACTTACAGTATTCTGATTTCAAGCTTCCAAGCCCAAAGTTTTTAATAACAACTAGTTGGAGTTAAATTTATTTATATATGCACTTTTTATTTCTGCAAGAACTGATAACTTTGTTGTATCACTTTAGTCCTAATTTTTAATTGCTGAAGGTACCGACCATTTGCATAGTAGCACATGGCCTTCTATAGTAGTGGGGATATTGTATGTTATGGCTGGGTAGTGAAACCGGTCCTGCACAAGAATCCCTGACACATCTTCAATTGAGTCTATATTTTTAGAATTAGAGAGACCTTGAAAGTTCGCTTGCAATCCTTTAAGATAGGACTTGACAAATCCCGGGTGCCAGGGAACTATGGGTCCTAACATTTTATTTGTTGTCATAATTGCGAGTTTGTCGGTAATTCTCACAATTATGACAACCATGCACATTCGTTGCAAGTTGCTCATGCGTAGTGAGCGGCATAAGATGCACATTGCGATGCAAATGCTACGCATGTACAATGTGGCAGGGCCGCGCATGCGCAATGCACAGCGCGAGAAAGGAGACACGGGAGGGAGAGGGGGGGGGGGAGACACAGGGGAGAGAGAGGGGAGGACCAGACACGGGAGTGAGAGGGGGGGGGAGGAGACACAGGGGAGAGAGAGAGGAGGACCAGACACGGGAGGGAGAAGGGAAAAAAGAAACACAGAGGAGGGGGGAGAGACACAGGGGAGGGAGAGGGGGGGCATAGACATGGGGGAGGGAGGGGGGCATAGACACAGGGGAGGGAGAGGGCAGGAGACACGGGAGGGAGAGGGGGGAACAGACACAGGGGAGGGAGATGGGGAGAAAGATTTGCGCAATGTGCGGCGTGAGAGGGAGAGGGGTAAAGGAGACACAGGAGGGAGAGAGGGGGAAAGGAGGCACAGGAGAGGAGGAAAGGAGACACGGTGGAGAGGGGGAAGAGAGGTGGGGGAGGGAGAGGGAGGAAGAGACACAGAGGAAGAAAGACAGGAGGGATAGGGGGAAAGGAGACACAGTGCAGGGAGAGGGGGGAAAGAGACAGGAACAGACACGGGAGGGAGAGGGGGAAGAGACACAGGGGAGGGAGAGGGGGGAAAAGAGACACAGGAGGGAAGGGGGGGAGGTACACATGGGAGTGAGGGGGGAGAGACAAGGGAGGGAGAGGAGGGAGGGAGAGGGGGGAAAAGCCTAGGGAGAGGGGGATAGGAGGTACAGGAGAGGGAGAGGGGGAAGGAGACTCAGGGGAGGGAGAGGGGGGAAGGAGACACAGGGGAGGGAGATGGGGAGAAAGAGTTGCGCAATGTGCGGCGTGAGAGGGGTAAAGGAGACACAGGAGGGAGAGAGGGGGAAAGGAGGCACAGGAGAGGAGGAAAGGAGACACGGGGAGAGGGGGAAGAGACACAGAGGAGGAAAGAAAGGAGGGAGAGGGGGAAAGGAGACACAGGGGAGGGGAAGGGGGGGAGGGACACATGGGAGTGAGGGGGGAGAGACCAGGGATGGAGAGGGGGGTAGACACAGGGGATGGAGAGGGGGAAGAGACACAGGGGACGGAAATGGGGGAGGGAGAGGGGGGGAAAGCATAGGGAGAGTGGGAAAGGAGGTACAGGAGAGGGAGAGGGGGAAGGAGACACAGGGAAGGGAGAGGCGGGAGAGAAAGAGACACACAGGGTACTCAGAGAGATAGTACATAAACAGACAGAAAACATAATGTATATCACTATATCATGACGTAATTTTTGACAGGCAAGTTGCTAGTATATATAAATATATATATATAAATATATACATACATACATACATACATACATACATACATACAGTGGATATAAAAAGTCTACACACCCCTGTTAAAATGTCAGGTTTCTGTACTGTAAAAAAATGAGACAAAGATAAATCATTTCAGAACTTTTTCTGCCTTTAATGTGACCTATAAACTGTACAACTCAATTGAAAATCAAACTGAAATCTTTTAGGTAGAGGAAAGAAAAAATATAAAAATAAAATAATATGGTTGCATAAGTATGCACACCATTAAACTAATACTTTGTTTAAGCACCTTTTGATTTTCTTAAAGCACTCAGTCTTTTTGGGTATGAGTCGATCAGCATGGCACATTTTGACTTGGCAAGATTTGCCCACTCTTCTTTGCAAAAACACTCCAAATCTGTCAGATTGCGAGGGCATCTCCTGTGCACAGCCCTCTTCAGATCACCCCACAGATTTTCAATCGGATTCAGGTCTGGGCTCTGGCTGGGCCATTCCAAAACTTTAATCTTCTTCTGGTGAAGCCATTCCTTTGTTGATTTGGATGTATGCTTTGGGTCGTTGTCATGCTGAAAGATGAAGTTCATCTTCATGTTCAGCTTTCTAGCAGAAGCCTGAAGCTTTTGTGTCAATATTGACTGGTATTTGGAACTGTTCATAATTCCCTCTATCTTAACTAAGGCCCCAGTTCCAGCTGAAGAAAAACAGCCCCAAAGCATGATGCTGCCACCACCATGCTTCACTGTGGGTATGGTGTTCTTTTCGTGATGTGCAGTGTTGTTTTTGCGCCAAACATATCTTTCGGAATTATGGCCAAAAAGTTCAACCTTGGTTTCATCAGACCATAACACCTTTTCCCACATGCCTTTGGGAGACTTCAGATGTGTTTTTGCAAAATGTAGCCTGGCTTGGATGTTTTTCTTCGTAAGAAAAGGCTTTTGTCTTGCCACTCTACCCCATAGCCCAGACATATGAAGAATACGGGAGATTGTTGTCACATGTACCACACAGCCAGTACTTGCCAGATATTCCTGCAGCTCATTTAATGTTGCTGTAGGCCTCTTGGTAGCCTCCCAGACCAGTTTTCTTCTCGTCTTTTCATCAATTTTGGAGGGAGCTCCAGTTCTTGGTAATGTCACTGTTGTGCCATATTTTCTCCACTTGATGATGACTGTCTTCACTGTGTTCCATGGTATATCTAATGCCTTGGAAATTCTTTTGTACCCTTCTCCTGACTGATACCTTTTAACAATGAGATCCCTCTGATGCTTTGGAAGCTCTCTGTGGACCATGGCTTTTGTTGTGGGATGCGACTAAGAAAATTTCAGGAAAGACCAACTAGAGCAGCTGAACTTTATTTTGGGTTAATCAGAGGCACTTTAAATGATGGCAGGTGTATGCTGACTCCTATTTAACATGATTTGGAATGTGATTGCTTCATTCTGAACACAGGTACATCCCCAGTTATAAGAGGGTGTGCAGACTTATGCAACCACATTATTTTTCTTTTTCTTCCCTCCACCTAAAATATTTCAGTTTGTTTTTCAATTGAGTTGTACAGTTTATAGGTCACATTAAAGGTGGAAAAAGTTCTGAAATGATTTATCTTTGCCTAATTTTTTTACAGCACAGAAACATGACATTTTAACAGGGGTGTTTAGACTTTTTTATATCCACTGTATATATAACGCCTTCCCTTGCTAAATAAATGTTGCCTGGCTCCTTATAAACCTGCTTGGTTCCTGAGTTCCAGATACATTTGTCAACCAGTGGAGACATGATCTTCTTGCGGACCACCTCCACAGTGTTATTTAATGAGCTGAGATGAGACAGCCAGGAAAAAGGATCTTGAAAAGTAATTTCTGCCAACATTTTTTAATATTCATGGCCAATTAACTAATACTAGATTCATTTTTGCAATACTATCTTTATTTTTAGACAAAGCTTTATTATAACTGTTGCCTTTGCTTTGTAACTTTAACAATCTTCTATAACATTTCTCTAATAATCTGGCACATTACGTGTGCGAATGAGAAAGCTCCATAGAATTTCCATTTCATTATATGTTTGAATTGCAGGACTCTGTGATGGAAGTCCAGCATCTATAATAATTATTGAAGACGAGGAGAATGAGAGAAATGAAAATGACCCTCATGAGGTGGAGACCCATTCAGACCTTCATGAAGGTGAGTGAGAAGTGTGAATATCTGATGACAAAAGGTTGAGAAGGGAAATGTCTTCAAGTAAAAGAGGAATGGAATGATTTAAATTTGGAAAGCGGTTAATGTTCAAAAGTAATATTTTACAGAAAGCTTGCCAATGCTGCTAATAAACCAGTATAATTAACTAAATATATAGATTTTGCCCATTATCATTTCTAGTTTTTAAAACATGCCTATGGTCAATATGGGATTCCAGTGTCCAATCGTCTTTTCACCCACTATATCCTGCTTTATATTTGTTCTGAATACTGTTTCAGCCTCACACAAATGAGTCCCATATAAGGATGAAACGGCTGTACTTGAGTGTGTTTCTGTCAGTGTAGGCTTTACAAGGCTATGTTCTGAAGCCTATCTAAGAGATACACATACGCCTGAAATGGATCACATGATTAGTGGGCTAGAGGCAAATGATGATACTTTTTCATTGCATGCCACTACCCATAATCCTATTTGGCACTGAGACAATTTTGTGGGGAAACCAGGTCTCCTGGCCTACTTGGGACATATGCTTGGGACATATTTTATGAATCATTAAATCTTTCTTTGTTTAAACTTTTTTAATAATTTTTTTCTTTATACACACCATGCCTAACCCATCCCCAGCAAATCAAAACAAAAAGTAGAAGAAAAGAACACTCTAACTGAAAGTGGGACAACCCCAAAGAAACGTATTAAGATTTCATCAATCACTTGAGAATCAATTGAATAAAATAAAATAAAATATTAATACATCATTGTAAAACAACAAGCTTGCCCATTAAAATGATAAAAATTGGAAAAGAGCGTTATCCTGTTATGTTCATTCACACTCTCTGAGCGGATATGCCAGTCTATGATCCATTTACTTTCACCCTAGGGTAGATTCCTAAACTACACAAGTCATGTTGTTAACAAACCAACTGAAGTTGTGTATAGCTCATAAACGGATATTATCAATGTGTTGTAATCTTTGTATTGAGTAGGGGTGAATATATAAATATTAATTTGTTGGCATCTTGTCAGGTTCATTAAATATATATGACATTTCTTAAAATGTTATAGTGCACTTGTTAAAAGGCCACTGTACAATGACAAAAATATATGTTTGAGTTTGGTTAAGAGCATAATTAAGAAGACTAAAAAATGGTTTGGTGCCAATTTATATATGATTTAACTAAACGCCCTCTGGACATTGTCCCATTCTTTCCTCCTAATTCGTCCCTATACTGGTAGATAAAAATAACACAAACTACTAATCCAGCTCTGAGGAAATTAAGTAACAAAGGCAAACTTGATAACTTTATTCATACAGAGTCTTCAAAAATTAAGATTCTTCTCTAAAAATATTTATATCCATTCCCTACACAGATTCAAATTGTGTTCGTTTGTTACATGTTAACAGACAAGTGCCATTTTTTTTGACTGCAGTGGTCCTTTAAATATCCTTTCTTTCCTCATCAACAGGTGGTTGCCTTAGCAGGAGGAATACATTAGAAGAATCAAATATCACAACCTCTTCCTCGGGGACGATAATGGACGATGACTCTCGTCTATCTCTGAAACTTCAAGAAGAAGACTCTGAAAGAATCTCCCTCCATGAATCTATAAAATCTCAGAAAAGAAATCCCAGACTGACTTTATTGTCTTATAGATGGGATCAAACATCTTTCAAAGCTAGGCAAGTAAAAAAGGAGACCTCCAACTATGGAAAGGGGGTCAGAAAAATAGTAGCTGTTGAAGGTCACCAGTCTTCTCAAAGTGGAAAAAAACGTAACGAAAACAATTCTACATTTGTGGTTGCACACCACGGATCTCATACAAACAAATTGACACGTAATTACACGGATTGTGAGAACATTGTCACTGCAAACTCAAGTCTGGTTAGGCGTCACAAAGCTCAGACACGACAGAAACCATGTGTTTGTCAGATATGTGGGAAAGGCTTCTCTCATACATCAGATCTGGTTAGACACCATAGGATTCATACAGGAGAGAAGCCCTATGTTTGCCAGATATGTGGGAAAGGCTTTGCAGAAAGATCAAATTTGGTTAAACACTACAGAACACATACTGGTGAAAAGCCATATGTTTGTCAGATATGTGGGAAAAGCTTTGCTGAAAGATCTAATCTGGTTAGACACCACAGAACTCATACAGGAGAGAAACCATATATTTGTCATACATGTGGGAGAGGCTTTTCTGAAAGGTCAAGTCTAGTTGCACACAATAGAACTCACACAGGGGATGCGCCACATGTTAGCTCTGAATATAGAACGTTTTTCAGTGCTAATGATACAGAACAAGGCATGTGATTGTAGTCAATGTGGTCGAATGTTTTAGTAATCTTGCATAAGTATATAGTATTGACATAGACGGATGAATTTGAGTCCTGTTTTAGCTGTGTAGAGAATGAACCAATAGATATACTCAGAACACATGTTCAAAGCATGTCTAAAAGGCAATGTCCAGTAGTCATTTTATATCACTGAAGTCTTCATGGCATGAAAGTGTATACATAGGTATACATTGCCATTGCTTCAGTTATTGATTCTATTCAATGGTTTTAAAATTAGAAATTGATTATGAAATGCTTCTTAACTGTGTGGCTTCTGCTATCAACAGATTTGTGAATGTCACACAAATTACACATACTTTAACCCTAATTATGTTACAACCACCCCACATTATTTGTTGTTGGCCAAACCCGATCTGCCTCTCTACCAGTTCTTTACAGGAAACTGAGCTGTAGCATACACCTTGGGGTCATCTATTTCTACAAGACCTGGTAACCACCATACTACTGAAGATAAGAGGACCCAGACAAGCATCAAATCCAGTTGTGATATACTATTCATGCTAGAAATAAACACTGTATGCGTGAGGGACAGAGTTATGTTAACCAGTCAACTGTATGTGGATTTAAATCTGTTTCTATCTTCTAAATATCATTTTTCTCTCATACTCTCCTTTCTTAATAATTGATAATGTGTATGGATATGGACACCCTGTTATTCAATATATAATTAAATTGATTTATAGAGACTTATTCCAAAGAATGACTTGGTTAATATAGTATGCAATTAACAGTCTACAGACACTGAATTTGTCAAAATTGTGCTGTAATACTAAAAAAAGGTACTTTTTTACATTTATGAAATTGATGCAAATTTATGCTGCTTTCTGTAAAATCATGTTCTATAGCAAAGAGATCTCCCATGAGATCCAGCAGTCCTAATAAGTTGGGAGTGCAGTTCTGTATCTAGTCAGATGTGAGGTTTGTCTTCATGATTGTTTTAGATGGGGCTGTCAGTTTAGAGAGACCCATCCATTGTTTTCTATGGGTTTCTCTAATATTCCTGTGAGCAGGTAGTGCGGGAGCTGCTTTCTTACATTCACAATTACTTTGGTATTTAGGATGCATTCAGGAGCCCGTCGAAGTATGAGGGAAAACAAGTAAAATGTATTGAATATAATGTAATATAGTATAAGCATTTACAAAGCACTGCTTATGAGAAGATGAATAGCCCAGGAAGGGAAGGAGGGAGTCTATGAGAACTACTAAAGAAAGTTTTAAGAAGCTATAGTCTAAGGCAGTTGTTCCCAAATCTTTCCTCAAGACCCACCAGGTTGGCAAATATTTAGGTCATACACTGAGCAAAGGTGAGGCAACTAGTATTTAAAAAGCTGTGGAGCCTCAAATGGATTCACCTATGTATTCATACAGTGTCTGACCTAAATCATGGCTTGTCTGGTGGGTCTTGGGGAGGGGTTTGGCAACCACTGGTCTAAGAAATAGCTCGGGGATGCCTCCGCCAATCAATGTATCAGGAATGAAAGTCAAGGAGAGTCTTCAGCAATGACATCATCAAAGAATCCAATGCATGACACAGTAAACAGCCTATTGGCTCACACCGATAATACAGGAGGTCACTGGATGATAGGTTTAAGGAGCATTAGGAGCCAATATAAACACTAACATATATTGGTGAAAAATGTATTATTTAAAAACAAAAAAGTTGTATGGCATTGTTACTTTATTTTCACTTCTCTGTTTCCAATAACCAGTTTGGATGACTTCAGTGGCTGTTTAAGTACCACCAAAACTATAGAATTCTGCTAATGAGATCTTTCCCTTTTACATATGGAAAACTGCATATTTTTTTAAAAAGAAAATGGCACTAAACTCTCCAATTAAATAACTTTTTGATGTTTTTTTTTTCTTCATATCTTACTGAAGAAACGTACACTAATATATTTCAATCTGAAGCATGTGTTTTATTAGTTATAGTTACATCAGCAATTTCAGACATACATGTGTGAATGAAATGTCTATATTATTCTAGAATTTACTTTGACTAAGCATTACTTTATATACAGTAATAATGGGATGTGATGACCTCACACAAGTATCACCCAACTAAACAATCATAACACATACATCCATCTAAATTTTCAACCTTTCAGTCTGATTGTTCTCTTTATTTTCTCTTTAGTCTTTGTCTTTGTCTTGTTTTTCCAACACAAGGATAATATCCTCCACATGTATGGAACTTGACACATGATTAAAAAAGAGTTTTACAAGAGACCACCGTGGGGATATAGACAGAGAAACTTACTTTTGCAGCCCTTTTTCTGTAACCCTTTCCTTGCCAGGTTGATTCTCATTCCTACTTCTTACATTCTTACAAATCCCTTGATCGTTTGTTCCTTGTAGAATATTATCAATGAATAATGAATCCAGTTATAACACTTTCATTGAACTATGACCCTTTTCTTCTACCATAACACTTGATTACATAGTTAATTACTCAAATCAGCAGCTGGACATGAGCATTATTACACATGTGCTTTTTACATTATCCTTTACGAGATGTACAAAGTTCCAGACTTGTATCTTCACAGTCCTATAAAAAGTGTTTAATTGGTGCTTATTCCCCATGATAAATTATTATTTTACCATAGGACACACTTATATGTCTATTGATTTTCCTAACTGTAAATCATGGAGAGTTGAGAACTTCAGTGACCTACTTGATATTGCTATGCAAATGAGAGGAAAACAGCATGATTTTTCATATTGACTCCATACTCATTAAATATATTAATATAGGTTGCTTCTTAATTGTTTATATTGACTTGACAAAAGGCTGCTAACAGGTCCCTTTCAGCTACTGGTTTAATATGAAGCTGCAGAATGTTAATTTACCCAGTAAATCGAATAATCTCAGTGTCTCCACAGTCACGGTCATCATTAGATGCCAAAACTAGACAAACTACAGTACATCTTAATGAAGAGGCACTTGTTTTGTGTCAATACATACTGTATAATTAATGGAGCACAGAAGTTTCACATTTATAGTATGCTCTCATGCTTGTAGAACAAACTTTACTTGGTAAGGTAGAAAAAAATGCAATAGATAGGACTCTGTGAGTCTGGCTACCAGCTTTTTGGATATGAATACCAAAATTAAGGGTTCCCTGGTGGTCCAGGGGTTAAGATTCAGTGCTTTCACTGCTGCAACCTGAGTTCTGATTCTAGCCATGGAACCAAGAGGTCACACCCCTCTGAAGCCATACAGGGTTGGGTCTGGTCAGTACTTGGATGCGAGACCACCCATGAATACCTGGCAATCTGCTCCAGTATCTCTGCCATGAATACCAAGTGGATCAGCATGGTATGTAGTGGTCCATGAGGTCACAGACACGACTGAACAATGCAAAAAAACAACTAACAAAACCAAAATTAGGGAAGCAGCTCCAAACAATGTAAACTTTTGTCCTCAACTCCAAAATCTACTACCTACATTCAACATGTCCAACTGTTCTCATAGCCCAAAATACCCAGCCACATTAAAAGCTGAGATGAACAGTCTCTAAGCATGCCATACACACCCCTCACAACTAACATTAAACCCTTTCTACTTCCATATCAGACTCTTGTAAAAAAAAAAAAAGGACAAGCTTCTATCTTCCACTCATTTTATAAAACTTTTTCATTCCTTTCCATTACTTATTCTGATTCTTATTACTCATCCTAATTCTTAGGCACCTCTTCCATCTTTCCCTGAACAAGCCAGGGGACGTGTAGTGCTTCAGCTCCACAGTATAACACCCTTCTAAACGGCTTTATACACTTAATATTTGGTACAAAATCCCACTAAAGATCAGTAGGTTATTCCTGTGGCGATAAGGAACAAAAGGATACCTGACACATCGAGACTGAGCTAAGCGTCATCACCACGCGGTTGAGGCCTAGTTCATCTGGCCTCCCGCGGTGGTGGCTCCCTGTGCTCCCCCGCGCAGGTGGATTCACAGGGGACTGGAGAACAGTGTTCCCCGCTGTGTGAGACCTGTGCCGCAAAAGCGGGAGCAGCTGCCCCAGGATCACCAGAATAGAAAAAGCAGTTTGTGGCACTCCAGCAGACTGGAGAGTACAGTAGGTTAACACAGACGGGAAGGTGGGAGCAATCACACATGGGTCCCACTAGGAAGGAGCATTGAACAGGTCAGGGAGGCTGAGTGGGTCCAACACTCTGCATCACTCACACAGAGCCTGTGGGTGTTTAAAGGTTACCCCCCCCCCAAAAAAAAAGAGAGAACATAACAAGAGGTAGAAACCCCACGCCAGACAAAAAGCTGGAGATATAAAGAGACTGTATTTGTGGGGCTTAAACGTAAGACTCATCTGGTGGCAACAAAGAACACTGAAGGTTAAAGTTAGGTGTATAGTGGGAGCTGATCAAACCCCCTTGGGAGTCATATTGAGCGTTTGGTGCCCTTTTACCCTGCATGTAGGGTGGGACCAAGAACCTGGTGGCCATCTTACATACAAGTTGTCTTCGACATATATGCGCATATTAGGCTTATCAAACCAGAAAGCATGGCTAGATGTCAAGGTCAGTGCCTAAATTGTGAACACACCATCTATGACTGACCTTCACCCCACTAATAAAAATATTTGCAACTAAAACACAATATTGTAGTGTTTCCATTTTTGCTGATGACACTAAGTTGTGCAAGGTAATAAAATCAGATAATGATGTACTTTCCCTACAAAGGGATTTGTATACATTTGAGAAATGGGGGGCTAAATGGCAGATGAGATTTAATAAAAATAAATGTAAGGTTATGCATTTGCAAAGGAAAAATAGCCATGAAATTTATAATCTTAATGGAGCAAATCTAGGGGTATCAGATATCGAAAGGGATTTGGGAGTGCTTGTGGACAACCACCTAGGTAACAGTGCTAACAGCCAAGCAGCAGCTGCAGAGGCAAATACAATATTAGCATGTATTAAGAAGGGTATAGAAGCAAGGGAAGCAAATATAATCCTGCCACTATACAAATCTCTAGTACACCCTCATTTGGAATTTGGAGTACAATTTTGGGCACCACTTCATAAAAAGGACATTTTAGAGCTGGAAAAAGTACAGAAAAGGGCTACAAAACTAATAAGAGGAATGGAGGGGCTAAGTTATGAAGAAAGACTAACCAAATTAAACGTATTTTCGCTAGAAAAACTGTGTCTACGAGGGGATATGATTACCTTATTTAAATACATCCAATTAAACATATGGAACTGAGAAGTTTCTAAGCATGATTTATTGGCCGTTCCGGCCGACTTGACGACGGTGGCTCCACACTCAGAGCTACCCTACACCTTATCTTTATACTCCATGTTCTGGTAGCAGTCACGGGGCTTTCTGAAAATGGGGTCCTGGTACAATAATGGTAATCTAATGACTACCACTGAACTACCCTTCCACAGGACACTTTCATTTCCTCAAACTATACCATCATGTGAGTACGCTAGGGAGAAAATACGGAGCTCCAAGGGCGAATTGGCTTGTCAAAATATGTGAGTTGTTTCCTCTTTCAAAAAATATGGTTAGTCTGCTATACAAAACTTTTAACATGGACACTCAAGATAGAAAGCCGAAGTACATGATAGTATGGGAGAAGGATCTGGAAAAGACTAGAGAGAAAGACTGCTGGTCCTCTGCTTGGAGACTCTTATCCAAAGGGTCTTACAGGATCGCACAGGACAGATATAACACCAGAAAGAATACATAGATGGAATAATAGTGCAAACCCGGCATGCTTCCGGGGTTGTCCGGAGGTGGGTACATTCTACCACATTTGGTGGACATGCCCCCTAGTACAGAAACTCTTGGACAAAGTATTTTCGTTGGCTTCCTCGCTATTACGCTCCCAAATTCAACCTGACAAGGAAGTAGCACTATTGAGTGCTTCTGGGGTCTTCTCTCTCTTCACTTCAGAACAGATTATTACAATTCTTAATGCTAGCAACGAAGTCATATAGCTAGACTGTGGAAAAGCAAGGAACTTAGCACTTAACAAGGTTAACTATATCGCAATCAATGAAAGACTTACACATATCTTGACAGATTGCATGCCCAAGTTCATGGATGTCTGGAGCCTTAGGCTACTTTCTCCTCTCAGTTTAAAAGGCATGACATATGACAGGACCTAACTGGCTGGCTCTCGGTGAGGAGTTGGGATCAAGGATGCTGAAGGTTAGCCGTCCCTCTTGGTCAGAGACGCGATTGGTAAGGCTGCACAGGGAGCAGAAATGACCCATGGGCATTCTGAGGCACGCAATACACACACTTTCTTTCCCCCTCCTTTATATATATATATTTTGTTTGTTTTTGTTATTATTCTTTCTATCCCCTCTATCAATGCAAAACAGAAAGCTATTATGTAATACCCATAACATTTGTGAGAAAAACTTCCTTAGACAGCATGACAGGATCTCAGATATGGTACTAGCTAAATATGGTAACTATGTTATTATGCGCTGAATGTCACTATACACTCGAAAATGATTACAAACTGTATGTTGTGCTATGATTCTGTGTCTAATAAAAAATGTATTGAGAAAAAAAAAATCTTAATTACACTAAAGTTGACCCAACTTCTCCATCCGTCTTCTGCTCAGTCTTCCTACCCCCTTCAAAAGTACTGAAATGGCTCATCTACAATCACTTGCTACTTTGGGTTGGCTCCACAGAAACAGTTCTTACTAAAATCACAATGACAAACTCACTCCAAGCCAAATTATCACTTCTATCCCAGAATTCTCCTGGATGTCTGTTGTCTTTGATAAACTTGACAACCTCCTTTCTTCCAAACCATGGACTTCCTAAGCATCTATTGACATCTTATCTTGTAAACAACATTCAGCATCTCTCCTCTTTGATTACTGCTCACTGCTGGACTACCTCAGTTTTGAGATATAGGTCCATTGTTGCTCTCCATATACACATCCTCCCTTAGCACATTCGTAACTTTTGTAAAATTAGGTATATGCAGGTGAGCCTAAAATCTGCTTTTCAGCACCAAACCTCTCATTTAGCACAAGTCACAAACAGTCAATATATCATATCCTCCTGGATGTCCACACGTCACCTACAGCTCAACATCTCGGGGGGAAAAATTAGCACAGCTATATACTGGTAGTGTGAAGCTTCTCCCTAGTCATTTTTTTCACTTGATATCATGTCTCATGAGAAAGAGCGGTAGGGATTTGTTACTTACGAGCTTCTGAGAAGTAATTGTATATGACAATTACATTTAGTAGAATACAATTAAATAAGCCACTTAGATTTAAATTTTAAATTTGTTTTTAACTTCCTTATTCTAGGGATTCCTAGGAGGAATTAGTCTTCCCTTACCCTAGGCACCTCAGATGCATACCTATTTGTTACATGAGAAATTTGCTTGAAAGTTCTTTTACTGATTATAATGTTTTGTTATCAGTTTTTTGTTCATTTACTTATATATCTATTTTCCATTTTGCCAGTATTGCAGGAAAAAGTAACTTAAAATCTCCAAAACTAGTCTTCCAGGCCTTCCCTCCAGTCACCGGCCCCTCCAGCCAGGGGTGAGTAAGTGCACCCTCACATCAGCACATTCATCTACATTTAACAACGAGTAGCTCTGAATATTTCTGCCTAACGCACAGCGTTAAGGGATTTAACTTCCCTTTCAAACAGCGTAAAACCTTTCTCTATTATAAAGAACATAAACCAGCAATCATTTTCATGCAAAAGACTCATTTAAAAATAAAACAATGTCCCCAAGTTCCTACATAAACATTATCCAACCTTTTACACAATGAGCAACCCCTCTAAAAAAAGAAGGCAGAGCCATTTTACTACACTAAAATTTCCCGTTCACTCTGGAATCCAAAATACTAAACCCCAGGGGTAACTATATTATTCTTGTGGGGAAAACTTTAGATGTCCCAATCACTCTGGTTTCAGTATATTCCCCTACCACCACGTCCCATAATAATCTAACCCAACTACTTAAACACCTAGTGCAAGGCAAAATCATATTAGGGGGGGACCTTAACCTAGTATTAGACGCCTCAGTCGACAGATCCGGCATCAACATAGGAAATAGATATTCAAATAAGCTAAAGAAAATTAATTCCCTGCTTTTGGATCTAAATTTACTAGACATATGGAGAGAAAAACATTTATTAGGTAGGGAGTATATGTTTTACTCCAATACACATAAGACCTACTCCATAATAGACTATCTATCGATAGACTCCTCTCTAATTGACTGCACCAGTACAGGGGAAATTGCCCCCAGTACTTAGTCAGACCACTTCATAGTGAAAGCCTCCATAAATCTAGGTATAACCTTAAACCCCAATTCACATGGAAATTGGGTGGGTTTGGGCTTCTCCTACATTAGAGACATATGTATAAAATTAGCTGCAAGACACAAAAGAGGACAGAAACTTATGGAGCTTAAATTGGTGAAGGAATTGAGTGGGCTTGAATTAACCAACCAGAGGAATCCATCACACAAAATTAGACAACAAATTGAAAAAGTAAGGGTTGAATTAGACTCCATATTGGCAGAACATACTGAAAAAGCCATGAAAAGGACCCAGCACAAATATTTACTGTCAAGAAAACTTAATGCGAAATACACACAAAACTAAATTTACCAAATTAAGATCTCTTCAGGTGTAGTTACTGCAAGCTCAATGAAAATTCAAGATACCTTCACCAATATCTATCAAAAATTATACATGTGTACAAAAAAATTGTCCTATGGATCCTATTTAGGAATCCTTGAACAACCAACCAAGGTTGTACAGAAACACCTTTTATGCAGCCTTTATTTTAATTATTATTGCCACATACTAATTTTAAAAAAATCAATCTTTATGTGTACATTTAAAATATTGTTAAAAAACCCTGATTTTTAATTTACATAAGATAGGATTTTTCTTTTATAATCCTTTTATCTGTTTATAGTTTTGTTTATTCATACAGCACTTCACTTGAGTATATGCTTTAGGTGCCTTTATGTCTTTCTTTGTGTTAATCTTTTACCCTCTTTATGTTAATTTCATGATTCTATTACTTAAAGTGCATTTTAATTCAAATTGTGCTATTCAAAACTGTTATCTTAAAGTGCTTGTGCTATTGTGACTTAGTGCTAATTTATTCTTTTATTGTTGAATTAACCTTTTACCTCGTGACTGTTAGTTTGTCACAGTCACTACTTTACCTTATTAATTTAAAGTGCCCGTGCTGTGCTATTTTTTAAAATGTATACACTCCTGATTTTATGCTGTATCTTAAACTGTATGTTTCATTAATGCTTCTGTCTATTAGTTTTTTTAAATGAGGTTGTGTCCTCCTTATTTATTCCATCTTTTGCTTAAATTATGCTTTCACTCCTTTTTTCTTTTTCTTGCTTTTCTATTTTCTTATTTTTGTATATTACTCTGTTGTTTCTTTGTTGTAAATTTGTGGTGAAAGTATTGGCTTCCTATCTTTCTTTTAAGTTAGTAGTGGTCCTGGAGCTATAGAGCTATATCTATCATGCTCCACGTTATGTTGGCATGGTCTGAGCTGTGATTGCGCTTACTGATGATGTCACAATCTCCCAACGTGCGTTTCGTGAGCCTCTATCAGTCTTTCACTCATCATGGGACGTGATTTTATTTCTGAGCAGTCCTAGGCAAATTCTGACTCACCGGTCAATTCACAAATTTGATAGAGACATACTATAAAAACCCATTGACCGACCTAAAACTATCGGGTCCAAAAAAGCCAACAATAAATATCTGCAGGGACACAAGGCAAGTATGCCCACTCCCCCCCTCCTGCTCTTGGCTATGACAATAGAGCCCCTGGCCCAGGCAATTAGAGCGGATGCTGAAATCACAGGGTTAGTCACAGGTCCATCACCATTTTAAAATTATCCTCTTCGCAGATGATATACTGTGCACTTTGCCGAATCTGACCCATTCCATACCAAAATTAATGCAAGCCCTACACGAATATGATTTAATCTTGGGGCTAGTTATTAATGAAGATAAAACGTAAGCATTAACGAGAGACCTACCAACACAGGTTAAATATTCATTGCAGCAGCATTATCAGTTCCAATAGGTTAAAGAATTTATACAATACCTAGGCTTGAAAATCACTGCCCGCTTAGACACCTTATATAAGGTGAATTACATTCCCGTCTTTAAGTCTCTGAGTGAAGACATAACAAAATGGTCCAGGTACCCTATTTCCTGGCTAGGGAGGATTAATTCATTAAACATGAATACCCTTCCGAAACCATTGTATTTGTTCAGAACTCTCTCATTTTCAGTGAATATGAAGGATTTTAAGGGTTTTCAGAGCAAGTCAAACACCTAAGAATTAGTAAAACTTCTATGTTTAAACACAAAACTAAGGGAGGCTTGTCCTGCCCGGACCTGATAAAATACTATAGGGCTGCACAACTTTCTTTCATCCCTATCATACACTCACCCCTGCACTAACCCTTGTGGATGTTTATTGAAAATCAGTCCATGCATCCCTATTCGTGGAATACTCTGGTTTGGCTAAAATGTCCCCTGGAGCAGGTCATTCGATTAAAGCACCCAGTGATTCTGCATACAATTCACTGCTGGAAGTGAGCCATGAAATACTCTACATTATAATCCAATCTGTCACATTTGACATCAATAATCTCTCTACCGCAGGCCCCTAAAGACCTGATTAGGGAATCCATAATTTGGTGGAAGTCGAGGGGGCTAGATAGACTGTGCGCCTGGATAGAAGAGGGACGCCCTATCACTTTTGATATAATTAAGGATAAACACAACCTCCCACTAAGCGAACACTAGAACTTCTGTAAATTCAGACACTTTGTGAACTCTTTAATAAAGCACCAGGACCCTCCTAAGGAAAAATGGCTGTCCCTAATCAGCCGGAAACTTCCTCTTTCTAAAGGAATAATAGGGGGTATATATGACATCTACAACTTTCCTCTCAGCAACATTATGTTAGGAAATGGGAGAAGGATTTGAAGCAAATCTGGGATATGGATAAATGGGAAACTGCCTGAAAAGGCATTTATAGAGCGTCCCTTAATCAAAATCTACTGGAGATTGCAGTTAACATATATAACACCAGAAAAGCTTTTCAAATGGAAAACAACAGAAAGCCCATACTGCTTTATGGGCTGCCAGGTTACGAGGTCCTTTATATATATCTGGTGGCTTTGTCTCAAGGTCCAACAGCTACAGAGCTGTTTCACAACTAGCTGTAGAGTTGCCCTGCACCCCAATAAGGGGGGAATTAGATGTGTGTCTACTAGGGATTCCGGTGAAAACCCTTACGCCCCCTCTAAACAAGCTCCTACAGTTCTTCTATTTAGCTACCAAGAGCCATACAGCAAAAACTGGAAGTCTGTTAAATTTGATTTGTCAACGGTTAAAAACAAAACTAACTATATAGCAATGGACAAAAAAAATTACTCACACACTGGAAGACTCTACTCCTCAGTACATGGAGGTTTAGGGCCCGTGGCTGGAGATAAGAGAGGGACAACCATTGCGTTCAAACAATTAACATAACTTGACGTGGAGGGGCCGGGGCTCAGCTGTCATGATGGGGGCCTGGAACCTGGAAATGAGACCCTCTATTTCTAGAGGAGAAACCGCTCTGACAAGGTTGGAAATTTCATTACTATTTTGAATGATATGTATATATATGTATATATATATATATATATATATATATATATGTGAACAAAATTGTTAATATTTGTTTTGTTTGAAGATTTTTTGTTTAATTTAGGGGAACCAAACGGGTTATGCAATCAATACAAACAAGATAACATAGTCATACAAATTCCTTTTGCTTTAATGGAAATTTAACAAATAAGAAAAAGACAGTAAGATATACTTAGATAATGTCAATATTACAAATAATCACTGTTTAACCCCCAGATAGAGAAAAGAAAAGCTGAAGACATATAACTATAAACGTTAGATCATAAGATATCACACTGTGTATTGTATCTCTATTCATTTGTTGCCTTAAATATCTGGGATGTTTATATACCTATGTGTCTAATAAAAATGTATTGAAATAAATAAGCCACTTAGTTAAAATGTTAATATAAATGAGAAAATGCCTAAGGAGTCCCTTTACCTGAAATCCAGACAAAAATTATTTAAAACAAAATAGTTTAAGTTTTGTATGGTTTATTTTAAGCTTGGCACTTGTTATTTTTCTATAAAAAAAACATTTTCTACAGTAAAAACTAGCAAATCATTGCTCATCCATATGCGATTTTTTATGATTAGCAAGATTTGACTTACGAGTGAAACATTTCCCACATTCAGAACACGCAAAAGGTTTTAATCCTTTATGATTTCTTTCATGTCTAACAAGATCTCCTTTCTGTCTAAAACATTTGTCACATTCAGAACATGCGTATGGTTTTTCACATGTGTGAATTCTCTGATGGGAAACAAGCGTTGACTGGTGGCTGAAACATTTCCCACATACTGCACATGCAAATGGTTTCTCAAAAGTGTGAGTTCTTTCATGGAGAACAAGATGACCCTTCTGGCTGAAACATTTCCCACATTCCGAACATGCAAATGGTTTCTCACGGGTGTGAATTCTCTCGTGGAGGATAAGATGACACTTGTAGCTAAATGCTTTTCCACATTCAGAACATACAAATCCTTCCTCACGGTTATGAATTCTCTCATGGTAAACAAGACGAGACTTCCAGCTGAAACATTTACCACACTCCGAACATTCAAATATTTTTTTTCCTGTATCATTACAGAGAGAATTTTCATGATCTTCAGAGCAATTATCGTTCTTTACTAAAAGTCTGTTGCAATTTTCCATTGCTCTAGTGGTTTCTTTACTTTGCTTCTTCATGTAAACAATTGTATCTTTTTTACTTTTACTGTCTTTTTGTATTAACAAATATGGCTCCTTGCAACTTAGTTCTACACCAGAGTTTAATTCTTTGTCCAAATGAACAGATTTCCTTCTATGTTTGTATAGGCGGTTATGAACATTTGATCTCTGTGAACTGAGATGTTGTTCAGTTGTATTCCTGCTCATTGATCTATCTGTTGTGAGAAAAAAAACATGAAAATAAATACATATACATTGTAAAACATATACATTAAAACAAGTGTAATTTGCTGGGTGCAGAAGAAAAGAGAATATATGCTAGTTCCAATATATTATATAGTAGTGACTCTCAACTTGTACCTGTCTGGTTACCTTCCAATGCTGATGTAGACCTCCTTTGAGAAGCAGGACACTTTGAACAAGTTGATCATACACAACACACAACATTTTTATTGTACATTTCAACTGAATATGAGTTCTTCAATAATCCGTCTTATTAACTAGTAACTTGCCATCATAAATGACGGTATCATATGTTATGTTCTCTCTCTCTCTCTGTACGCTGTCTCTCTCTGTGCCCCCTGTCTCTCTTTATGCGCCCTGCCTCTCTCTGTGCGCCCTAGTCTCTCTCTGTATGCCCTGTCTCTGCACTCTGTGAGCTCTCGGTCTCTGTCCCTCCCTTCTTCCCTCTCTCTCCCTCCCAGCAATGCAGGACAATGTTTTGGTCCTAAAACATGTGATACAATTAATATTATACTTGTTTAATACCATATGTTTACTTGTGCACCCTTTACTATATATAAGCAGTGTAAATATCAGATAGTATTTATCTATCAAAAGCAGATAGGTCCACATGATAAATTAAGAAGGGTCTAGGGACCAGTTCTAAGTGGTAATTTGTTTTCTGTTTGAGGCAATGCTACCATGATCCTCTTTGAATACAGCCTGGGGAAAGGCATACAACAGGGATATCTAGTTTCCATGTTTGTATGATCTTGCCTTGGAACACTTATCAGTTGCTAGGTGGTTGGTGATTGGGAGACGTGGTGTCCCAATCGGGTAAACCCAAGCGCTAAGGTAGTAATGTCCAGGGAATGTTCTAAAGATGTGTCAATCTCCAGGCTAATTTGCCTTACTACAGTTGTGAATTCCTTAGTCTTCTGATGTGCAGCTATTCCCCTTGACACTGTTCACACCAGTGTCTTAAAAGTAAACAGGGAATTAGACGGGGGGAATCTTTAGGTATGGGTGTTCCACAGGCCTCAAAACTGGGTACCTCGTGTAGCATTGCTTGTCTATGACACTTGTGGACTGAAGTCTGTGCCTCTTGTGACAAAATAAGAGTTCTCACAGTGGCGATTTAAAAGAATGTTTCTTTATTCATAAAATTCAAATCCAGGAGAGGGGTGTGGCTAGCAGCAAACAGAGAGGAAGCAAAACAACATAGCTCCCAGCAATAAGGCTTTAAAAAGCATGAAAATGATATATAAAATAACTTATCTATCACCAAATCAACATATTTAACCAGGATTGCACACAGGAGGACCCAGCTGGCTTAAAAATATAGGGCCCTATTAAATTCTCCCTCGTAGTTCTCTCGGTGCTCGCAAAAGGCAGTTTTCCTGCTGTTTGCGAGAACCGAATCTCTCGCAGCCTGCTTTACGATATGACTGCGAGAAAATGGCCGAGAATAGGCTCCGAGAGAGCTACGTAGCCTTAAATCTATGCACGAGTCTCGCATATCGTAAGAATCCCTACGTGGACAAAAAGTCCACGCAAGGGATCCGAAAGCCTCTACGTGCTGCCTCGGAACAGCCCGAGACAGCAGCGTGAGGCTCCCCCCTGCACCCTATACACATCCCCATGCTGCAGGGGTCTCTATCGGGACCCCTGCAGCACCCCCACATTAACCCCTTGCAGCGGGGGTCCCCGATCTGCATAGATCAGGCCCCCCGCTGCATTTAAAACTTTTAAATTCCCCGCCGCGGCTCCTTAAAGGGACCGCGGCACACTATTACCCAATCCCGGCCGCGGCACTTAAAATTAACCCCCCTCTATGCTGGGGGTCCCCATCGGGACCCCCGAAGTGTCCCCACATAAACCCCCTGCAGCGGGGGGCCCCGATCGGCACCGATCGTGACCCTGCTGCAATTCAATTTTAAATTTCCCGCCTCGCGGGTCCTCAAAGGACCGTAAAGGTCCTGAAAGGACTCGCACTAAAAATATTAACCCCAGGCAACTATAATTACCCCATTAACTCATGGTGGTCAATCCAGACCACCATAAGGCTCTAATTAACCCATTAACTCATGGTGGTCTATACAGACCACCATAAGGCCTAAATTAACCCATTAACTCATGATGGTCAATCCAGACCACCATAAGGCCTAAATTAACCCATTAACTCATGATGGTCAATCCAGACCACCATAAGGCTCTAATTAACCCATTAACTCATGGTGGTCAATCCAGACCACCATAAGGCTCTAATTAACCCATTAACTCATGGTGGTCAATCCAGACCACCATAAGGCTCTAATTAACCCATTAACTCATGGTGGTCAATCCAGACCACCATAAGGCTCTATTTAACCCATTAACTCATGGTGGTCAATCCAGACCACCATAAGGCTCTAATTAACCCATTACCTCATGGTGGTCTATACAGACCACCATAAGGCCTAAATTAACCCATTAACTCATGATGGTCAATCCAGACCACCATAAGGCTCTATTTAACCCCATCAGTCCCATAAGGGTATATTATTACCATTATGGGCCTGTTACAACCCAACATTAACCACATAAGTGCCATGATGGTCCTCAAGGACCATCATGACACTAACTACAAACACTACACTATAACCCCCAATAAACCATTTAATCTAAACTAACCCCCCTCTACACTAATCTATTAACACTTACACTACCTACCTACACTACCTACCCCCTAATAAACCTTCCCACCACTCTAATTACAAAAAATAAAAAACCTACAGCACAGAAAACAAAAAACCTACAGTACAAAAAACAAAAAAACCTACAGTACAGAAAACAAAAAACAATTACAACCCCACCCCCCACTACAGAAAACAAAAAAATACATTACAACCCCACCCCCCACTACAGAAAATAAAAAAATTACACACCTGAAAAGGAAAGACAGATAAACACAATACAATACATACATATAATACATTACATACATTACATACAATACATGACATTACATATAATATATTAAATATAATATATTACATATAATATATTACATATAATACATTACATACATTACATACAATACATGACATTACATACATTACATATAATATATTAAATATAATATATTACATATAATATATTACATATAATATATTACATATAGTCCTAATCAAATACCCCCTATCTATCTAACATACAATCTATTTAATTTAAAATAAATCCTAACTATATCAAATACATCCCCCTATCTATCTAATATACAAAAAATCCTAACTACATACACAGACCATTATTCTAAAGTAAAATAAAATAATTACAGTCCTAACTACATACACAGACCCTAATTCTAAGCTAAAATCAATAAATTAAGACCACTTACCTTTAAGATGTTGCTTCAGATCACTAACCTATGGGTCAAACAAAAAATAAAAATTAGTACAAAACATTAACATCAAATAAATAAACATTCTATACATTCTAAATATTCAACTCACCTTTACAGCATGTCCAGTCACTGTTTAGCTCTTCCGGCGCGGCCCTGTTAAAAAAAAAACACAATACATGAATACATGAATACAATATATAAACAATAAATAAAATACACAAATAAACATCTAAATATACATTTCACTTACCTACCCGCGATGTCCCCGGCCTTCTCTCCTTCAGCCCCGGCTGGGCCGCGGAACCATTCGCGCTCTAAAAAAAAAAAAGAAAAAAAACTAACGGAGGTCTGCACTGGCAGACCTCCCCGACGCTACTGAACCTCCCGGAGTCGTTTCCGGGAGGAAATTGGCATTGGCGGCTTGTGATTGGCTGAAAAAGCTGTCTATCAATTTCAGCCAATCAAAAGTCGTCAATGTGTGAGCCAATCAGGATGGGATACACCCCAATATCCCACCCTGATTGGCTTAAACACTTGTCTATCTTTCTGGGAACCAATCACAACGCTCAGATGTCTTCAGCCAATCACTATGGGATACACCCCCACGGAGTGATTGGTAGAAGACATCTGCGCATCCTGATTGGCTCCTACATTGACGACTTTTGATTGGCTGACAGCTTTTTCAGCCAATCACAAGCCGACAATGCCAATTTCCTCCCGGAAACGACTCCGGGAGGTTCAGTAGCGTCGGGGAGGTCTGCCAGTGCAGACCTCCGTTATTTTTTTTTTTTTTTTTTTTTTTAGAGCGCGGATGGTTCCGCGGCCCAGCCGGGGCTGAAGGAGAGAAGGCCGGGGACATCGCGGGGAGGTAAGTTCAATGTATATTTAGATGTTTATTTGTGTATTTTATTTATTGTTTATATATTGTATTCATGTATTCATGTATTGTGTTTTTTTTTTTAACAGGGCCGCGCCGGAAGAGCTAAACAGTGACTGGACATGCTGTAAAGGTGAGTTGAATATTTAGAATGTATAGAATGTTTATTTATTTGATGTTAATGTTTTGTACTAATTTTTATTTTTTGTTTGACCCATAGGTTAGTGATCTGAAGCAACATCTTAAAGGTAAGTGGTCTTAATTTATTGATTTTAGCTTAGAATTAGGGTCTGTGTAGTTAGGACTGTAATTATTTTATTTTATTTTAGAATAAGGGTCTGTGTATGTAGTTAGGACTGTAATTATTTTATTTTATTTTAAAATTAGGGTCTGTGTATGTAGTTAGGATTTGTTGTATATTAGATAGATAGGGAGATGTATTTGATATAGTTAGGATTTTTTTTAAATTAAATAGATTGTATGTTAGATAGATAGGGGGTATTTGATTAGGACTATATGTAATATATTATATGTAATATATTATATGTAATATATTATATTTAATGTATGTAATGTCATGTATTGTATGTAATGTATGTAATGTATTATATGTAATATATTATATGTAATATATTATATGTAATGTCATGTATTGTATGTAATGTATGTAATGTATTATATGTATGTATTGTATTGTGTTTATCTGTCTTTCCTTTTCAGGTGTGTAATTTTTTTATTTTCTGTAGTGGGGGGTGGGGTTGTAATGTATTTTTTTGTTTTCTGTAGTGGGGGGTGGGGTTGTAATTGTTTTTTGTACTGTAGGTTTTTTGTTTTCTGTGCTGTAGGTTTTTTATTTTTTGTAATTAGAGTGGTGGGAAGGTTTATTAGGGGGTAGGTAGTGTAGGTAGGTAGTGTAAGTGTTAATAGATTAGTGTAGAGGGGGGTTAGTTTAGATTAAATGGTTTATTGGGGGTTATAGTGTAGTGTTTGTAGTTAGTGTCATGATGGTCCTTGAGGACCATCATGGCACTTATGTGGTTAATGTTGGGTTGTAACAGGCCCATAATGGTAATAATATACCCTTATGGGACTGATGGGGTTAATTAGAGCCTTATGGTGGTCTGTATTGACCACCATGAGTTAATGGGTTAATTTAGGCCTTATGGTGGTCTGTATTGACCACCATGAGTTAATGGGTTAATTAGAGCCTTATGGTGGTCTGTATTGACCACCATGAGTTAATGGGTTAATTAGAGCCTTATGGTGGTCTGGATTGACCATCATGAGTTAATGGGTTAATTAGAGCCTTATGGTGGTCTGTATTGACCACCATGAGTTAATGGGTTAATTTAGGCCTTATGGTGGTCTGGATTGACCATCATGAGTTAATGGGGTAATTAGAGCCTTATGGTGGTCTGTATTGACCACCATGAGTTAATGGGTTAATTTAGGCCTTATGGTGGTCTGGATTGACCACCATGAGTTAATGGGTTAATTAGAGCCTTATGGTGGTCTGTATTGACCATCATGAGTTAATGGGGTAATTATAGTTGCCTGGGGTTAATATTTTTAGTGCGAGTCCTTTCAGGACCTTTACGGTCCTTTGAGGACCCGTGAGGCGGGAAATTTAAAATTGAATTGCAGCAGGGTCACGATCGGTGCCGATCGGGGCCCCCCGCAGCAGGGGGTTTATATGGGAACACTTCGGGGGTCCCGATGGGGACCCCCAGCATAGAGGGGGGTTAATTTTAAGTGCCGCGGCCGGGATTGGGTAATAGTGTGCCGCGGTCCCTTTAAGGAGCCGCGGCGGGGAATTTAAAAGTTTTAAATGCAGCGGAGGGCCTGATCTATGCAGATCGGGGACCCCCCCTGCAATGGGTTTATGTGGGGACACTTCGGGGGTCCCGATGGGGACCCCCAGCATAGAGGGGGGTTAATTTTAAGTGCCGCGGCCGGGATTGGGTAATAGTGTGCCACGGTCCCTTTAAGGAGCCGCGGCGGGGAATTTAAAAGTTTTAAATGCAGCGGGGGCCTGATCGGTGCCGATCGGGGACCCCCGCTGCAAGGGGTTAATGTGTGGGGGCTGCGGGGGTTCCTATGGACCCCTGCAGCAAGGTGTCCATGTGAGGACACTTCGGGGGTCCCGACAGGGACCCCCGCATTGAGGGGGGGTTCATTTTAGGTGCCTAGGGGGGGGTTTGGAGTACCCCCCACGGCAGGGCTTATGTGGGGGACTGCCGCGGAGGTCCCTTTTAGGACCCCCGCAGCACTTGATGAGGAGTGGGAGCCTGCGATATCATCTCGCAGGCTGTCACTCCTCATGTACATTTACGCAGTGTAGATACGTACGGGCCTGCTGCGTAGCTCATACGTTGCTCGCAGCAGGGCTAATTTAATAGCATTGTAAGTTAGAGAAACTTTGCAGTACGTAGGGCTTAAGTAGAAGCCTCTTATTTACGAGGCTGGAATTTAATGAGGCCCATAGTTTGGCAACTTTTTTCCTGAGATTTGCTGCTGAACCAGAACAAAGGAGACTCTGAAAACACTGATAAACAACTTGCCTACTTAAGGATTGTGCACAGGAGGACCCAGCTGGTTTTAAAAATCAAGTTTGGGCACAGAGCAGCAGGGGGCTCCACGAAGAGGGAAAAGTGGAAGAGGCCCCTGCCTGGAACCCCTATCCAGCCGGACACTTCCCCCTGGAAGCCTGGAGGGAGAGATTGTGGCGCTGCACTGCTGAGGACACATATAAGCAGGTACAAGGGAGAGGCTACAGAACTGTGGGGGGAGAAGACAGCCCTGGCCCAAGAAAGGGGCACTCAGGGGGGCATCAGCAGCACTTTAGCCCCAGAATAATTAAGCAATCCGGGGCCCCTTACCCACATATCCCCATTGAAGCTCTACCAGTACCCTGGGTCCACGCAAACCAGTCCAACCTGTCTACTGAGACTCAGAACGCTAAAGTACACTTTGAGCTGCACAGGACTGCAATGATAAAGAGTGCAGATTATCTAGCTTCACATCTATATGCTTCAGTGCTCCTAAAGTGATTTTATTAGTACCAACAGCACCGGGGTCCTTGAGACTGAACCAGGCACCTTACTACACTGTTTTATATAACATTCTGTAACAGCACCATGAGGATATACAGTTTCACCCAAAACATTGTAAAAGTAGTCTCAATTGACTGTACTCTACTCCCACCCTGTGGCAACTTCCAACCATTAAAGGCTTATTTTATCCCAATATTTTATTGAACCTGTCAATATCTAGAACATCAAGGGGCCAAAGCTCTCCACATTGTGCCTTCTGTCCCCCCATCCGGTCCTCCCAGTATTCTGGGTTTAAGCAAACCAGTCTAACCTGTCTACAGAAACTCAGAACACTAAAATACATTTTGAGCTGCACAGGACTTCAAAGGCAAAGAGTGCAATTTATATGGCTTCGCATTTATATGTTGCAGTGCTACTAATGTGACTTTATTATTACTGACAGTATCGGGGTGCTTGAGACTGAACCAGACACCTTATTATATTACTTTATATAACACTCATCAACAGCACTATGAGGATATACAGTGTCACCCAAAACATTGTATAAGCAGTCTCAATTGACAGTACTCTACTCTAACCCGGTGGCAGCTTCAAATCATTACAGGCCTATTGTACTTCAAGACTAAATTGAACCTGCCAATCTCTAGAACATCAAGGAACTAAAGCTCTTCACATTTTGTCTTCTGTCCTCCCATTCGGCTCATCCATATACTAGAGAGAAACGGTAGTACTAAGGACTGAGTTAATTACATATCACGACGTCACATTGTTGTTAACATACCAGATATATCTTGGAAGATTTAAGGAAATATTTAGCCTGATACAGATTGGGCCTGGACCCTGGAGGATGTTAACACTAAACCAGTTGGCAAACACCCTGCTCATTAAAGTAAAGATGTGGTAAATGTAGGGCCAACACCCCTATAATTGGGCCACCACCCCTCCTAATTCTTAAAGCGCACTTAAGAGACCCTTGCAGCAGCATTGCTACCCAGTGGGCCGGGACTCACCTTAATCTGGGACTCCTCCCCCACCTGCACAGACCAGGTCTACTGGAAAGCTCATACCTAAATTAGGCCCCGTACTGCCCCGATCTACAATACAAAGGGCAAAGATCATAATGGTTAGAACCGAAAAGGGCGAGGGGTCCCGACGGATAACTGAACATTTCCCCTCTACTACGGCCAGAAGATCCCCCCACCCGGAGTCAATCTCAGGGGCTTCAGATGTATCGGATGCTGAGTGCTCCCAGAAAGGGAATATGATGGATGCAAACTTGTCCAATGATTCCAAAGCTTGGTTTGAGAACATGCTAAAATCAAAACTATCATTGGCAGTTCAAGATCTGAAACACGAAATCCAAGAATTGGGCCAACGGACAAGTATTTTGGAATCTTCCCTGGACCAGGTCATAGACTCCCAAAGACAAGATCGAGTAGACATTGATACAAATGCAATGAAAATATGCTCTCTTGAACTCAAACTGGAGGACCTTGAAAATAGATAGAGGAGATACAACGTCAGATTCAGAGGCGTCTCAAACTCAATCACTGACCTTGAGCCTTATCTTTCAGATCTAATAAAGTCAATTCTTCCAGACCCCCAGGAGGGTGAAATCGGCATTGAAAGAGCACATAGGGCACTTGGGGCATCCCCAAACCCTAACATGCCTAAAGACATCATCGCCCGTTTCCTGAGGCAACACACAAGAGATCAGATTCTCTTTCACGCCAGAGGTCTAGACGAAATCAAAGGTCCTGACGGCGCCACCATCCAGATTTATGCAGATCTCTCACCAGCCACCCTAGCGAGACGCAGGGAAATGAGACCGGCTGTGGAGGTGCTTATACGGCACAAAATTCCTTACAGATGGGGTTTTCCTTTCAACATCAAATTTACGGTGAATGGAAACAAATTTATTGCTCAAGATGTGGAGGAATGCCAGATAATTCTTTCCTCCCTGAACTTATGGAAGGAGGGTGAAAACCCCCGCCCACTGGGTCAGGAACCAGGAGACAAGCGAGATAGGCCGGTTAGGCAATGGACTGTAGTTCCTGCTTCAAAGAGACAAAAAGCTGCAAGAAACTCACAGCCTCAAGCGGCGAGAGAAGGGGGTCTAAGGCAACCCGTGTAAACGACAGGCCTGCATCACCAGGCTTGGGCCGGGATGCTCAAGTTGATATTGGCCGGGAAAATCCCCCCTCCAGAGAAGAGATGAGGGGACTGGTTAAAAGATAAGTTGCTTCCCTCAGAAGCCTAATGGACACTAGAAGTCGAGGGGAGTGTGATATAGGATTGAAGCCTACTGGGTTTCTCTTGATTCACTGAAATGAATATTTTGCATTACACAATGCAAGGGGTGATAGGCCCATGGGGTGAGGCGGAGAGTTTTTCCCTTTTAATAAACGGGGTGTAAACTGAGTAGTTAAAATCTAGTCTACCTCTTCGCCAGGGCTATATGCAGGAGAACAGGATTCTCATGCCCACCAAGCGCGCTAGAGCGCAAGGAAAGAGTTTTAGTATAGATAAAAAAGTTGAAATTGTTCTGTTTTTGTTGACACATGTATTTCTGTACATTTCCCTGAAATATGTCTTGTATGTAAATGGTCTATCTCTGTTCTACCTAGTACTCTTAAGGTCTCTCCAAGATGCAGGTGCACCATGCACAGCACTCACAGGCAGATAAGGATAAATGGCTAGGCCCGAATTTAAGATACCTTCCCACAATGTGAAGGGATTTAACTCCCCCCCATAAGCGGCGTAAAGCCTTTCTCACATACAGGGAGCATCGACCCTCAGTAATCTTTCTACAGGAGACACACTTCATGCGTAACAAACCCCCTAAATTTCTCCACAAACAATACCCACACTTCTATACAGCGGGTATGTTAGCCAAGAGGGAGGGGGTAGCAATTCTCTTGCATAAGGACTTTTTCCGTTTATACTCCAGAGTAAAAAATCAGATCCCGAGGGTCACTACCTGATTCTGACTGGGAAAATACTTGACTCGACAGTGTCTTTAATTGCGCTATATGCCCCACCTACGAACCCTTATAACACGGTCCGGAAACTACTTACGGTACTGGAGAAAGGGGACTTTGGTAGAATTATTCTGGGAGGGGACCTAGATTTAGCGTTGGATCCCGAATTAGACAGGTCCAAGGGGAGAGTGGGGCCCCACTTCCCCAGTAGGCTAAAACAAATTAAAACACAACTAGCGAACCTGAACCTGGTAGATTCCTGGAGGGACCTTCATCCCAGGGACAGGGAGTACTCTTTCTACTCAGCCCCTCATAACTCTTACTCAAGAATTGACTATATCATCATAGATGCTTCGCTCTTGGATGAGGCAAAGGAAGCAGAGATTATTCCGTGTACCTGGTCGGATCACTCAATAGTCAAAATTGCCCTAGACTTTGGCACTGTATACTCCCCCCTCCCCCCCCGACATGGCGCATCAATGAGACGCTACTAGCATTTCCTCAATCCAAAGACAAGATCCAGCAAGAACTTGAGATATATTTTAGGGAGAATACTAAGGGAGATGTAGGAATAGGCTGGGTGTGGGTGGCCCACAAAGCATATATTAGAGGGGTCTGCATGAAGATATCTGCTGAACATAAAAAGCAAACTAGGGCCCGAGAGGATGCATTGAATAAAGAGTTGATGAGATTGGAAAAGGCAATGCAGCAAGATAATTCTATTGGGGATAGGTCCCAAATTGAGAAAACCAGGGCGGAACTGGACATGATTCTGTCAGACAGAACGGAGAGAGCTCTTAGAATCACGCATCACAAGTTTTATAGCAAAGCAAATAAGCCTGACTCATTCCTAGCCAATAAATTAAAATCAAAGCAAAACCAATCTAGAATCTGCCAAATTAAATCACCCCAAGGGCTTGTGACCTCCAACCCTACAAAAATTCAGGACATCTTTCAGGCGTATTATAGTAAGCTATATAAAGCCTCGAACTCCCTAGATCAGGGGAAACACAATCACTTTTATCCTCCCTGGATCTACCTAAACGGAGGAGAATGTTACTTCACTGAATAAAGCAATCTCCCAGGAGGAAGTGAGCAAAGTTATTTTAGAATCAAAATTAGGCAAAGCCCCAGGCCCAGATGGCTTTACAAACACATACTACAAAAAATTTGTCGGCACATTAGCCCCATACTTGACCACATTATACAATACAATACTGGAGGGACAACCAATCCCTCCAGAACTCAACAAAGCTGCCCTGGTCTTGTTTCCCAAGGAGGGGAGGGACCCGTTAGAAGCCAAGAATTACAGACCAATTTCACTCCTTAACAGCGACATAAAATTTCTGGCCAAGATCATGGCGGATAGGATAGCTGGGTTTCTCCCCTCCTTGATTCACAAAGACCAAGTGGGATTTCTCCCAGGGCGACAAGCAGGGGACAATATCAGGAAAATTCTGAATTTAGTCCACCATGCTAAATTAAATAACACCACGGCCTGCCTGCTTTCTCTGGATGTAGAGAAGGCCTTTGACTCCCTGGAATGGCCTTTTCTCATGGCTACGCTGACCAAATTCGGGTTTTCAGGGAAGTTTTTAAATCTAATTCGGACTTATTACAAAGATCCTAAGGCAAATTTAAGACTCCCGGGTGGGGAGAGGCCAGCGGTCAGCATCCAGAGGGGGACGAGACAGGGTTGCCCATTGTCACCGCTCCTATTTGCGTTAGCAATCGAGCCCCTGGCCCAATTGATTAGAGCTTCCACGGAGATAAAGGGTATCCAAGTGTGGTCACATCATTTCAAGGTGTCACTATTTGCGGACGACTTACTATGCTCCATTTCGGAGCCATCGACGTCGGTACCACCCCTGATGCAAAAACTTGAACAATTCGGGGTGCTTTCAGGATTGAAAATTAATGTAGAAAAAACTGAAGCCTTGGCCCTAGATATACCGCTCCTGGAGAAAGAATCCCTCGCACGGAGGTTTAAATTTAAGTGGGCTGGGAAGGGGATTAAATACCTAGGAATTTGGCTGACAGCTAAAATACAAGATCTCTATAAAGCTAACTACCGGCCAATGTTCCGTTTACTCCAAGAGGAGATGATGAAATGGGGAAAATATAACATCTCCTGGCTCGGTAGGATTAGTTCGGTCAAAATGAATGTTTTACCTAGATTGCTTTATCTATTTAGATCTCTACCGATCCAGATACATATGAAAGAACTCTCAAACTTCCAAAGCAGGGTGTTCCGTTTTATCTGGGGTGGGGGTCCCTCCAGGATTGCGAGAAATAACATGTACAAACATAAATCCAGAGGGGGGTTGGCATGTCCTAATTTAAAACTATATTATCGAGCAGCTCAACTAGCTTTTATTCCCCAGGCCCACTTACCTGAAGCCCATCCGGCATGGATGTTTGTTGAAAGCCAAGACATGATGCCCTATACATGGGACACGGCGGTCTGGATTCACCCACTCCCCACAGAGATTAAGAAATCTGCCAATCCTATAATAAAGAACTCCGCGGCTAATATTATCTGGGCCTTCAATCATACAGACCTCCTACCCCGGATATCCCACTTAACGCCTATACTTACGCATCCACTAGCTCCGGCTGGTATCTCACAGGTCTCTCGGCAATGGTGGAAGAATAATAAACTTGATAGATTGGGTAACTGGATGAGAGATGGTCGGGTATTAACATTCGAAACTATGAGAGACGAATATGACATCCCCCTTTATGAGCACTATAACTTTTGCAGATTTAGGTACTTTGTAGATAAACTACTTAGGAGTTCAGGGGTCCCCTCACATAATAGGTTCTCTAGAATTTGTGAAAAAGCCCCCCTTAAAAGAGGAGTGATAGGGTAATTATACGGGGTCTTCAATACCCCAAAAACGTTAGCCAAAGAAAAATACATGAGGGAATGGGAAAAGGATATAGCCAGGAACTGGGAGATTGAGACATGGGAGACTTCCTGGGCCAATCTCATGAGGGGGTCACTAAATTATAGTGTTTTAGAGACATCAATTAAAGTCCTTCATCTGGCGTACATTACCCCAGATCGACTAGCTAAATGGAGTAAGACGGAAAGTCCGAAGTGCTTTAGGGGATGCTCAGAGCTGGGCTCCTTTTACCATACTTGGTGGAGCTGCCCAAAGGTTCAGTAGTTGTGGACGGCAGTGGGTGACTTAGTGGATAATATATTTGGATACCATATTGAAGTTACCCCGGAATCTAGTCTACTGGGGATACCGGTGGCCTCTCTTTCTGCCCCCCACAACAGACTCCTACAATTTATCTTTTTAGCGACGAAATCACATATTGCCAGGAGCTGGAAGAAAAATACACTAGAGATAGGGGCAGTTCGAGCTAAGATTCACTACTTAGCGGTTAATGAAAGGATTTCCCATTCAGTGGCGGATTCAATTCCTAAGTATTTAGAAATGTGGGGTCCCTGGATAGAATACACTGATATCAGAATCCCTCTACTCCAATGAAGGGGGAGGAGGAGGGAAGGGCACCCTCACCTTCTTGACAGGATACAGGGAGGGCTGGGGGCCGGAGAGGAGATACCGGGAGAGGAGCTGCATCGATATGGAAGAAGACAGACAGGTATGTTAGGATGGAACAACAGCAAGATCGAGATAGAGAAATGTTTTCCAAAGAGGAAGGCTTAATATAGATGTGTCAGATAGAATGTTTTAGTTTAATTGGTTAAGTTAACATTTGTAAAAGTTTGTAAGCAACTCTTTCTTAATATATAAGAAAAGATAACGGGGGGGAATTGAATGGGAGGAAGGAACTGAAAGACTAGCAAACGAAGATAATCGTACTATATCCCTCTAGAGGTAAATGAGCCAGTCAATGGATAAAATTAGGGCTTTTTTATAATATCTTTATGGTCCTCTAAGTCATAGGTTAATAACGGAAGGTAATGGGAGATAACAACTTAACAACCAAAGAATAGTATAGGTTACGGATAAGTTTAGGGATACATGTTTACATAGCCAAGAAGGGTCCATTATAAATCTATGCATTGGTTCACCGATAATAGCACGGAGGTAAATACGAAAAAAAAGGAGGAGGCAGGATACAAGGATAAGATTTCACTATTGATGTTGGGGTATTGTTTTATTACGCTCAATATTGTACAACTGTTTGCACTTTGTATTCCTGCAATAAAAACTATTTAAAAAAAGAAAAATTAAAATCCAGATTGAAACAATCAGTTGATAAGTGCAATAAAAAGTGTATTAAAGCTTCGCTGCTGATAGTCTGCAGCTTCCACAGTGATTTTAACCTATATGTGGTCAAAGACCAGCTCTGACCAATGGTGAATTTGGAATTCCCCCACCCCCCCTTTGTCTAATTCCTTGGAACACTTTTCAGCAGTGCAACAAGCTAGACCATAGTATGAATCTGTTTTAGAGGCAGATGGTACAATTGAGTCTTCTTCCATGCAATCTCTTTCTACCCAAACAAGGACATTCCAATAATTCTAAACATCTCTTTTCACTGACTGCACTGACTCACAGATTGTTTGATATTGATTATTTTTGGGCCACATCATACAACTTGTGTTCTCAACTGTACAATGAAAAAATATGTTTAAAACTCGAAGTCTGACTAAAAGCAAAAATAAGCAGGGAAAATGTTATTATGCTTGTTTTTCATTAGAAAAAAATAAGTGTTGACACCTCTGCAGGACTCTGGAAACATCCATGATATGTTGGTGGAAGTTGTATGTATGAGAGGGGTGTTTACTTTTCTTGTGAGCTCTTCTTGCATTCATTGATGCAAGCAGCCTGCTTATTGGCCTATGAGGTGGAAAAGTGTTTGGTATATATTTAAACCTGTTTCAATAAACCAACCAAAGCATTTTGACCTCTCCCTACTGCCAGCCCCACTTCTCCATTTGTAGATAAAAACACTTTCTAGTGATCTAGCTGCATTGTGAAAATAAAGTCAAGGTGGGAATCCATATTTTTTGAGATAACAGTACAGTGGGGTCCAAAAGTAAAGCACACACGGTCCCATTTCCACCTATAATATAATTGTAAAATTTAATTGTATAACATATTTTATTGTAACACTATGGGAGCAACCATTTTGTTATTCACAGTTCACTCTTGCTAGCTATGCCCCATCGTGCTAATTTCTGCAGTTGCAAACTGATATGCAACGCAGGCCCACACATCCTATGTATTTCACAGGACCGTGTGATGCCTCCAGTGGCTGGGCCGTCACCTGTGATATTATATTATACATCAAAGTGTGAATGTATGGTCCTGCGTTGCATATTCATTTGCAACCGCAGCATTAGCAATATGGAGGTCTTACTATAAAGCAAGGCTTGTGAATAGCAAAATGGCTGCACCATAGTGGAAAATTAAAAAACTGAATAATAAATAAATAGTGTTTTCCTTTATTTTAAGAATTTATTACAAGAAAATGTATGTCATCTCTTCAATGTGATATCCAACTTCAGCAAAGATTACGCTTGATGTCCCAACTTATTTTCCTCTGTTGAAAATATTGAAAACTGGATACATGCCATTATATATATATATATATATATATATATATACATAATATGACTCACCTGCACATGGACCTGAATGGTTTTCCAACTGCTGAAAATCCTTTTCACTTCTCTCATACTCTCCTTCTTCATTAATTAATCCGGTGTACCCATTGTTATCATGAAGCCCTGTTGGTCAAGGATTGAGGTGTTTGTAAATATTTATTCTATATAACAAATGAGAACAGATTGATGTACTCTATGTGTCAATGAAATATTTCAAAATAAAATCACATTTGAGATCAATAAAGCCTCATTAACCATTAGTTATCCCTAATTCTCTCACAACGTCAAAATGCTTAGCATTGTGCAGACTGAGGAGCCTCAGGCTTTGTGCCAACCCTGGAGACAGAACCGGACAGTAAGTCAGAAACTTTTGATCTTAAACTACATTTAGAACAGGCTATAGTTATAACCCCCACGGTAGTATACGGCGCTATAGTTATAATCCCCTAACCCCCTCGGTAGGATACAGGGCTATAGTTACAATCCCCTAACCCCCTTGGTGGGATACGGGGCTACAGATATAATCCCCTAACTCACTTGGTGGGATACAGGGCTATAGTTACAATCCCATACCCCCTCTGTAGGATACAGGGCTATAGTTACAATCCCATACCCCTTCTGTAGGATACAGGGCTATAGTTACAATCCCATACCCCTTCTGTAGGATACAGGGCTATAGTTACAATCCCATACCCCTTCGGTAGGATACAGGGCTATAGTTACAATCCCCTGACCCCCCTGAATCTCCAGTGTGAGCACGCTCCAGGTTACACACCCTGCCTAATTATTATTTTATCAGTTGAAATGATTGTTTTGTATACAGCAATAAGATAAGTGGGGAGGGTACGGCAGCAGCCACTGATGAAGAAAACTGGGTTTTTAAATGTTATTTACTGGCTAAATATTTGATTTGTTGCTTTATTTTTCTTTACTGCTGGGTTCTATTTATGCTTTCTCCTCTCTCGACTTTCTCAAGAGGATGTGTCCTAGTAAATTACTTAACTTTACAAAAACCTTTAGAAAAAAGAGAGAACACAGCACCACTCTGCTTATACAAGCACTACTGAAAATAAAAGAAACAGGGCTATAGTTATAATCCCCTATCCTTCTTGATAGGACACGGGGCTATAATTACAATCCCCTAACCCCCTCGGTAGGATACGGGGCTATAATTACAATCCCCTAACCCCCTCGGTAGGATACGGGGCTATAATTACAATCCCCTAAACCCCTCGGTAGGATACGAGGCTATAATTACAATCCCCTAACCCCCTCGGTAGGATACGGGGCTATAATTACAATCCCCTAACCCCCTCGGTAGGATACGGGGCTATAATTACAATCCCCTAACCCCCTCGGTAGGATACGGGGCTATAATTACAATCCCCTAAACCCCTCGGTAGGATACGAGGCTATAATTACAATCCCCTAACCCCCTCGGTAGGATACGGGGCTATAATTACAATCCCCTAGCCCCCTCGGTAGGATACAGGGCTATAATTACAATCCCCTAAACCCCTCGGTAGGATACGGGGCTATAATTACAATCCGGTAACCCCCTCGGTAGGATACAGGGCTATAATTACAATCCCCTAAACCCCTCGGTAGGATACGGGGCTATAGTTACAATCCCCTAAACCCCTCGGTAGGATATGGGGCTATAATTACAATCCCCTAACCCCCTCGGTAGGATACAGGGCTATAATTACAATCCCCTAAACCCCTCGGTAGGATACGGGGCTATAATTACAATCCGGTAACCCCCTCGGTAGGATACAGGGCTATAATTACAATCCCCTAAACCCCTCGGTAGGATACGGGGCTATAGTTACAATCCCCTAAACCCCTCGGTAGGACACAGGGTTATAATTACAATCCCCTAAACCCCTCGGTTGGATACAGGGCTATAATTACAATCCGGTAACCCCCTCGGTAGGATACAGGTCTATAATTACAATCCCCTAAACCCCTCGGTAGGATGCGGGGCTATAGTTATAACCCCCTCAGTAGTATACAGGGCTATAGTTACAATCCCCTAACCCCCTCTGTAGGATACAGGGATATAGTTATAATCCCCTAACCCCCTCGGTAGGATACAGGGCTATAATTACAATCCCCTAAACCCCTCGGTAGGATACGGGGCTATAATTACAATCCGGTAATCCCCTCGGTAGGATACAGGGCTATAATTACAATCCCCTAAACCCCTCGGTAGGATACGGGGCTATAGTTACAATCCCCTAAATCCCTCGGTAGGACACAGGATTATAATTACAATCCCCTAAACCCCTTGGTAGGATACAGGGCTATAATTACAATCCGGTAACCCCCTCGGTAGGATACAGGTCTATAATTACAATCCCCTAAACCCCTCGGTAGGATACGGGGCTATAGTTATAACCCCCTCAGTAGTATACAGGGCTATAGTTACAATCCCCTATCCCCCTCTGTAGGATACAGGGATATAGTTATAATCCCCTAACCCCCTCGGTAGGATACAGGGCTATAGTTATAACCCCCTAATCCCCTCGGTGGAATACGGGGCTATAGTTACAATCCCCTAACCCCCTCGGTAGGATATGGGGCTATAGTTACAATCACCTCCTGTGTGTGTGTGTATGTCTCCTTGTGAGTGTGAAAACCCCTCAATGATGTCACAGCAACACCCCCTCAAAGCCACCACAACCTCGCCCATCAATGACATTACAGGCCAGAACCCAGGAGTTAGTCTCAGGCTCATCCTCTATAACTTCATGGCCTCGCCACTCAATGACATCACAGCCCTGCCCAGTGTGACAGACACTGCTCTTTGTATTATAAGATTATATATAAATCACTCACCTGCAGAAGAATCAGAATGGATTTCCATTTTCTGAGTAATACTGTCTTTACTCTCATACTCTTCTTCCTTTTTAATTGTCACAATGTGCAGCTTGGTATAGAAACCTGTTAGTTCACAAGAGTATTAAATAGTGTTATAGAGATCTGTTCTACACAATAAAAAAAAAATCAGAGAAATATTCTAACACTTAAATATTATGTTTTTAATTATTATACACAGTCAAGTCACATTATTAATATCTCCAGCTAATATCCCCAATAACTGCCGTGTGCAGCACGAACAGCACCTAGACGGCATGGTAGTGAGTCATCAAGATGCTGGAAGGTTGGCAAGGGTATCTGGAGCCATGCAGACTGCGGTGCATCTGACAGCTGCTGAAGAGTGCGTGGTAGAGGATCAATACTGCAAACATGGCTATAGAGGTGGTCTCGCAGGTGCTGGATGGGGTTGAAATCCAGGGAATTTGAAGGCCAAGGAAGTACATGGAAGTCTTTGTCTTGCTTCTCCAACCACTCCCGGACAATTCTGGCCGTATGACATGTTGCATTGTCCTGCTGGAAGATTCCATCCGCCACAGGGAAAGACAGTCAACATGTATGGGTGTACTTGCTCTGCAATGATGGATAGATAACCCAATTGGTTGTGATTGCATTCCAGAGGTATGAGTGGACCCAGACAATGGAGGTTAGGGAAGTACTTAAAAGTCTTTGTTGTGCTTCTCCAACCACTCCCGGACAATTCTGGCAATATGACATGGGAAGACAGTCAACATATATGGGTGTACTTGATGTGCAATGATGGATAGATAACCCAATCGGCTAAAAGCGTCTTCCAGAGGTATGAGTGGACCCAGACACTGCCAAGAAAACATTCCTCAGACCATAACGCTGCTGCCACCAGTCGATGGAGCATATAATGTGACTCATCAGAGAAGACAACCCATTACCAATCAGTAGAGGTACGATTTTGGTACTGTTGTGCAAAGCCATTTCTGACGAAAAACGCTTGTCAGCATGGGAGTAGTGACCAGCTGTTTGCTTCTGAGCCCCATACCCATGTAATTTTAAACACAGTTGAACATCCACTTCTACTCCATATCCTCTCCTACCTCGGTATTCCAGACACTGCTCTCTCGTGTTTCTCATCCTACCTACAAAATCGATCATTCAGTGTCTACTTCTCCAACACCTCTTCTTCTCCTTCCCCTCTGTCTGTTGGCATACCCCAAGGATCAGTCCTAGGCCTTCTCCTCTTCTCCATTTACACAATTTTAAATCATGACCCTAACTTTTAAAGCCCTCAACAATAGCACAACTCCATGCATCTCTAGTCTCATCTCCAAATACTCCCCCACCCGCCCTCTTCGTTCTGCTAATGACCTTCTTCTTTCCACAACTCTTGTCACCTCCTCTCACTCTCGCCTTCAGGACTCTTCTAGTGCTGCCCCTATTCTCTGGAACTCCTTGCCTCGCTCCACCAGATTATCCTCCTGCCTCAAAACACTCAAAACCTCTCTAAACTCTGTGAGTTTCAATCCCACAAGGTGCTCTGGGGAAAGCACTATGGACACTGGATTTTGAGGCTCAGGGCCCCCCTTGATTTGCTATGTTTAATTTGTATGTATCTTTGTCTTGAACTTATCTTATGTACAGCGCTACGGAATATGTCGGCAAGTTATAAATAAACTAAAAGGAACTATTGTTATTTGGGTTATTTGGCAATCTTCTTCTTCTTTTCTTGCTAGCCTACCATGTATATTGTTGTTGTTGTTTAGTCATTCAGTTGTGTCTGACTCTCCATGGTCCCATGGACCGCGGCACATCAGGCACATCGATATTTATGTCTCTGCTTGTACTTATCCATATGAATTTCTTGGCAGAGATACTGGAGGGGGATGCCAGTTTAATCTCCAGTGCACCTCTGTTATGCTATGACCTGCCCATCTTAGGTGACCCTACATGGTACAGCTCACAGCTTCATTGAAGTACACAAGCCCCTTCACTACGTCAAGGTAGTGATCCAGAAGGGACCATGCATACAGTTAGCCTTTAATAAATTCAAATTCTACAACCAGGATATCAACAACTAGATTCATAAGCTATTAAGATGTAGATATTAACAAAAGCTAGGGAACTACAACAGGTGCTACAAGCTTTTATTTGCCACTTTACTTTATATGTGCAATGTGTAAACAACAAACATTTAAAACAATTTGATGAGTAATTATTTTAATAGCAAGTTGTACAAAATCATTTAACAGATATGGTTTGTCATCCATAAATTGTGTTATATATATGTAATGATATGGAATCACAAGGTTGTGGAGACCAGCAGCCAAGGTCAGCAATAATCCAGTTCAGCAATTTGTAGTTGAAACAGGAACAAGCTTTATTGAAGTGATCAGAAACCACACAATAATCTGGCAAGGATACAGAGACAGGAAGTGCCTTATATAGGCCAAGAACCAGACAGCTGATCAGACACAACTAAAGAAAGTTGTCACTGATTGCATTGCTATTAGAGTCAAGGTATCAGATCTCAGGCAAATCTGCAAGAGGCAGGCTGGCGCAGTGGTAGGGAAGAGGTATAGCAGCCTGGGGACCAGGGTTCAAAACCCAGCAGAGTCAATTCCTCACAATAGATGATACTGTGTTTTTTCTTATGAATGTATTACTCACCAGCACTGATATTTACAGGGATTTCCTCCTCCTTAATCTGTTCAACCTTCACATATGGCTCTTCATTTTGGTTAGGCATCGATTTCACCCTTTCATTGCCTGTACACATACATAAGCGGTTTAAAACTATATGCTTTTTTTTTTTTTTACATGTGATTATGGCCGAACAGGTCAAGACAAAACTCTTCTGCATGAGTCAAAATACACCAGGATTTTTTCATAAAATAAACTATATAATAAAGAAATATCTCAAAGTCTCACAGAAACAAATTTAATATGGAATCATAGGTGATTTTTTTATTTAATTAATACATTTTTAAATGAAAAAAATTATTCTAGGTAAAATTTTCAAAGAAAAAACAAACAAATATTAAAAGTACACTGAAAGCAAAACAATATAAGTAAATAATTCCTACTTGTCTTCAGTAAATATAAAGTGCATTTTACTACTCAATGTTTGAAGATAGAAAGATGATATACCATATATACTTGAGTATAAGCCGACCCGAGTATAAGCCGAGGCACCTATTTTACAACAAAATACGGGAGAAAATGAGTGACTCGAGTATAAGCCGAGGGTGGGAAATGTGCTGCCCCCTGTGTCCCCCTCTTGTGTGCCCTTTTCTTGTGTCCCCCCTCTCTCTCCCCTGTGTCTCTTCTCCACTCTCCTTCCCCTGTGTCTCTTCACCCCTCTCCCTTCCCTGTGTCTCTTCCCCCTCTCCCTTCCCTGTGTCTCTTCCCCCTCTCCCTTCCCTGTGTCTCTTCCCCCTCCCTTATCACCCTCCTCAACCCCTCTCCTCATTCTCAACCTCCCTCCTCAACCCCACTCCTCATCCTCAACCCCCCCACAACCTCCCTCCTCATCCTCAACCCCCCCCATCCTCAACCCCCTCCTCAACGTCAAGCCCCTCCTCAACCTCCCCCCTCATCCTCAACCCCCTCCTCAACCTCAACCCCCCTCCTCATCCTCAGCCCCCTCCTCAACCTCCCTCCTCATCCTCAACCTCACTCCTCAACCCCCCATCCTCATCCTCAACCCCCCCATCCTCAACCCCCTCCTTAACCCCCCCTCCTCAACCTCAACCCCCCTCCTCAACCTCAACCCCCCTCCTCATCCTCAACCCCCTCCTCAACCTCAACCTCCCTCCTCATCCTCAACCCCCTCCTCAACCTCCCTCCTCAACCCCCCTCCTCATTCTAAACCCCCCTGCTCACTTTACCCCTCTAAATACCTCCCCCTCTACCTTTTCCCTCACTTACCTTCATCTGCAGCTTCTCCTCTGGCCTCCGCTCCTTCCTGCGTCGGCACCCGGTATATGCTAATGACGTGGCGCGCATGTGACGTCAAGTCATTAGCATATACTTGAGTTTAAGCTGAGGGGGCCCTTTTTAGCCTTAAAAAAAGGGCTGAAAAACTCGGCTTATACTCGAGTATATACGATATATATATATATATATATATATACACACACAGTGAGGGAAAAAAGTATTTGATCCCCTGCTGATTTTGAATGTTTGCCCACTGACAAAGAAATGATCAGTCTATAATATTAATGGTAGGTGTATTTTAACAGTGAGAGTCAGAATAACAACAAAAAAAACAAGAAAAATGCATGTCAAAAAGGTTATAAATTGATTTGCAGGTCAATGAGTGAAATAAGTATATGATCCCCTATCAATCAGCAAGATTTCTGACTCCTAGGTGTCTTTTATACAGTAACGAGCTGAGATTAGGAGCACTCTCTTAAAGGGAGTGCTCCTAATCTCAGCTCCTTACCTGTATAAAAGACACCTGTCCACGTAAACAATCAATCAGATTCCAAACTCTCCACCAGGGCCAAGACCAAAGAGCTGTCCAAGGATGTCAGGGACAAGATTGTAGACCTACATAAGTGCTCCATGCAAGATCTCACCTTGTGGAGTTTCAATGGTCATGAGAACGGTGAGGAATCAGCCCAGAACTACACAGGAGGATCTTGTTAATGATCTCAAGGCAGCTGGGACCATAGTCACCAAGAAAGCAATTGGTAACACACTACGCCGTGAAGGACTGAAATCCTGCAGCGCCTGCAAGGTCCCCCTGCTCAAGAAAACACATGTACAGGCCGTCTGAAGTCTGCCAATGAACATCTGAATGATTCAGAACTGGGTGAAAAGTGTTGTGGTCAGATGAGACCAAAATCGAGCTCTTTGGCATCAACTCAACTCACAGTGTTTGGAGGAGGAGGAATGCTGCCTATGACCCCAAGAACACCATCCCCACCGTCAGACATGGAGGTGGAAACATTATGCTTTTGGGGTGTTTTTCTGCTAAGGTTACAGGACAACTGCACCCCATCAAAGGGAAGATGGACGGGGCCATGTATTGTCAAATCTTGGGTGAGAACGTCTTTGCCTCAGACAGGGCATTGAAAATGGGTCATGGATGGGTATTCCAGCATGACAATGACCCAAAACCCCCAGCCAAGGCAACAAATGAGTGGTCAAGAAGAAGCACATTAAGGACCTTGAGTGTCCTAGCCAGTCTCCAGACCTTAATCCCATAGAAAATATGTGGAGGGAGCTGAAAGTTCGAGTTGCCAAACATCAGCCTCAAAACCTTAATTACTGGGAGAGGATATGCAAAGAGGAGTGGGACAAACGTGTGCAAACATGGTGGGCAACTACAAGAAACGTCGGACCTATGTGATTGCAAACAGGGGTTTTGCCACCAAGTACTAAGTCAAAGGGGTCAAATACTTATTTCACTCATTGACCTGCAAAATTATTTATAACCTTTTTGACATGCTTTTTTCTGGATTTTTTTGTTATTCTGTCTCTCACTGTTAAAATACACCTAGCATTAAAATTATAGACTGATCATTTCTTTGTCAGTGGACAAACGTTCAAAACGTTCAAAATCAGCAGGGGATTAAATACCTTTTCCCCTCACTGTATGTATGTGTATATATATATATATATATATATATATATATATATATATATTTATAAACACACATAGATTAATAGATAGAAGGAAGGAATAATCTTTTAGGAGGTGACTTAGTGACACAATGGACATCCTTAAGGGTCTAAAGTAAGTTGTAGAGTTGCTAATTCTGACCACAACACACAACTGAACGTATATGAAACTTACCAAAGATAGTACATGCCATTAGAGAGGCTTAAAAATCGATTATAAAAACAAGAGAGCATAGACTTTGTTAAAGACATTTTGGTAAAAAATTATATTTAGGTAATTGATTTATCAACAACAAATAAGATTAACACTGGGGTAATGAAGAAAAGCATACCCAGCTGAAAGCAATGGTAATAGTCACAGATGCATTTAACAACAAACCAATTAAACTTGTTAGAAGAGTCTATGACTAATTTACATCGTTTATTTCAGCCGAGCACTTCCACTTAGACTTTCTTGTTAAATAGGACCTACCACTTTCACAAGAAGGCAAATCCACTTTGCCATCCTTTCATGAAGTAGTACTTTTGTATGCAAACCAGGAATCTTTTGCCTCCAAAATATTATGTAAAGAGATCCTGATGTTAACATAAGTGCTCTGCAACATGAGACAGAGGGTGATAAAAGTGGTTTCTTTCTTAAAATTGCTGCTAAAATATTATGACTGTTTGAAGTCAGTGGTTGTCTGCTATATCTAAGCTACATTTGAATCATATCAATACATAATGAGCTGCATTGTGAACTATGAGAATGAGTTCTCTTGGTTCACATTCAACATTTAGTGTCTCCTTTTCTGGCACCTCTTCTTTGCCTCGCCCTCTGTCTGTTGGTGTATCCCTAGGATCCCTCCTCTTCTCCATCTATACATCCTCCCTTTTTACCCTAATAAAATCTTTTGAATTTCAGTATTATCTCCATGCAGATGACACTCAAATCTATCTCTCAGCACCAGATCTATCCCTTTCTCTTCTTGCATGTCCTGGATGTCTGCCTGTCAACTCAAACTGAGCTCCTAATCTTCCCACGGTCTACCACCGTTTCCACTTCTCACATCTCTCTCCCATTGTTTACAATACCATTATTACTCCCATTTCACAGGTCTCTTGTCATGTCCTTCTGCATCCTGCCCTCTCTTTCATTCCTCAATAATAAAATCTTGCCATTTCCACCTACAAAACATTTTAAAAACACATCTCAATCTTACACAAGTCACAACTAATATTGTAATCCATTCTCTTATTATACTATGCCTTGATTACTGCAACTCTCTCATTGCTGCCCTCCCAATCAGTCGTCTGTCTAATCCAGGGGCGGGCAAGATGGACCACATACATGCCTTAATTTGATTATATCCCTGCTGCACACTGGTGAGTCAATCACTTCTTCAGTCATCCTGATTAACTCACCTGTGCAAATAAAGTAAATCTTCAAATCCCGGCATGTATGCGGCCCTCCAGGACCGAACTTGCAAATAATTATCACCTCCTCTCACTCCCGCCTTCAGGACTTTTCTCATGCTGCCCCTACTTAATCTAACCAATTGCACTAAAAACACCATCTGTCTTAAGAAGCATATCACCTTCAGCCATAATATCCACAAATGCCCACTCTGAATCTTCAGCCAGTGTCACAAGAAATGATAAGACAACAAAAATTACAATAAAAGAGGCCTAACTCCAATGGAGCACTACCTTGTTATTGTAGTCAGTTTCCTTAATAACTAACCCTGGGTGGAGCAAACAGTTCAAATAATTTGTTTATAGTCACTGACCTGTATTCTACATAAGTCAAGACTTTTCTTCTGTGGTTTGCGGATCAGCTTCATGCTTCAGAAGCTGTCACTGACTCAGCTACAACTGTCCTCTCAATAGCTCCAGACTTTCACAGGTGCAGCCTTATTGTGATGTAAGAGAGCCTTTTAACTCCTGCAGTACTGGACTTTGTAAATGTCTGTATCCAGCCTTAGTCCTGTAGACTCTCCCACATCTCTAACCATCTTTGTCATAATTTTTATATATATTTTTTCAATTAGCACTACTACACAAATACTTATCATAAATCAGCCTCATCATACAGTTAATATATATATGCAATTTCATATTGTGACCGAAGTGAAAATTACTATTAAAAAATAAATAAAAAAAAAGTGTCATAGACCAGCTTCTTAACCACTAGTCTAACTATTCATATGTATTGAAAGTGGTGAAAAATAATATACCTTCAAACATCTGAAAACTGGAGAACAGTCATAACAGTTATTTTAAAAAAGAAAGCACTTTTTCCATATGCTTTTCCACCCATTGATGGTGCAGAGCACATATGGTCACTTCTGGATCCCTTTAAAAGAAAACAGTGTGTTACCTGAGTTGCCGTTTCCAGACCTTTCCAATATCCTGGGTGTTTGGTGATTCTCACCCATCATCTCCTTGTTTCCTTCTCTATCACACTGAAAACGAGACACGGTTAGTTCGTTTACAATTAAATATCAAATTAAAACTTTCAAGACCACAATATATTTCTAATCTTCACAAATAATCTGATTTCAGTTGGTGCTATAAACTTAATAATCCCGGGACTACCACTAGCCATCATGGTGGGACTCTACAAGAACTTGCTCAGCCAATACTAAGAGGATGGTGAGACCACTCTTTTGATAGAAATGATGGTCCTCTTTCAAATCAAGAACTCCATGTCCCCCAAGCAATTAAGTAATTACAATAGTAATGCCCTGATAGCATTAATGTTGAGGCTTTTAAAATGGACCCATCACATCCCTCCCAGTAAAACTTGTCATGTCATTAGTCAGAAAAGCACCTTAGTAAGGCTTATCACTTGCAAGTAATGTACATGTTTTACTTTAGGTCACATTTTTTCGGCAAGTATATATGTGTATAGCTCTAACTTTTACTAGTAGTTACATAGTAATTTAGATTGAAAAAATACTTTTAGTCCATCAAGTTCAATCTTTCTAACCAAAATCCTATCTAGTCTAGTTAAATGAATACCCTTTTTAATAGAAAATATATCCAAGCCCTTTTTAAAGGTATCAAATGACAATCACCACCTCCTTTGCTACAAGTTTCCACAATCTGATCACTCACTGTAAAGAACCCTTTTCTTTATTAAATGTGAATTTTTTCCCTAATTTCAAGGCTTGTCATCTTGTCAACTATAAGCTTCATGGCAAGAAAAAAATTACTTGGCAAAGCCTTATAATAATCCTAGAGGTATTTCATATAAGGTAAATATATATATATCCTCAAATATAATTTGGCCCTAGGAGAACTTATTAAATTGTTGTTGTTCAGTTCTTCAGTCATATCCGACTCTCGTGGCCATATGGACGAAGCACGCCAGGCACATCTGTCTGTGTTTCTGGTTTTGCTCCATATGGTTTTCCTGGATTCGCAGAGCAACCTCACCCCCAGAGGTCCTGGCTGTCCCCCAGTGCTGTGTGTGATGTTTTTCTGTTTTTTTTTGTGTGTTTTTTTCTGTACGCGTTTCGGCCGTTAAGTTCGTATTTTCGTGACCTGGTATTCTTTTTTTTTTCTAAGTCCCGCGGCTCATATTTTTAATTGTGTAAGTACTTATTTCCTCTTTACAGGTCATATTTTTTTTCCCCTAAGTTCAGCGGCGTGTTTTTTTTTTGCAAAGTCCTGCTTTTCTGGTGTTTATTTGTCTCGGGAGTGAGAGCCTCACTTCGCAAGGGTCCACACTTGCGGCTCATTGCAGCAGACGTTGGAGCCTCCAGCTCCGCAAATGATTTGCGGCTAGAACTGCGTCCATCACTTATATATATATATATATATATATATATATATATATATATATATCTCCAGCTACACACACATAGGTATATATAATAGTCTCTTATTAAGGTTACTAATAAATTAGATCACTCTTCCTACACAATACACATACAATATTACATACACAATAGGCAAAATTATAGTCTATATACTAAATAAACTAAATATTATAGTGGAAATAAAGTGATTTAAAAATGGAATTTAGTTTGAAGCACATCAAAAAATCTCTGGTGTGTACTCACTTATCAAACTTTAAATAAACCTAACATCTTAGAGAATATACTCATTTGCTTTAAGGTGAGCAAAAGAGGAAGAAGATCTCCACCAACAAGAGTAGAGAGATGTACTATATATATATATATATATATTTAAATACAATATGATATTTAGCAGTACATAATGTAGTTTTGTATTATAACTGACACCATAACAACTATATGGGAATCCATTTTGGATCAATTCACCTTTCAAAACAACAAGAGCAAATCCATTATCTCTGATCTTTCAAGACTCAATCGCCACAGGCTCAGGGTAGATTTTTTTATATATATATATATATATATATATATATATATATATATATATAGTCATCCATACACTATAGATCTATAGATGGGTGTATATAGCAGCACTACACATGCAATAACTACAAACAGTAGATTCATATGTATATAAACTCCTTATATACTACACAGATATATTCACCACCTCCTGACACAATATAAACACATATATACACATCAGTCCACACGTCAGATGTAGATCACTATAAATAGTAAACGCACCTCTCAGGTGTCTCTGCTGTTATAACTCTGCGCTAGTTACTGCGCCACGCAGGATAGTGACGTCATAACGTACGCCACCTACGCCACAAACGGGTTACTACGGGTCAACGCTGAATCCGCCATGTTTGTTATGGGCATAGATATCGGCATTTTTAAATGCTTCCGGGATACGAAACAAACTGATCCTGCATTTTCTGATGCAAAATATAGATAGTCAGACCTCCATAGGAAACTGTACTGGGAAGACGCCTTCTCCCTTGTATCTATTTTTTTTCTCACTCATCCTCAATGTCAATTTTTTTCTCTGCCCTCTTTTTCCTCTAGGTCTTCTTCCATTTTCTCACTATTTCTTTCTATCCCTCTCTCTTTTTCTTTTCCTCTCTTTCTCTCTCTTACAATCTTTCTTTCTTTCTCTCTCCCTGTCTCTCTCTCTTTTCTTTGTCTCTCTGTTCTCTTCCTCCATATCTACTCTCTTATTTCACCACTGCTCCTCTCAATCTCTTACTCTCCACTTTTCTCTCACTCGCCTTCTTCCTATCACCAACTCCCCCCTGTCTCCCCCTTTCTCTCACAATGTTCCTACATCTCCTCTCTTTTTTCATTTCCCTTCTGTTATCTCACTCTCATCCTCCTTTATTCTCTCTTTTACTCCGTCTGTTCTACCCCCTCTGTCTTTTCCTACAGGTCTTTTCCCCCCACTAATTCCTCCTGTCTTCCCTTTCTTCTCTCTCCTTTTTCTTTCTTTCTTTCTTTCTTTCTTTCTTTCTTTCTTTCTTTCTTTCTTTCTTTCTTCCTTCCTTCCTTCCTCCCTCGCACTTTCTTTCTCTCACTCTTTTCTCACAATCTACTCCCTGTATCCCCTCTTCTCTCACAATTTCCCTACTTGTCTCCCCTCTTCTCACTCTTTTGCCCTATCCATCTGTTATCTCACTCTCATCCTCCTTTCTTCTCTCTCTTACTCCCTGTCTCCTCTGTTATACCTACCTATCAGTCTCTGTCTCCTCTGATTACATTTTCTTCCTCCCTATCATCTCTCTTCTTTCACCCTCTTCTTACCCTCACACTCTTACTCTGTCTCCTTTTTTCTTTCACACTCTTTCTCCCTGTCTCATCTCGTCTCTCACTATCTTCCTTCATATCCTCTCTCTTTATCTCTCTTTATCCTTGTTGCATCTATTCTCTTACTCGCTTCCTCCCTGTCTCTTCTCTCACTCTGTCCCACTGTCTCATCTATTATCTCACCCTCTTCCTTCCCTATTGTCCCTCTCTATTCTATTCCTCTGTATTTCTTCTCTCACTGTCTCCATTCTCTCACTCTTTTCCTCCCTGACTCCTCTCTTTTCACCCTCTTTCTCCCTGTCTTCTGTATTATCTCACTCTCTTCATCCCTTTTTCTTCTCTCTGTGCCAGTTCTGTTTCTTCCATCCTCTCCTGTCTCCTTTCTTTTCTACCATACTCGGCCATATGCCTTCTTACACATATATTTTGCATTGCAGAGAGGAACATGTCACGTGTACTATTGTCCGGTATTGTATAGAAACCATCTGCAAGACCTTGTATACAGTTGTATACTTTTCACAAAACTTATAGATGAGCCTACCTTTCTGATAGCCTACTTCACACTCATGCATTGTAAAATGAAGGATGTAGTTATAGAAGTTTGGGCCTACGGATAACTAGACAATACCTACTTACCTAGCTATTAAATGACTAAATATCAGATACTTATATTATTATTATTATCTTTATTTATATCGCGCCAACATATTCCGCAGCGCTGTACAGGGGTTGAGTACATGGCAAAAAACAAACTTAACACCTTGTAAAGAATGGGGGGCCCTGTTTTTGAGCATAAAATCAAATGTACATAGAGCTTGTTTCCAAGGCACTGACACAAGATTGAAAACGCACAAACTTACAATCTAAGGGTTTAGGTGTGATACAAGAGGGTGACAAATGTAAGATGGCTGTGTGAAAGCAATTTGTTTAGTCAAGTGGAGGTGTCTGTGTTGTACTGTAGATTGTGGGTGTAGGTGTTATTAAGCTGTGGAGTGTGCAGTTGTACATGTTAACGCTGATGGTGATAAGATTTTTTAAACAGGTGTGTTTTTAGTAACTTTTTTAAAGGTTTTGAGGCAGGAAGATAATATAATGGAGCGGGGCAAGGAGTTCCAAATAGTAGGGGCAGCACGAGAAAAGTCTTGAAGACGGGAGTGAGAGGAGGTGATCAGAGAGGGGGAAAGAAAAAGGTTGTTAGCAGAACAAAGGGGACGGTTGGGAGAGTATTTTGAAACAAGAGCAGAGATATAAGGGGGTGCACTGTTGTTGAGGGCTTTATATGTTAGGGTCAGGATTTTAAATTTGATTCGGGAAGCTATGGGAAGCCAGTGGAGTGATTGACAGAGAGGGGCTGCAGACACTGAGCGTTTGGTATGGAAGATGAGTCTAGCGGAGGCGTTCATTATAGATTGGAGGGGAGACAGACGAGAGATGGGTAGGCCAGCAAGAAGGGAATTGCAGTAGTCGAGATATAATAAGAGAGTGTATTAGAATTTTATAAGATACTTATAGATTTATGTAGGACCCTTTATCCTCTTGTTTAAAGGCAATTCATGCTATAAAGTGAGTCAAATATTGATAGAAAAGTGCTATATAAATTAATTAATTATTACTATTATTACTATTATCAGTAGTAATTATTGTGTCCACCTTTTGGTAGCCAAATATTTTCTCTTTTACGGCTGCTTAGACTATTTCCATTAATTTGATTGTTGCATAGTTTACTCTGCCTATATATATAGATGTAAACGCATTTATGGATATGCTTATACCTATGTTTTTGTACATCTCCTTACACATTTGTTATGACCTAGGACCAGCTTAGATGACTTCACCAACACAGCTTCACCTGTTCAGTCAACAAAGGTTTGGAGATCTGCTCACCTTTCAGAGATACAAGGCTTCAAATTGAGATATCCCAACCACTTTTTTTTCTGATGAAGTCACTCTTACACATATGTGTGCCCCATAGGGCATAATACATTTTTTTCAATGCCCCTTTTTATACCTCTTTCCAACAATGGTAACCATATTATTATTTAGAGAAAAATAAACATTGCACAACTTGTGTATATTGCCTCTAGTCACATTTTGTATTTCCCTCTCATGGATCTCTTAGCCAATCAGAAAGAGACTTAGTAGATCCTTTGACTATTGGTCGACTACCACAGTTCTACTTCTAAGTCGTTAATAAGCATGTCAAAAAGGAGAGGACCTAATACCGAACCCCGAGGAACCCCAATCTGAGTATGTTCCATTTACAACAACCATTTGCTTCCTGTCTTTTAGCCAGCTCTCAATCCATGAGCAGATATTTGCTCCTGTATCCCTTAGTTTGCACAGTAGTCCTCCACATGGCACTGTATCAAAAGCCTTAGCAAAATCCAAAAAGACTTATAGAAGCTAATTAGATTTGTTTGACATCACCTATCCCTCATACATCTGTGTTGTGTATTGTTTATATTTTGTAGATATTTCACTACAGTAATAAAACACCCAGCTAACTCAATATATCTAAGGCAAATCATCAATTAGTCAAATCCTGCAAGCATTGTGTTTCATTCTAAGCAAAAACAGCCCAAGCTTAATTTTACTATACATATGAACTTGTTCACGATGTGTTCAGCAAAATATAAATACAGTATATATGAATGTCCAGTAATCCGATTAACAATAAGAGTATTGCAGTATACAATATCTATTTTATTGGACTAACATTTCATTGAGAGGGACGAGCTCTCATAAAATGTTCCTGCAGTTTATAAAGTCTTAAGAAATACTGACATTCAATGATATTTTCAGTTTTAATCTTAACAGTGATGTAGAGAGACTGGAAACAGCATCTGACATCACAGAAGAAATATATAGCGAGGGAATCAACATAAACTATAGGAAACTTAAACACACACACACAGATATACAGTATAAAATGTGAGAATCTTCATTTCAAATGTTTTTCTCTGGGTGTTTTTGAAATTCATCAGAGAATTTTGATTTAAAGGTTATAGATGGAGTGATCATCTTGAGTACATACTTCTTGCATGGATACATTTCTGTATAATATAATATTCTATATATACTATATGCCTATTTATTATATAATATTGCTGCATATTGTATATGTCTATATTAAATGAATTCCAAATGAAATAAATAGACAGTATACATAGAAAATAGTAAATATTAGGGGTGGAGAATTCCTTTTTGCCTCCTCTGAGTACTTTTTGCCGTTAGATAAAAAAAATATTAAGAGCTCCAGCTACAAGATGTCTGCAGAGCCTTATTTCCAGGTAAATGGACCGCATAGGTCTCCCTGATCTCAAAAAGTATTTTTTTATGAAATCCTCGTTGAATTATTTAATTATTTTTTTCTTCTACTAGTAGGGAACAAACATAACCAAGCAATACGAGAATCCCATGATTAAATATTTTATCTAGTTTAAAATGATTAGTAGTGATTAACACTACCCCTTGTAAATATATATATATTTATTTTTATATAAATATATATAAATATATATATATATATCATTATATAGATAAAATGTATATATAAATATTTATTTTAATTATCTGGACAGTCCATAAATCACATATAATAGTTGTCAAACTGCGAGATGTCGTCACACTTTGTGTGGTGCGCACATCGATGCGAGCCTCGTGAGGCGAGCCGTTAACACGTAGCACTTAGCCAATGAGTGCCGAAGGTGCTCATCGCTGCAAGCCTCGCGAGGCGAGCCATTAACAAGTAGCACTTGGGCGATGAGCCACTACAACGCTCTACAACTATCAGCACTAACATGAAGAGGCAATGAAACACGCAGAACTTAGCCGAAAAACACTTCCTAAACGCGGGATCGCGGGACTAAGCAAAAAAATACGAGACGCGGGTCTTAGAAAAAAAAAGATCCAAGACGCAAAAAATTTCGAGATTAACGTCCGAACGACGAAAATGAAAAAAAAAAAAACACACTAAATACACCCCAAAAAATTACAAAAACATCACAAACAGCACGGGGCAACAGCCAGGATGTCTGGGAGTTAGGTGGAAAGCAAATTTTACTCGATTTAGACAATTTTTGCCACTCGAAAATCGCCTAAGCGAAGAAAAAAATGGACGCAGCAAAAAATGAAAACAAGGATACACGACCCCGGACCGCGCAAAACACTGCAAAACGCGTAGCACTTTACACATCACACTACGACCTACAAAATACACTATTACAAAAGCAGTAAAATGCTCACAAGACGCATAACACATTAATAACATTACGAATATACAATGCCATTTACACAATAAACCAACGGCTTTACCTCGCGCACGCAGCCTATTTAGAATCCACACTTCAAACATTCATTACACTTTATAAGCAGGGCACTAACACTCACAATCTATATTCTATGCAGACGCGAAATACAAACAGATTGTTAGCTCTTCAGCCTACTGCACGCTGCATATATGAAGTACACGACAGGAGAGGCTCGCAATGAGCGCCGAAGGTCCTCACAGTACAAAACAGTTTACATTCTGTTTCAAACAGCATTCCCATGGCTTTAAATTGTGTTGCCCCGCCATTTTTGACGGGCAAATCGCTAGTATAAATATATATTTAAATGCATTTAAAATATTATTTACCTAATTTTTATTAAACTGATCATTGCCAATTGAATGTGCCCTACATTTTAATTACATCTTTGTTATACAACTTTTGTTATAGTTTTTTGCACACACTTCTAGAGACTGGCTACTTAGAAGTGTGTGAGAACCACTAGCGTGTAAACACATCCATCATTAACACTGAGAGACATTAAAGCACCACAGAAGCTCAAGAAAAAGACACTTGTTTGTGCAATATGTGAAACACTAACAACGTTAGCAGATGCGTAATTATAGACAAAAACAAAAACAAAATAATTTATCAAGACTTTTGTTATATCAATTCCCCAGAGCGTATCATGTGGGTGTGTTTTATGTATCTATCGTGGGGGGAGTTAGGGATAAGGAAACAGGTAGAGCTCAATAGCCTTTGTTAGATAATTACATAGGGCCTCATTCTATTAGCGGCCGCAGCCGTTGCGGGGCCGCAAGGACCGGCCGCAAGCTATTCTGCTATTCTATTCCCTTACGGCCGGAGGCTCCGGCAGGCTTGCGGCCGGTGCCTTGCTATCTCTTGCGGCCGCTCGCGCCAGAGGAAAGCCTTTGATCTAAAACGGCCGCAAGAGTTTTGCAATTCAATTGCTCCGGGAAACCTCTCTGCAAGGCTAAAAGCGAGCCGCAGCTTACTTGCAGGAAACAGGTCTCGCTAGCACCAATTAAGCACATAAAATAGCTCAAATAAAGCCATCCTGCACTTTGAGAAGACTATAAAGGGATTTTAGGTGTTAGAATAAATAGCACATAATTATCCTGTACTCAAATCCGTAAAATATTTTATTTTTAATATCCGTAAAATATCCATGTAAAAAGTCCAGAGTGCTTGGAGCACCTCAGACACACCCACGCCGCAGCCGGAAAATAAACAGTTAATTTGAACTTGGGTTTGGGCAGATGTGCAAGCTTGAGAGTGGGTTCCTTTTAATCCTCATGTCCCCCAATATGATCCCTAGCATTTACAGAGCTGTACAGTGCAGGCTTGAATTTATTTTTGAGTTTTTATATTTCTGAGATTACGGCCGGTTCCAAGATATGCGGCCGGCCGTAAGGGGAGATCCTTGCGGGGCCGTATAATAGAATCGCGAGTTAACTGAACCCCCGCAAGGAATCACAGCCTTACGGACGATTTACGGCCGCTAATAGAATGAGGCCCATAATATTTAAATTAATACCACAACAGGCCCAGAAATAGGCAGAATGCATCAATAGATGCAACCATAGCTTCCCACAAATGTAAACGCTAAGTACATACACAGCTTCCACCAAGTATCTAGGGTCCAAATAGATATAATATATATTTATTTTTTAAGGTGAGTCACGTGGCTCTTTGTCAGAAGTTTTTTAAATTGTGAACAGTAAACATTTAAGGTGATGTCACGTGGCTCCCCACTAATGTAAATCACAGCAAAGTCTGATGAGGTGAGGGAGAGGGAGGGCAGCAAATCCAACCTCTTAGATATAAGCAGTATGAAATAAAAACTGAGTAAAAATAACTTATATTTTTCAAATCATGGTCTATTTTAATTACTGAGGAATGCTGTACAGAGTCAATGTGAAAATTACAATGCCCCTTTAATACAACTATTTTTAAATGTTCTTTTGCCTGAATCATTAATGGTTGGCCTCCAACTATAAGAGAATAACTAATGCTTTAATCTTACAATATATTTATGTAAAAAAACATTTAAAAAAATACCAGAAGAATACATTTTAGAGTTTTGTGTGGAAGCAAAAGTTCCATATTCTTTCATAACTATACATAACATATATTAACAGTCTTTACTGTTGGGTTGGGCCTGGTCAATACTTGGATGGGAGACCGCCTAGGAATACCAGGAGTTGTAGGCTGTGGCTCACTGGAGAGGGAACTGGCAACCCACTCCAGTATCTCTGCCATGAATGAGTGGATATAAACTTGAGACTTAATTTTAGCAGTGACCATTTTTTCTGTGATTCTTTTATAGGAATGTTCATTTTGTTCTCCGTATAGATGGGAGTGCAATAATTTTAAGAAAAGATTTGTTCTAAGGCAAGAGTAGTTAATCGGTTGACCTAAGTCTGATTTGGGACCTCCAATCCCTTTCTTCTAGACCTCCATTGCATTAAGTTTGGAAACAAAGTGTTTGATACATTTAATGAGTAAGAGGGATTAAAGTGCGATAATCCCTCCGGTATGAAATGACAGAAAAATCTCTAATAATACATACAACTTTTTTCCTGAATTATGAGATCCAGAAAGTTTGCACTGTAATTCATTGTATATACAGTAGCCATTAAAGGTATCATATTCTACTCCATTGTTTTTCCACTGCTAACACAGTACTACTTTATTACCTACATTTAAGTTTACGATATATCTCAACTGAATCTCCAAGTGCTTAAATAAGCTATCTATGAAAGGGTGATATTTTTGTAAATGTTCTTCACTGTGTAAACCTTGTTTCTGTGCCCACCGTGATGCCAATATATATTAATGTATTTTAATACAAAATATGGATTTTAAACCTGTATTTCAGTTTTAATTACATGTAGACCTTGTTGATTCTAAAAAACAAAATTGACTACTCTGGCCCTAAGATATCTTGCTTCCACTTCAGCATCTGACCCAGTTATGGAGAGTTTGCCTCCCAATAAGAGTTCATCCCATATTAGTAGGATACCTCTCAATCTATGAGTAAGGGGTAGAGGCACACCAGTATGTGACAATAAAGTGGTTTAGAACAATATTTATATAACAGCACAGAAATTGAAATGTATTAGGGAAGTTCAATCCTAGACAGAGATGTCTTTTTCCTCTTTGACCAACAAATCGCAGTTTGACAATTATAATATGAGATTAACCTTTATTTGTAAAGCAACAACATATTCCGTAGCGCTAGTCTAGAAAGCCAAAGTAATAAAGTCCATAGTCATGTGAATCCTTGGATGAGTTAAAATGTCCAATGGTTGAAGCAATCCGAATGGAAGAGACTTGTGGGTCTTCGGGGTCTTGGATCTGGCACAAGTGTTACAGGATGCTACAAAGTTCTTGACATCAGTAGAAATCTTAGGTCACTAAAAAATCAGAAGGTCCAGAGTTTTGCAGACATCAGGATGACCAGACCAACAGGAGTTGTAAGATAGTTCTTGGATAGCTTTACTATAGGATGAAGGCACCAACAGTCATCCTTTGAGTAGTATAGTTTCCTGAGGTATCTCCGATTGAGGAAAAGAGCTCTTGTGGAGAATAGGGACCAATGGACTTGCCGATCAATTATGCATTGAGCTGATTCTAGGAATTGTAAATTCATGTGGTTGGTGAGAATCAAAATTGATGTTGATCTTTCCAACAGATGCCTGCATTCTTCCAAGACTTTCTGATGGTTGAAACATTTTTTTGAGTACCCACTTATAAAATCCCTTTTATAGTTTACAAAACCAATGCATTCCTGTGTGCTCTTGAGATTGGATGGTAAAGGCCAAACTGCTACTACTTTAGCTGGATACATTTTGATTCCATTAGAAGACAGGACAAAACCAAGGAAGGGTACTGTGGATAGATCAAAACAGCATTTATCCTGTTTTGCATATAGGTGGTTTTCTCATTAACATTGCAATACCTTATTAACTTATCTATGTGTGGCTAGACCAGGAGAGTAAGTTAATATGTAATCTAAATAGACCACCACAATTTTGTATGACCAGTCATCAAAAATTTAATTAATAAAATGTTGAAACACTGCTGGAACATTGCATAGATCAAAAAGCATTATGTTATATTCTTACAGCCTTATTAAATTGCGATTCAGTAAATTTAAAAGGGCTCTATGTAAGCACATAGCATATTTTATTTACAGAAGTTTTTAGTTAGTGAAGATCTTGCTTTTGGATAGAAGTTTACTAACTAAAAACTTCTGTAAATAAAATATGCTGTGTGCTTAATTAGAGCCCTTTTAAATTTACTGAATCGCAATTTAATAAAGCTGTTAATGTCTATCTGGCATATTGAATGCAGTTTGTCTCCTTTGCTGATGAGTATTAAGTTATAGGCTCCTTGTAGATCGAGCTTAGTTAACATTTTAGAGCTTGCAATCTAATAGTTCAGAAGTCAGTGGAGGAGATATTGACAAAAGAAGAAGGCAGTACCTGCTGATGACTAAGACTTTTGGATCAATCCCTTGATTTTCTTATATGTACACTGGTATGGCTTTTGGCTCAAATTCTGATAATGGATAGATTCTACCTCTTGAGCTATTTCCTGCAAGGATGTTTAGGGTCTGGAGGAGTGTGAAAGAGTTTTATTTTATTTATTTTGCTCCAGTCTGGTTACCCAGGAAGCCCGCATCTTCTTTGCAGCACTATTTCCTACTCTCCACAGATCCTGGAGCAAGCCTTCTTCCAGTGGAATTCCTACTACCGATAAACAGGAACCTGCTGAGAAGAGAACCAAACAGGTGCATCCCTTCATTGGCTGGTCCATCTTCTGCCTCCTCATGTTACCTTCCTTTGTCTCAGATGAGAAAGAGAGGAATACTTTAACTCTATGATGTTTAGGGCTGACATTTCTGCAGGTTGATATACAGACTCCAAAATACTTTATGGAGTCCATCTCTGCTTCTTGCTTTGCTTATTTGCCTTCTTGCCTCTCCTTGGCCAGAATGCTCTTAATTATGACCCCTGAAACACAATTTTAATGGGAGTACGTCATCTACCTCGGAGGGTCCACCATTGACAGATGGATGGGTCAGTCTGAGTTTCATATCGAGGCCTCTTTATTTCTTATTAGGTTCAAATCTTCATATTGAAGCAGGTTGTGCAAGCAGTAAATGGCAACATCTTGCTCTTTGAACTTTGCTCATAACAATAGTCACATCAGCACCACATTCTTCTGCATCAGGCTTGTTCCTCACCCCCTTGAAAGGGGAGCTGTGCCCTAAGCTTGGAAAGAATGCACTTCTTAGGATCCCATACAAAATCACAGTCATATTTATAAATCAATATTTATTAAGACAAATGGGTCACTGTCTAAAATGTGAAAACCCCTTTATGTCTAATAGCTCTTCCTTGTAATCACAATGCAAGTTTACTGATCAAGAGCTTACATGAGTGAAACCTCTCTGTTCTTATACCTGTAATAACTCCCATTCTGTCAAGGATTTCTGATTTCATATTGGGATAATTAATTGCCTGTTCTTCATCTATGATAATATAGGCTTTCTGAACCTCACCTTATAAGTAAGGGGAGATGATAGTGGTTCATTGACTTTGAGCCAAGCTTCCCTGGTGGCAATTATTTCAATGGTCAGGAGGTATGCTTCCACGTCAACCTTACTTGTCATTTTCTGTAGGAAGACATTAATTTTAATGCTTCCACTGTCTCTGAAGTCACAGTAGTTTTTTTCAGGCCTCAGGTCCTGTAGCTGTTAAGATGCCAAAGCTTGGCTCAAATGGATTTGCTACAGTTGTACTAATGCAAAATACAAGCTTGGGACACATGCCACTTGCCTATTTCAGATCCAAACCTGGCCCAGTGGCAAGAGGTCTACACAATTGTGATTGGTGGCAGTCTTCACATTGGAATAGACACATTTTTAACAAACTTGGAATGGATACCACTCTATATGTGAGCCATGCAGTACATGCCATACTCACTAAAGCTAACTAGTGTCTCACTGTGCATAGGATATCAAAATATGAAATCTTGCTCACAAAACCAGTACTGGCGATAGTTTGCTGCAGTATTGTCAACATGACCCTTTTTCTGGCAATTCAGGGTGATGTCAATCCACATGATGGTGTTGCACTCAGCACACAGAAAGCAACACTGAGGGAAGATCTACACGCTTACCCTCGGACCAATGCTGCTAATACTGTGTTTGTGGAAAGGTCAGTATCAATGACTCCAACAACACAATGGAGGCTGCAAAATGTCCTGCTACCTACACTGCACAGCAAGCCAAACTGTATGCCATCACAAAGACCTGCCATATTGCAAAGGTTACACAGCAACCTTTTACAATTATTCAGCCTATGGCTTACTCACATGCTCACACCTGGAGAGCGTTCAAGAGAACAAATAACACCCCACTACCTCAACATACTACACAACTGCTCCTGAAGCTTATTGAGTCTGTTAATGCATCAAAACAACTCACCACTGCCAAATCTTCAGCCCACACCAGAGGTAGGAAACTGTCTGGCTGATGAAACTGCCAAGTATGTGGCCAGAGACACCCTTGCACCAATAATGATGCCACTAGCAGATGAGTCACAATCAGTGCCCCTGAGGAGCAAGACATGTCATGACAAGTTTGGGATCTACAAAAATCATCTATGGACCACTAGAGTATGTGTCCCTTACCCAGCCTCAGGCCTAACCAGGCATGCATGTACTTGTAAAGTGGCACTCCCAAGTACAGTTTTCCACCAAACACATGGTCTCAGGTCTCATTTGTCCAGACATCACATGTTTAAAGCTATCGTTCAAGACTGGTACTCCCCTTGCATGTCGGCTTACATCCAGAGCTACAACTGTGTATAATCCTGGAAATATTGTTAAAATGTCCTATGCGCCCCTTTCAAAACTTGGTTATGAACTTCATTAATATGACTGGACACATGCGTCCTGCCAATTTTCTGTAGATACTCCCTATGGATTGAGGCCTTTCCCTGTAGAACGGAGGAAGAAAGGAAATATTTACAGGCCGTAAGTCTGCAGGCTTGAAATTTTCAACAATTACAGAGTGATTCAATTGAACAAGCAATTTATGGGCCGAAAGCCAAAACAGTAAACCATGCAATCGTATGTAGCATTTCAGAGTGTAATCATGATCAATTAAGCAAGGCCGTAACTACCGAATTTGAAACAGCCAATAGTAAATGAGATCGTCTTCATTACGTCAGTAAAACATGGAGGTTACACGTCAATCAATTAACTTTTAGAGGTCCCATATGCAATCAGACTCGCAATTCAGCAATGTACAAAATATTAAAAATGAATGGCGATACGGTTTCAGTCCATGTGGGTGGCCTGATATGTATTAACTCCACGATGTGTATATATGTACTAATTTCAAGGATTGATATGACACTTACATGAAACATTAGAGAAAATATTTTATGATTGCAGATTTGCGAGCTTGAGACTGGTAAAGTTAATTCTAATGTCTTTCATCGCTCTCCCAATCTTTTAAAGTGCAGTATTGATTTTTTATTTGCATTTACAGTGCTACGATCAGATTTTTAACGCCTTGCAAGTCCTATCTGGTACTCATAGGGTTTTCTTCTACATTTGCTGTTTACGGGTGAGAAAACATTTGCAGGCTTGAGGAATTGTAGTGAATGAATAGCGATTTGCGATTTTAGCAATTGTAACTTTTGCAGGCTTGAAAGATCAAAGGCTTAGACGGGTTGTAAGGCATGATTTTAAAAACCGCAGGTATTTTCAGCCTGTAATCCGTAGATCATTTGCGGTTTGCTAAAAGACGCCAATTGAATAGCAAATTAGTGTACTGGCTCCATTATGAGCTACAGTAACTTACAATTGCTCAGTTGAATAGAGGCCTTTGTCTGGGAAGGGTTTCATAAATTTGGGGTATGCCCAAAACTCCAGTCTCAATTTGCAAATTATGTAATGACCCAGGTGTGTAAGATTAGACAAATGGGATCTTGAAAACCAAACTTGCTAAGCTTTGTCATTAAACTAAGAAAAACTGAGTTCAATGAATTCCTCTGGTCCTTATGGGTATGTGCAATTCATGTAACAGGGTAATTCACCTAAGCCCTCACAAAATATTGAGAGGTAGACCCATGCCTACCCCCTTTTCTAGACCTGATTGTCTTGTCCACACTTTGTGACTGATGAATTGCACACATATCTTAAGTGTTTAACTCCTACTGTGTGAACTATCTTCCAACAGGAGCATAGAGTATGAACAAAATCTTCTCCTGTATCAATTCCACAGGGTATTACAACTCACTTCTCCCCTGTTGACTTTGTCTTCATAATTTTTCTTAAGCAAAAGTGGAATATATCACACAGATAAGGATTAATTTTTTTGCCCCTAATAATGAGGATTTGCCACTACCTAGGACAAGAACCCCCCACGCTAGTCCAGCAGTAACGCTGTTTTTCCATCATCTATCATTTGTCGACACATCTTGGTGTTGAAGAGGAGATTATGTGGAGAAAAATAATGTTCTGTTATATTATATAGTAAGAAATCGTCTATTTTGTAGCCATTTTGGTTTGTATAATATTTAACTTCTTTATATATGTATTGTGACAAGGATGGTCGTGTAAATCGGTGGTTACTTGAAGAAGAGACTGATACTTGCTTGAAATGCAGCAAACTGATTTATTGACAAAATGCAAGTAACAACTGAAGCAGTAGCTCTGCTTAAAATAACGAAAAAAAAACATCTACATAAACATGCTGACTAACATGCAGGAACACCCTGACTATACCCGGGCAGCTTCTCTGCACTGGAGAAATTATAAGTTTAACAGTCTCTGCGAGGTGGGAGAGTGCCACCTTGTGGCAAGGATACAAATAGTCTCTTAGACTTGTGAGAGTGCCACCTTGTGGCCAGGATACAAATAGTCTCTTAGACTTGTGAGAGTGCCACCTTGTGGCCAGGATACAAATAGTCTCTTAGACTTGTGAGCGTGCCACCTTGTGGCCAGGATACGAATAGTCTCTTAGGCTTGTGAGAGTGCCACCTTGTGGCCAGGATACAAATAGTCTCTTAGACTTGTAGGAGTGCCACCTTGTGGCCAGGATACAAATAGCCTCTTAGACTTGTGAGAGTGCCACCTTGTGGCCAGGATACAAATAGTATTTTCCGCGTCGATCTTTTTAGCCGCAGATGAAGCATAGGGCCCGCCCGTCTCTCCCGTATGCTTCACCCCAGGGACCCTTGGATATCACAACAATAACTTGTGTTAACTTCCCTCGTTAATCTCAGTCTCTTCCCTGGGGCATAAAAGGTCTTGGAACCTTCATTCGGGGCCTCTGTCAGCAAACCAAACAGCCTTTTTACTCCTGACTGTAAACTTTCAGGCTCCTCTCAGCCTGGTACAATTTCTGCTTCCAGCAGACAACGGAAAAGTACTGCGTTCCTCTCAATGGCAGATAACTACAAGCGTCCTCCTTAGCTTGCTTCAGACTGAGGCCTTCACTCACTGGCCTCACTCTGCTAGGCCAAACAGGGCCTAACTGCAGGGGATCTTCAATAATCCCTTCACTTACTTGGCTTCCTTGTACTTTCACCTCCTGAGTCTGTAGTCACTCTTCCAGCTCAATTTGTCCTGCGACTGCAAACAGCACACACTTCTTACTGTTGTCCAATACTCACAGCCCCAGTAAATTAGGTAAACTCTTACAGGCTTGCTTCAAAAACTCACTGTAACTCCACACAGGATCAGCCTCCACTCTGTGGCTTGCTTCTGGCAGCAGCACACAACCTGCCCAGAGCCTAGCCAGCCACACCCCCTTCCATGTCTGCTTTCCAGGCTTTTAAAGGGAAGTTGCTCTAATTAGGAGTTCTTCAGAAGTTTTAACTCCGTCACTCCTGTCAAGAACTCCATACTACACTTGCTTGTCATATCATCTAAGGGCCAAACGGTCACAGTATGCAAATAACTGTATATTTTCTGCTGTGAGACTGTTGGTGTGCTCTCTGAGCTTGCAATAAGAAAATCTTGATTGAAGTCACTAGTTTTGACTGTTTCCTTCTGTAAAGACTGCAGAGACACACTGACAGAGGCGTTTTCCTTCAACATATTCTTAAATTCCTTAACTGTGTTTCATTTTACAACTTCAACTGGAAGGCTGTTTTACTTATCTACTAACAGTTCTGCAAAGTAATACTTTCTCATTACCCCTAGCTCTTTTACCTTCCAACATCAAATTATCACCTCTTTTAATTTGATATATTTGAAGCATTCTATCATAAAATCTAGAGAGAATGTGACAGAGTGTCTATATATAGTTGAAACTTAGGTGGTGCTCCATTATCTGAAATGTTCATGACAAATGAAGCTTCTAATATTTCTTCCATAAACTGGCCCAGTTATTCCCTTCCTTGTTAAGGTCAGTAAACATTCATCATCCAGTCAACAAGAACACTCAGCTTAGGTCATACTTGATTAATCCATAACATTCTCCCCACAATCCTTTGAGATATGGCACAGATACACCCTTTTCATAGCCTGTATACTCCCAGGACAATCATCTAGTCTATTATTTTTTCTTGCTGAATATACTACAACATCCTAATCTCTAGTTTTCATCCTCTTCATTGCTCACCTCTACAATCAATACTTTAGGCAACTGCACATATCATCTCCCTCTCTTTAACATTGTTTTAACTTCTTCCAGGATAAAATCCCTCAAATGGCTTCCAATCAAGTAAAGAATGGCTTATATATCTTCATATGTCTCAAGACTATTCACTCCTCAGCTGTTCTTTATATTTATTTTCTCATCTCTCATAATAGCCCAACTTGTCTTCATTCTGTCTTCTCACTAAATTAAAGAAAAGGAAGCACATACTAAATTATTTAAGAAACAAAGAATATTTTTATATTATGTAAGTCAAATTCATAACTTTTTGTTCTCCATTAGCCTCCCAAAACTAGATATGGACGGGTTTACCAATTTTTATTACAAACAATGTATTGATACATTACAACCTTATTTACAAGCTATGTGTGAGGAATTGACTCTGCTGGGTTTTGAACCCTGGTCCCCAGGCTGCTTTACCTCTTCCCTACCACTGCGCCAGCCTGCCTTTTGTGAATTTCATTGAGATCTGATAAGCTTGACTCTGCTAGCAATAGTATCAGTACCTAAGTCTCTTCAGCTGTGTCTGGTCAGGTGTCTGGTCCTTGGCCTATATAAGGCACTTCCTGTCAAATGTACCTTGCCAGATTATTGTGTGGTTTCTGATCACTTTAATAAAGCTTGTTCCTGTTTCACCTACAAATTGCTGAACTGGTTTATTGCTGACCTTGGCTGCTGGTCTCCACAACCTTGTGATTCCATATCATTACAGAATAATCTGGCCCTTTCATGGAGACCGCCGGGTCAGATTCTACATTGGCCCAGCAGGTTTCTTTATTTGCAAGAACTGTGCAGACCCAGGCACAGACCATTCAAGTGCTGCAGGACCAGGTAGCTGAACTGCAGGCCCAACAGGTTGCTTTTACTGCAAGAAATGTGCAGACCCAGGCACAGACCATTCAAGTGCTGCAGGACCAGATAGCTGAACTGCAAAATAAAATTCAGTCAATGCACAGTGAGTATACCAGCTACAGGGCACGAGATGTTACACCTGCACAAGATGCCCGCTTGCCCCTACCAGAAAAGTTTGGAGGAGATCGCAAAAAATTTAGGGGTTTCCTAAATCAATGCCGTTTGCACTTCATGATGTTACCTCAACGATTTCCATCTGAAAGAGAGAAGGTGGGATTTATTTTTTCCTTATTCAAAGATGAAGCCCTGGCTTGGGGCTCCCCTCTTCTGGAACAGGACAGCCCAGTCTTGGGTAATCTAAATGACTTTCTTGAGGCCATGTGCCTAGTTTTTGATGACCCAAATCGATGTGCTACAGCAGAAGCCACTCTCCTTCATTTGCATCAAGGGAGGCGCTCGGTGGCTGAATATGCTGCTGAATTCAGACAGTGGGTTGCTGATACTACCTGGAACCAATCAGCCCAGAGGTTCCACTCCAGAAAAGGTCTCTCAGAAGCTATAAAAGATGAGCTAGCTCGTGTTGATCTTCCTGCTGACTTTGATGCATTTGTGCGTTTGGCTATCCGTATTGATCGGAGACTTTCTGAAAGAAGATTGGAAAGACAGGGCTCTTTTAGACCAAGTACTACTCCAATTTCCTATTCAAGAACTTCTACTCCGATCCCACAAACACCTACAGACTCTGAGCCAGAGGCTATGCAGGTAAATCTAATAAGAGGGCCATTATCCAACGAAGAAAAACAGTGGCGACGCACTCACAATTTATGCCTGTATTGTGGTAGTGCAGGGCACTATGCCATCAATTGCCATAGCAAATCCAAAAGAACAATAGCTATGGCAGCTGAGGGTGCACAGATTCAACACCAATCCCAGATTTCAGATCAACTGAATTCCGTCACACAACCCTTGTTTTCTCTGGCTCATGGTGAAGAGGGTATGTTGACTCAACATCCTCATTTTGTGGTGCCTATCACTTTGCAATGTGGTGATCGTAAAATTTCAACTACAGCTATGATAGATTCTGGAGCAGGCGGAAACTTTATGGACATTAAATTTGCAGCAGGAAATAGAATTCAGTCTATCCCTAATTCTTCACCTGTGTTAATGGAGACAGTTGACGGTTCTCCACTTACGTCAGGCCCGGTTACACATGAGACTGTGCCCTTAATGTTGACTGTGGAAGTGAATCACCATGAGGCTATCTCTTTCCACCTAATTTCCTCAACACAGTTTCCAGTGATTTTGGGGGTACCTTGGCTTGCTCTGCATAACCCACAGATTGATTGGAAGATCAGAACTTTGTCCTTTCCTTCAGAACACTGCTTAATGAATTGTCAACCCTCTAAGGTAACACCTGTTGCCACAACAATTAATGAAATGGTTGCTACAAACTTGACTAAGCTTCCTCTACAATATCAGGATTTTGCAGATGTCTGTGATAAGAAGAATGCTGATCAGCTTCCACCACACAGGCCTTATGATTGCCCAATAGAGCTGTTGCCTGGGGCTGCTATCCCATTTGGCCGTATATATTCCCTTTCTGAGCCTGAATTGAAAGCTCTTCGTGAATACCTCCAAGAAAATCTTGCCAAAGGCTTTATTCGACCATCTACTTCTCCAGCAGGAGCTCCTATTTTCTTTGTAGAAAAGAAAGATGGCAGCCTACGGCCATGCGTTGATTACAGGGACATTAATAACATCACTGTTAAAAAACGCTACCCCTTGCCTCTGACTCCTGAACTTTTGGAGAGACTTCGCTCAGCTAAAATATTTACGAAGCTTGATCTTCGGGGGGCATATAATCTGGTTCGCATAAGACCCAATGATGAATGGAAAACAGCTTTCAGAACCAGGTACGGGCATTACGAATATCTAGTAATGCCTTTTGGGCTGTGTAATGCCCCTGCAACTTTCCAGCATCTTATCAATGATGTACTACGAGATCTCCTGGATCAGTTTGTTGTGGCATATTTGGATGATATCCTAATATTCTCTGATAATCTTGAAAACCACAGAAAACAGGTCCGTATAGTTCTAGAGCGCCTTCGTACCCACCGCCTATACATTAAACTAGAAAAATGTGAGTTTGAACAAACAGAAATTCAATTCCTGGGGTATGTAATAAATCCCAAAGGTTTAAGTATGGACGCAAGTAAAATTAAAGCTGTGCTGGACTGGCCCATCCCCAAGAATAAAAAAGATGTTCAGAGATTTGTGGGGTTTGCCAATTTTTACAGGCGTTTCATTAAGAATTTCTCTGCCGTTATTACACCGATCACTGAACTCACACGTAAAGGGACTCCTTTTCAGTGGTCCGATAAGGCGGATACCGCATTTTCCCAATTGAAGACTCTGTTTACCTCTGCCCCTTTCCTGGTACATCCTCAGCCGGAATTACCATTTTTTGTGGTAGTTGATGCTTCTGATTCAGCTGTTGGTGCTATACTGTCTCAAAGGACTGGACCTAAGATGCTGTTACATCCGTGTGCCTTCTATTCCCGCCAGATGGTGCCAGCAGAAAGAAACTATGACATTTGGAATAAAGAACTTTTGGCTATAAAATCTGCCTTCACCGAATGGAGACATCTCTTGGAGGGAGCTACCCATCCAATTACTGTCCTCACAGATCACAAAAATCTGGAATGTATTCGATCAGCAAAGAGACTGTCAGCCAGACAAGCACGCTGGTCCCTATTCTTCTCGAGGTTTAATTTTTTGGTTACATACCGTCCTGGCTCCAAGAATGGTAAGGCGGATGCCTTGTCTAGAATAGCTGACCCCCTCCATACTACCGTAACCAAGACCACCATCTTGCCGGAGGATATATTTATAGGAGTTACATTTCCTTCTGATCTGATGTCTCGCATTAAAAAGGGCTACGCTGAAGACCCAGTTCTTCGTGATCCTCCTCGTGACCTCCATATGACGATGCTTAATGGGTTTTGGAATTTTCAACAACGTCTGTTTGCTCCCGAGTCAGTGCGACTGGACCTTTTACGTCTCTACCATGACTCAAAACCAGCAGGTCATCCAGGAATCCGAAAGACGCAAGACCTACTTGCCTGATCCTTTTGGTGGCCGAAGTATCATGAGGATGTTAAGAAGTATGTGTCCTCTTGTGATGTATGTGCCAGACATAAGACTCCTCGCTCATCCCCTGTTGGCTTGCTTCAGCCTCTTCCGATTCCTCATCGTCCCTGGGGATCTATATCCATGGACTTTATTGTGGAACTACCTCCCTCTAAGGAACACACTACCATTCTTGTTGTTGTGGACAGGTTAACTAAGATGGGTCATTTCATACCAGCTCGTGGTCTCCCTTCAGCTAAACAGACGGCTGACCTGGTTATTCGGGAAATATTTCGCTTGCATGGAGTGCCTGATGAAGTAGTTTCTGACAGGGGAGTGCAGTTTACATCTGGTTTTTGGAAACATTTTTGTTCTAATCTAGGTATTAATGTAAATCTGTCGTCAGCTTTTCATCCGCAAAGTAATGGACAGACTGAGCGAACCAACCAGACTTTGGAGAAATATCTGCGGTGCTATATTAGTTACCTGCAGGATGACTGGCTGGATTTTCTACCCACGGCGGAGTTTGCCTATAACAATGCCCACTGCTCCACTTCTTTGAGCCCATTTTTTGCCAACTATGGTTACCATCCGACCTTTTTAGTCAGTCTCCCAATTACTACTTCCATTCCTGCTGTCGCTGACCGGCTAACCGCCTTACGTGATTCCCAAGCACTGTTGAAAGAGACTCTTTTGGAGGCTCAGGAATGTTACAAAAGAGCTGCTGATAGGCATAGAAAGGAGGCCCCAGTCTATCACGTTGGTGACAAGGTGTGGCTGTCAACAAAGAATCTTAAGCTTCGGATTCCTTCTCATAAATTGGGTCAAAGGTTCATGGGACCTTTTGAGATCATTGCTCAGATCAATGCTGTCACTTTCCGTTTACAACTCCCGAATTCCATGAAAATACATCCAGTGTTTTACGTTGCACTGCTTAAACCTTTTCATGAAAATACTTTCCCTGGCCGAGCCCTGCCTGCCCCACCTCCAGTCCTCGTGGATGGTGAGGATGAGTACGAAGTGGAAAAAATTCTTGACTCCAGGATCTTCCGTAACAAGCTTCAGTATCTGGTTCGCTGGAAAGGCTATGGTGAGGAGGAGAGTTCGTGGGAACCAGTGGACAATATTCACGCTCCTGATCTCCTTCGGTCTTTTCATGTGCAGTACCCTGCTAAACCAGGTAATAGGGCATCCAGAGGCTGCACCTATAGAGGCGGGGGTAATGTGAGGAATTGACTCTGCTGGGTTTTGAACCCTGGTCCCCAGGCTGCTATACCTCTTCCCTACCACTGCGCCAGCCTGCCTTTTGTGAATTTCATTGAGATCTGATAAGCTTGACTCTGCTAGCAATAGTATCAGTACCTAAGTCTCTTCAGCTGTGTCTGGTCAGCTGTCTGGTCCTTGGCCTATATAAGGCACTTCCTGTCAAATGTACCTTGCCAGATTATTGTGTGGTTTCTGATCACTTCAATAAAGCTTGTTCCTGTTTCACCTACAAATTGCTGAACTGGATTATTGCTGACCTTGGCTGCTGGTCTCCACAACCTTGTGATTCCATATCATTACACTATGACTTTTTGTCAGGTAAACCTATGAGATCAGAGTTCTTAGAGGCAAAGGTGATTGTAACACATAAGGAAGGCATGGTCCGTCCCAATGTAAGAGCTATAGGCCTATTTCCCTGATCAGCTGTGATGAACTATACTCTAAAATTAAAGCGAATAGATTCTCCCACATTTTACTGGGTTTCATACATCCGGACCAGGTAGGCTTCATTAAGGATTGTGAAGCTCTAAACAATAACAGACGCATCTTAAATTTGCTTTGATGTGGCATCGATAAAGAAAACACCATTAATGTTTCTTTCCCTTGATGCAGAAAAGGCCTACAATAAAACTGATTGGATTTATACTTCTGAGACCTTAAACAAATTTGGCCTGAGTGACAGATTAGTGAAGGGTATTTTAGCACTATACTCAGCTGCTACAGCATATGTTGCATATCAGGGATTTAAATCTCAACTTTTTAAGATAGCTAGAGGGACTCGCCAGGGATGTTTCCTGTCCCCTCTCCTCTTTGCATTATGCATTGAACCCCTGGCTATTTCTATTAGAGAAAACCTGAACATAAAGGGTATCCAGGTAGTAGAGACAGAACACAAATTGAGCCTTTTTGCAGATGATGTCATGCTTACTGTTATTGAACCATTGCCTAGTCTCCCTAGTTATTTCATGCTCTTGAGCTTTTAGGCGGCATTTCTGGTTTCAAAATGAACCTAAGCAAAATTGAAGCGCTGAATGTTTCCTTACCAAAACATTTAGAAGAACAACTAGTAGGGAACTAGTAGATGGTCCAACACCACCTTAAATATCTTAAAAAGTTACTACATGACATCGACATATGGTCTTCTTATAAAATCTTGTGGCTTGGTAGGATTCATGCCATAAAAATTAACTTTTTAGCCAAGCTGTTATATCCCGACAGTGACCCAGACTATCTGGTCCTTTCTGTCCCTGCTGGAGTTATAAAGACAAGATTGTCAATTTTATATATATTTTATATACCTTTTATATATATATATATATATATATATATATATATATATATATATATACAGGGGGTGCAGAATTATTAGGCAAATGAGTATTTTGACCACATCATCCTCTTTATGCATGTTGTCTTACTCCAAGCTGTATAGGCTCGAAAGCCTACTACCAATTAAGCATATTAGGTGATGTGCATCTCTGTAATGAGAAGGGGTGTGGTCTAATGACATCAACACCCTATATCAGGTGGGCATAATTATTAGGCAACTTCCTTTCCTTTGGCAAAATGGGTCAAAAGAAGGACTTGACAGGCTCAGAAAAGTCAAAAATAGTGAGATATCTTGCAGAAAGATGCAGCACTCTTAAAATTGCAAAGCTTCTGAAGCGTGATCATCGAACAATCAAGTGTTTCATTCAAAATAGTCAACAGGGTCGCAAGAAGCGTGTGGAAAAACCAAGGTGCAAAATAACTGCCCATGAACTGAGAAAAGTCAAACGTGCAGCTGCCACGATGCCACTTGCCACCAGTTTGGCCATATTTCAGAGCTGCAACATCACTGGAGTGCCCAAAAGCACAAGGTGTGCAATACTCAGAGACATGGCCAAGGTAAAAAAGGCTGAAAGACGACCACCACTGAACAAGACACACAATCTGAAACGTCAAGACTGGGCCAAGAAATATCTCAAGACTGATTTTTCTAAGCTTTTATGGACTGATGAAATGAGAGTGAGTCTTGATGGGCCAGATGGATGGGCCCGTGGCTGGATTGGTAAAGGGCAGAGAGCTCCAGTCCGACTCAGACGCCAGCAAGGTGGAGGTGGAGTACTGGTTTGAGCTGGTATCATCAAAGATGAGCTTGTGGGGCCTTTTCGGGTTGAGGATGGAGTCAAGCTCAACTCCCAGTCCTACTGCCAGTTCCTGGAAGACACCTACTTCAAGCAGTGGTACAGGAAGAAGTCTGCATCCTTCAAGAAAAACATGATTTTCATGCAGGGCAATGCTCCATCACACAAGTCCAAGCGTGGCTGGCAAGAAAGGGTATAAAAGAAGAAAATCTAATGACATGGCCTCCTTGTTCACCTGATCTGAACCCCATTGAGAACCTGTGGTCCATCATCAAATGTGAGATTTACAAGGAGGGAAAACAGTACAGCTCTCTGAACAGTGTCTGGGAGGCTGTGGTTGCTGCTGCACGCAATGTTGATGGTGAACAGATCAAAACACTGACAGAATCCATGGATGGCAGGCTTTTGAGTGTCCTTGCAAAGAAAGGTGGCTATATTGGTCACTGATTTGTTTTTGTTTTGTTTTTGAATGTCAGAAATGTATATTTGTGAATGTTGAGATGTTATATTGGTTTCACTGGTAAAAATAAATAATTGAAATGGGTATATATTTGTTTTTTGTTAAGTTGCCTAATAATTATGCACAGTAATAGTCACCCGCACACACAGATATCCCCCTAAAATAGCTAAAACTAAAAACAAACTAAAAACTACTTCCAAAAATATTCAGCTTTGATATTAATGAGTTTTTTGGGTTCATTGAGAACATGGTTGTTGTTCAATAATAAAATTAATCCTCAAAAATACAACTTGCCTAATAATTCTGCACTCCCTGTATATATATATATTGTGATGGTGTGTCACCAGAGGGCAGTAGAGAGCCCTTCAAGACTTCTCCCCAGGAGTGAGATGGTTAAGAAGATCCTTAAAAAGCTTGGTTGTGGCTGCAATCAAGACCGGCTGCTGTCTCCAGGTGGAGAGCTGTTTGACAGAGCTTGTAATGATATGGAATCACAAGGTTGTGGAGACCAGCAGCCAAGGTCAGCAATAATCCAGTTCAGCAATTTGTAGGTGAAACAGGAACAAGCTTTATTGAAGTGATCAGAAACCACACAATAATATGGCAAGGATACAGAGACAGGAAGTGCCTTATATAGGCCAAGAACCAGACAGCTGACCAGACACAGCTAAAGAGAGTTGTCACTGATTGCATTGCTTTTAGAGTCAAGGTATCAGATCTCAGGCAAATCTGCAAGAGGCAGGCTGGCGCAGTGGTAGGGAAGAGGTATAGCAGCCTGGGGACCAGGGTTCAAAACCCAGCAGAGTCAATTCCTCACATTACCCCCGCCTCTATAGGTGCAGCCTCTGGATGCCCTATTACCTGGTTTAGCAGGGTACTGCACATGAAAAGACTGAAGGAGATCAGGAGCGTGAATATTGTCCACTGGTTCCCACGAACTCTCCTCCTCACCATAGCCTTTCCAGCGAACCAGATACTGAAGCTTGCCACGGAAGATCCTGGAGTCAAGAATTTTGTCCACTTCGTACTCATCCTCACCATCCACGAGGACTGGAGGTGGGGCAGGCAGGGCTCGGGCAGGGAAAGTGTTTTCATGAACAGGTTTAAGCAGTGCAACGTGAAACACTGGATGTATTTTCATGGAATTCGGGAGTTGTAAACGGAAAGTGACAGCATTGATCTGAGCAATGATCTCAAAAGGTCCCATGAACCTTTGACCCAATTTATGAGAAGGAATCCGAAGCTTGAGATTCCTTGTTGACAGCCACACCTTGTCACCAACGTGATAGACTGGGGCCTCCTTTCTATGCCTATCAGCAGCTCTTTTGTAACATTCCTGAGCCTCCAAAAGAGTCTCTTTCAACAGTGCTTGGGAATCACGTAAGGCCGTTAGCCGGTCAGCGACAGCAGGAATGGAAGTAGTAATTGGGAGACTGACTAGAAAGGTCGGATGGTAACCATAGTTGGCAAAAAATGGGCTCAAAGAAGTGGAGCAGTGTTGGGCATTGTTATAGGCAAACTCCACCGTGGGTAGAAAATCCAGCCAGTCATCCTGCAGGTAACTAATATAGCACCGCAAATATTGCTCCAAAGTCTGGTTGGTTCGCTCAGTCTGTCCAGTACTTTGCGGATGAAAAGCTGACGACAGATTTACATTAATACCTAGATTAAAACAATTTTTTTTCCAAAAACGAGACGTAAACTGCACTCCCCTGTCAGAAACTACTTCATCAGGCACTCCATGCAATCGAAATATTTCCCGAATAACCAGGTCAGCCGTCTGTTTAGCTGAAGGGAGACCACGAGCTGGTATGAAATGACCCATCTTAGTTAACCTGTCCACAACAACAAGAATGGTAGTGTGATCCTTAGAGGGAGGTAGTTCCACAATAAAGTCCATGGATATAGATCCCCAGGGACGATGAGGAATCAGAAGAGGCTGAAGCAAGCCAACAGGGGATGAGCGAGGAGTCTTATGTCTGGCACACACATCACAAGAGGACACATACTTCTTAACATCCTCATGATACTTCGGCCACCAAAAGTATCGGGCAAGTAGCTCTTGTGTCTTTCGGATTCCTGGATGACCTGCTGGTTTTGAGTCATGGTAGAGACGTAAAAGGTCCAGTCGCACTGACTCCGGAGCAAACAGACGTTGTTGAAAAATCCAAAACCCATTACGCATCGTCATATGGAGGTCACGAGGAGGATCACGAAGAACTGGGTCTTCAGCGTAGCCCTTTTTAATGCGAGACATCAGATCAGAAGGAAATGTAACTCCTATAAATATATCCTCTGGCAAGATGGTGGTCTTGGTTACGGTAGTATGGAGGGGGTCAGCTATTCTAGACAAGGCATCCGCCTTACCATTCTTGGAGCCAGGACAGTATGTAACCAAAAAATTAAACCTTGAGAAGAATAGGGACCAGCGTGCTTGTCTGGCTGACAGTCTCTTAGCTGATCGAATACATTCCAGATTTTTGTGATCTGTGAGGACAGTAATTGGATGGGTAGCTCCCTCCAAGAGATGTCTCCATTCGGTGAAGGCAGCTTTTATAGCCAATAGTTCTTTATTCCCTATGTCATAGTTTCTTTCTGCTGGCACCATCTGGCGGGAATAGAAGGCACACGGATGTAACAGCATCTTAGGTCCAGTCCTTTGAGACAGTATAGCACCAACAGCTGAATAAGAAGCATCAACTTCCACAATAAATGGTAATTCCGGCTGAGGATGTACCAGGACAGGGGCAGAGGTAAACAGAGTCTTCAATCGGGAAAATGCGGTATCCGCCTTATCGGACCACTGAAAAGGAGTCCCCTTACGTGTGAGTTCAGTGATCGGTGTAATAACGGCAGAGAAATTCTTAATGAAACGCCTGTAAAAATTGGCAAACCCCACAAATCTCTGAACATCTTTTTCATTCTTGGGGATGGGCCAGTCCAGCACAGCTTTAATTTTACTTGCGTCCATACTTAAACATTTGGGATTTATTACATACCCCAGGAATTGAATTTCTGTTTGTTCAAACTCACATTTTTTCTAGTTTAATGTATAGGCGGTGGGTACGAAGGCGCTCTAGAACTATACGGACCTGTTTTCTGTGGTTTTCAAGATTATCAGAGAATATTAGGATATCATCCAAATATGCCACAACAAACTGATCCAGGAGATCTCGTAGTACATCATTGATAAGATTCTGGAAAGTTGCAGGGGCATTACACAGCCCAAAAGGCATTACTAGATATTCGTAATGCCCGTACCTGGTTCTGAAAGCTGTTTTCCATTCATCATTGGGTCTTATGCGAACCAGATTATATGCCCCCCGAAGATCAAGCTTCGTAAATATTTTAGCTGAGCGGAGTCTCTCCAAAAGTTCAGGAATCAGAGGCAAGGGGTAGCGTTTTTTAACAGTGATGTCCCTGTAATCAACGCATGGCCGTAGGCTGCCATCTTTCTTTTCTACGAAGAAAATAGGAGCTCCTGCTGGAGAAGTAGATGGTCGAATAAAGCCTTTGGCAAGATTTTCTTGGAGGTATTCACGAAGAGCTTTCAATTCAGGCTCAGAAAGGGAATATATACGGCCAAATGGGATAGCAGCCCCAGGCAACAGCTCTATTGGGCAATCATAAGGCCTGTGTGGTGGAAGCTGATCAGCATTCTTCTTATCACAGACATCTGCAAAATCCCGATATTGTAGAGGAAGCTTAGTTAAGTTTGTAGCAACCATTTCATTAATTGTTGTGGCAACAGGTGTTACCTTAGAGGGTTGACAATTCATTAAGCAGTGTTCTGAAGGAAAGGACAAAGTTCTGATCTTCCAATCAATCTGTGGGTTATGCAGAGCAAGCCAAGGTACCCCCAAAATCACTGGAAACTGTGTTGAGGAAATTAGGTGGAAAGAGATAGCCTCATGGTGATTCACTTCCACAGTCAACATTAAGGGCACAGTCTCATGTGTAACCGGGCCTGACGTAAGTGGAGAACCATCAACTGTCTCCATTAACACAGGTGAAGAATTAGGGATAGACTGAATTCTATTTCCTGCTGCAAATTTAATGTCCATAAAGTTTCCGCCTGCTCCAGAATCTATCATAGCTGTAGTTGAAATTTTACGCTCACCACATTGCAACGTGATAGGCACCACAAAATGAGGATGTTGAGTCAACATACCCTCTTCACCATGAGCCAGAGAAAACAAGGGTTGTGTGACAGAATCCAGTTGATCCGAAATCTGGGATTGGTGTCGAATCTGTGCACCCTCAGCCGCCATAGCTATTGTTCTTTTGGATTTGCTAGGGCAATTGATGGCATAGTGCCCTGCACTACCACAATACAGGCATAAATTGTGAGTGCGTCGCCACTGTTTTTCTTCGTTGGATAATGGCCCTCTTATTAGATTTACCTGCATAGCCTCTGGCTCAGAGTCTGTAGGTGTTTGTGGGATCGGAGTAGAAGTTCTTGAATAGGAAATTGGAGTAGTACTTGGTCTAAAAGAGCCCTGTCTTTCCAATCTTCTTTCAGAAAGTCTCCGATCAATACGGATAGCCAAACGCACAAATGCATCAAAGTCAGCAGTAAGATCAACACGAGCTAGCTCATCTTTTATAGCTTCTGAGAGACCTTTTCTGAAGTGGAACCTCTGGGCTGATTGGTTCCAGGTAGTATCAGCAACCCACTGTCTGAATTCAGCAGCATATTCAGCCACCGAGCGCCTCCCTTGATGCAAATGAAGGAGAGTGGCTTCTGCTGTAGCACATTGATTGGGGTCATCAAAAACTAGGCACATGGCCTCAAGAAAGTCATTTAGATTACCCAAGACTGGACTGTCTTGTTCCAGAAGAGGGGAGCCCCAAGCCAGGGCTTCATCTTTGAATAAGGAAAAAATAAATCCCACCTTCTCTCTTTCAGATGGAAATTGGTGAGGTAACATCATGAAGTGCAAACGGCATTGATTTAGGAAACCCCTAAATTTTTTGCGTTCTCCTCCAAACTTTTCTGGCAGGGGCAAGCGGGCCTCTTGAGCAGGTGTAACAGTAGCAGCCGCAGCATCACGTGCCCTGTAGCTGGTATACTCACTGTGCATTGACTGAACCTTATTTTGCAGTTCAGCTATCTGGTCCTGCAGCACTTGAATGGTCTGTGCCTGGGTCTGCACATTTCTTGCAGTAAAAGCAACCTGTTGGGCCTGCAGTTCAGCTACCTGGTCCTGCAGCACTTGAATGGTCTGTGCCTGGGTCTGCACAGTTCTTGCAAATAAAGCAACCTGCTGGGCCAATGCAGAATCTGACCCGGCGGTCTCCATTAAAGGGCCAGATTATTCTGTAATGATATGGAATCACAAGGTTGTGGAGACCAGCAGCCAAGGTCAGCAATAATCCAGTTCAGCAATTTGTAGGTGAAAATAGGAACAAGCTTTATTGAAGTGATCAGAAACCACACAATAATCTGGCAAGGATCAATAGACAGGAGGTGCCTTATATAGGCCAAGGACCAGACACCTGACCAAACACAGCTGAAGAGACTTAGGTACTGATACAATTGCTAGCAGAGTCAAGCTTATAAGGTCTCAATGGAATTCACAACAGGCAGGCTGGCGCAGTGGTAGGGAAGAGGTATAGCAGCCTGGGGACCAGGGTTCAAAACCCAGCAGAGTCAATTCCTCACAGAGCTGGAGTGTTGTGGAAGTGTGCAGGGCCAAAGTCAGAGGCCGCACTGAAAACTAATGGACCAAAGCCAGAAGCTTTGAAGAGCGAGCACGCAGATAAGAGGAACAGAAAGTCCCTGAAGGTGAGGATGGAAGGAGGGATCTGCTTTGGAAAGAGAGGCCGGAGATACAAAGCCTAAGAGAGAGGTGAGAGGGAAAGACACCTCTGCTACCTATGGTTGGACTGTATGTTTTCACTTCTATGTAAGACAGTAAGGGAACTACAGTTTAGTTATGCAGGGCTTCCCGGAGAAGCTAGGATTTATTTTCTGTTGTATGCTGACAAATAAACAGCACAAATCTGCTAAGCATTTAAAGGGCTCCTGCTTTCTCCATTTTGGTGCTGGATATTAGGGCACGGATCCTGAGAGTGACAGGGAATCTGTCACAATATATATATATATATATATATATATATATATTATATATATATATATATATATATATATATTATATATATATATATATATATATATATATATATATATATATTATATATATATATATATATATTATATATATATATATATATATATATATATATATATATATATATATATATATATATATATATATAGATAGATAGATAGATCGATAGATATTGTTCATTGTTCATTTCTCTGGTTGGAAAAATACTTTTTGTATTTTTCTTGGATAGACATACCATTGTTCCTTGTTCTGGATACACATTACCTGAGGACATTCTTTAGTTAATTGGAAAAGTTCAACTTGAGGGCTATTTGTTAAAATGTGTAATCCTTCAAATTTTTAAAGTTAAGGTCCAGACATTGTTTGGTGATCTCAGATAAGGATGTCTACAGTGATACTTTCCCATAAATTATGTCTTGGCATTTATAACTGACACCCATTATCACTAGAATGTTAGCCATGTCTTGTTTATTGTTTTATTTACAACGTAATGTCAAGGGTCATTAGCTAATGTTATTTTAATTCTTTGATGGCAATGCGAGGGTTCAAGAGCACCTTCTGGTGTTCCAAGAAATTAATTGACACTTAATAAGTCTCTAGAAAAGAATAAATTATATTAAGGGTTAAAATAATTTATAGTATCATCAAGATTTCTGATTGGTTGCCAGATACGTAGCCTAATTTGAATACCTGATAAGCAATTGTGGTTATGGGTATAATTAGTAGATAGACAAAGGATTAGGAAGGGAGAGAGAGACTGAAAACCCAACATAGAGGAACACACCACAGAAATTTGCAATACATACATGGTACACACATATTTAAGGGAGATACATTGGTCTAGTGAAAAAAGAACTCCAGACAATTTCTGGAACTAACCAGTTTGGTGGAACCTTATCATAATTGGTAATGTATAAATTGAATTATTTTATTTTATGATATAATTGGAAACCCATAATTTATTTGTTTATTTCTTATCAAAAAGTACAATTTACTGCATAATGTTATTCTGGGCAGTTCTTCATCACCATAGCTAAATAATGCAACTACCATGAGTTTGAATTAATCAAGTGGAAAGTAAATGCCACTACCCAATGATGACAAATAGCCTCAAGTGAGGGGAACATTATTGCCTGAAGATAGCATATGTTTGTTCACAATTTTCTTTTCATTATACATGTCTTCAATACAAGTCTATACTAAATAACTGACATCACCTAATGATGACCAATGGTCTGTCATGAGTACCATATTACATATTTACATAGGGCCTCATTCTATTAGCGGCTATTCGGCTATTCTATTCCCCTCCGGCCGGGGATTCCGGCAGGCTTGCGGCCGGCGCCTTGCTATCCCTTGCGGCCGCTCGCGCCGGAGGAAAGCCTTTGATCTAAAACGGCTGCAAGAGAATCGGCCGCAAGAAAATCCTATTTGTAATTCAATTGCTCCGGGAACCCTCTCTGCAAGGCTATAACCGAGCCGCAGCTTACTTGCAGGAAAAAGGTCCCGCTAGCACCAATTAAGCACAAAATATAGCCCAAATAAAGCCATCATGCACTCTGAGGAGACTATAAAGTGATTTTAGGTGTTAGCAAAAATAGCACAACATTCCCCTATACTTAAATCCGTAAATAAATTATTTTTTAATATATGTCAAATATCCATGTAAAAAGTCCAGAGGGCTTGGAGCACCTCAGACCCGCCCACGCTGCGGCCGGAAAATAAACAGTTAATGTCAACTCGGGTTTGGGCTGATGTGCAAGCTTGAGAGTGGGTTACTTTTAATCCTCATGTCCCCCAATAGGATCCCTAGCATTTACAGAGCTTTACAGAGCTGTCTTCAATTTATTTTTGACTTTTAAGATTTCTGTGCTTTTGGCCGGTAGCAAGATTTACGGCCGGCCGTAAGAGGAGATCCTTGCGGGGCCGTATAATTGAATTGCAAGGTAACGGGACCCCCGCAAGGAATCGCAGCCTTGTGGCCGTTTTACGCCCGATAATAGAATGAGGCCCATAGTGCCTCATTCAATTGCAATTTGGCCAATTGAATAGGCCTCACAATAAGCACATAACATATTTTTTTTAAAGAAGTTTTTAGTTAGTAAGCATCTATCCAAAAGCAAGGTTTTCACAAAGTAAAAACTTATTTAAAAAAAATATGCTCTGTGCTTATTTAGACCCCTATTCAATTGGCCAAATAGCAATTGAATGAGGCCCATAGTATTTAAGGTTGAAAAAAGACTTTTAGTCCATCAAGTTCAACCTTTTAAGATCTCATCTGATCTGCAATATGCGGATTAACTATTAATTAATTAGTTGTATAAAAAAATAAATAATCAATTCCCTCGTGATCCCAGACACCCTTACTGTGAAGAACCCTTTTCTTTCTTTAAGGTGGAATCCTTTTACTTCTAACCTCAAGGGATGTCCTCTTGTCAGTTGAAAACCTCTTGGCACAAAAAGCTCCCTTGACAAATCTTTATACTGACCCTGGATGTATTTATATAAGGTAATTGTAACAGTACCCCCACACATATAAGGGGGCCCCAAGGCCGTTTTAGTCGATCTGCCCGTCCAGTGATATAGGGACAGCTACTGCAGGACACCCATTCCCCCAAACTGGATCCAAGGGGAATATGCTCCAAGCCTGGAACTGGAACCTCACGAATAGCTGCTAGCAGCTGAACAGGAAAAGCACCCCAAGATGCTTACACCCCTGGCAGTCAGTCTGTAACAGCATCCCATGAATCCCCCCAAGAACGAGACATAAGCTCTGTGTTTGAGGGTCAAGCAGTGAACTCTTTTCTTTATTAAACACAAGACATATTAAAAACATTTTTACATACACAGTAGAGGGAGGGGCTACCTGAGGTCAGCCCCTAATGGCCTCTGGCCAATCACATAGTGTCACACCGTGGCAAACATGAGACTCCTCCCAGGTCCGCCCACTAGGTGTGGCTAATAGAGTCATTTGGCTTCTGACCACCAGAGGGGAAGCATAGCTTTTGCTCTATCCTGTGCCCCTGCTATGAAAGCTGAGAAATGTCTGGAACTCTCTTTGTTCTGCTATCTCCCCTGTTGTGCATGTAGATAACCTTTGCTCTCAACCATCTGGCCTTAGTGACTCATAGATGGGGGGTGGTCAGAATCTGTAACACATTTCTACACATTTTTCCACATTATTCATAACTTTAAAAGTATGCATCACATTCACATAAAACGTACATTTTCATAATCAGCATACTCCAAATACAAACATATGTCCAAATCATATAAATTGGTCCAGTAGGAGGGGAGGTGTGGCTAGCAGCAAACAGAGAGGAAGCACAATTATAGAGCTCCCTGCAATAAGGCTTTAAAACAACATGAAAATATCAAGCAATTTGGATTACTTTTGATCTACAAGACCAGGTTGCAGTGACTGAACAGTCTGGAATGATCTGGCACTGTGCAGCAACTTTTGGACTTCACTTTAACACAGATCCACTGGACTGAAAGATACTGGATGGGGCACAATCAACAACTATTGGGAAGGTGTCTGGTGAGTCTAAACCCCAAAGGGGACCCTCTTATGTCATCCTACCCCAGCTAGACCCCAGCTCGCCTACCCAGGGAAGGGCCTCTTGATGGGAGTTATAAAGTGGAGCACAAGATATCATTTTTCACTTCATATTTGAAGAAAAACTAACAAGCACTCTATCTCAGTTACTACTGAAAGCTAACACAGGGTAAAGCTAGCAATAGCCCTGCAACTACACACAGACACTGGTGGACATAGAAAAAAACTTCTACACTAATCTGGGATCATAAGGAGCAAGTGAAGTTGTACTCCCACACCCCAGGGACTGTACCTTTACAGCATCTCCTTGCTTGGGACTCATGTGTTGGCAGCCATCATTAAAAGCTCTGTTTATTAAATCCTAAATTGGTGCTGGACTTTAATCAGCAAAGCAATTGAAGCAAAACTGCCACAGCCAAATGTAATGAACTGTTTAAGACAAGGAATTTTTTCCTCAATCCCTTATCATCTTAACTTGTTTATGTTATATGAGATAAAGGGTGCGGCTTCCCCTGTGTTTGCTGTTGACTACACCCTGTATAAAGGACAGCTCAACACTACCACCAAGTGGCAGCTTACGAAAATTACATGCCCAGGCTTATAAATATATCAGTGCTTCCACTAGCCCTGGCAAAGTGGACTGGATGAGGGACAACTGGACGGTGGGGCAACAGGGGAAAGTAGAAGGAGAGAGACCAGCCTGAAGCCCTAACCTGGACAGTTGCTGGAGGCCTGCTAGGAGGAAATGGTGAGCTTATTTTAATAGCAATAGCAGAAACACCATATCACCTGCCCCAGAGATAGACCCCCTGACAGGGACAATCTAAAGCTGCCTAACTGGTAAACATCAACTCAGTAGGTTAAGCCCCTACACAAAGATTGAATAGTGTACAGCATTAAATGTTTTACATGACAACCCTGGCCACCAATCCAATTTGTGTACAGAAATAGTAAAAATAAAAAACCACACGCCTTATGAACATAAACCTCTTCAGAGTTTGTATCTATTGAAACCCTGTACATGAGGATCAAAGTCCACCATCTGCACAATAATAAAGTTTTCTCTGGCCGGTGCTAGGCCTAGCACATTATAACGTCGCCACCTGGTGGCCAGGAGGCTATTTCCCAGCAAATCTATGTGATTAGCTCCATCTTGTGGACAAAACTGGTATCTACCAAATTGCTGCAACCAAACTATTTTGCACTGCCACCTAGTGGACCTGTAGGAATATATCATCAGAGACTTTCAAAATACACCAATATTTTTGAGGATGCCTAACCAGCCTATTTTACTGACACAAGTGGATAAGAAAATGCTCACTATGTAAACGCACCCCATACTCCGGTGTGGTGGCACAACTCAAGGTGAAGTGACTTTGACAACTACATTTTATGTACGGTTCTTATAAAAAAGGAATGGCTGGGATCTCAACAAGAAGGGCAACCAAAACTATACAGGACTTTTGTACAACAAAGACACCAACGCAGTCTGCCCGACAGCCAGCCTCAACTCCCGAGCGTTCCCCAATTGCTACCATGGAATCCACGGCTCCTAGTACGAAAGCAGACATACAGGATCTAAAAGATCTAATCTCCTCTTTTAGAACTGAGATCACTGGAGAAATCAAGAAAGTGGGTGCAGAACTTACTGGTGAAATAAAAGCGGTTGATTCTAAAGTGACCGACCTGGAAGTGAGGTACCATGACTTATTAGCAGTACACTCCCAACTGACAGAAGATGTGTCAACCTTAAGAGATGAACAAAGCCAACTCCAATACGTGCAAGAAGACCTGGAAAACCGCTCTCGTCGTCAAAATATTCGGATCCGTAACCTCCCAGAATCCATTACAGATCTCCCAAATTATATGATGGATCTCTGCAAACTTTTGCTGCCAAACCTAGAAGAGGAAGCCTTCAGAATAGACTGCATTCACAGAGCACTGTAAGGTCGTCCTGTTGCTGGAGAGAGAGCTAGAGATGTTATTGCAAAATGTCATTACTACACGACTAAGGAGCTCTTTATGAAAGCTGCGAGACCTGGTATTCCAGAGATTGCAAGTGGCCAGCCCACTATTTTTGCTGACCTTTCTCCGACCACTTTGTACAAGAGGAGATTATTCAAACCTCTTCTGGAGATCGTTTTGGCCCAAGGATGGAGGTATACCTGGGGCTTTCCTTTCAAATTGAACATTGTGAGAGATGGAAGAATTTACCCAGTTTTTGAAATGGAGGAGGGCATGGCGCTGCTCTCGTCTTGGAACATTCGTTTACCAGAAGTAGGGGAAGAGGCCCAACGCCTGGATGCCAGACCCTACAGACGTCCTAGGCTGCAACAAAGAACCTAAGTCTGTAATAATCTTTTACATTTAGAAGGGTGAAAAACTAAAGGGAAAAGGAAAAGATTTCTCAATGCATAATACACCCTATAAAACTGTGGACAGTAGAACAGGGACTTTGTAGCTTTATCTACACAAGGCACAGCCTCCAGGCTAAATTTAGCGACAATGTTGAGATAATTTAGTCCTAGTTTTATTTTGGTTTTTGTTTCGGCGAGTCGCCTGGATATCTTTCTGCAAGGATTCCAGGTGCTTCACCATAGGTTATAGGAGGACAGCGAGTTGCTCTCCTCATTTCAGTGTAAATTGTATATTGTTCTGGATATATACTTAATATACCCATACAAACACTATACACATATCTTTCGTAATTACTTACTTGTATACGGTTAGGTTTACGTACTGTATTGTACAACACGGTTATTTTTATACATTGCTTTAATATAAATATATATATATATATATATATATTTCTTTTTATTTATTTTTGCTTCCTCCTTTAGACGCCTCCTTCCTCCCTCCCTCCGACTTCTCTTCTTTTTCTCTACCCTCCACCTCTCTATACTTGATCTATTTACTCTAGCCTGGTGTGGAGCCCTACGAATCATTAGGTCCAAGTGAAAAACACCCCTCAGGTCACCTGCTTTCAGCGGATAACCTACTCATCAGAAGCTCTATCTCTTGGGTGTCGCTCAGAACAAGTAGTGAGTAATGGCTTTATGCATAGCATCTCATAATGTTGAGGGGCTGAATGAGCCGGTGAAGCGGGGGATTGCCCTAGGGGAGTACGGTCGCATGGGGCTAGATATTGTCATGGTACAGGAGACCCATTTTAAGAAGAATTCTATCCCAAAATATTGGGGGAAATGCTTCACGCAAACGTTTCATTCTACCGCCCCAGAAAAAAAGGGGAGTGTCCATTTTAATACACAAGAGATTAAATTTCCAACACATATCCACACGCAGAGACACAGAAGGGAGATTCATCCTCGTACAGGGCACTATTAACGAACGTCAGATTTCACTGCTAAATATATATGCCCCGAATGTTGGACAGGCTAAATTTTTTCATAAAATCTCAGACATTAAGTCTGACTGGCAACAATCAACATGGATTATTGGGGGAGACATGAACTCGGTCCTGGACCAAGCAAAGGATAGATCGGGCTATTCAGACCCAATGATTATTCCCACCGCAACAAAGTCTTTCAAACTCTTACTTAACAACCACGGTTTGATTGACGCATGGAGAATGACCCATTTTAATGATAGGGAGTACACTCACTACTCAGCTAGACATAACTCATATTCTCGCATCGACTATATTTTAATACAGCAACAGCTAGCTTTGAACCTACAGGATGCTGAAATCCGGACCATTGCATGGTCAGATCATGATGTTGTATGTATTTCCTTAAATGACCTGTTGCCTAAAGGGCGCTCCCCCTCGTGGGCACTTAATCCAGCTCTACTTAATGACCTAGTCACGAAAGATCAAATACATAGCGCCATAACAGACTATTTTGATCTAAATGGTGAGGGTGAGGTAGAGAGAGATGGAGTTTGGGCTGCACACAAAGCAGTGATAAGGGGTAAATGCATTCAGATTGGTGCATGCTCTAAAAGAACAGAGTTAGCCCAAATAAATATACTAAACAAAAAAATTACACTCTCGAATAAGCCAGATAAAATGCAAGCCAGAAAGCTCAACCAGCAACGAGCAAACTCTTTTATTCCAAAACTAAAGATGGAGAATGATAAAATAATCTATAAGCCATGTGACATTACGGAGGCATTTGAAAAATTTTACGCCAATCTGTATTCTGCACCTGCTAGGTCGGGCTCGATTGATCATATGACCCAAATAGACACTTTTTTGTCTTCCATTAAACTCCCAAAACTGGATGCCGGACATTCAGATCTGCTGGATGGGCCCATAGATCTAACTGAAGTTAAGAGAGCTATAAAAGAGACCAAGGCTCAGAAAGCACCTGGCCCGGATGGGTTTACAAATTTTTATTATAAGCAATTTATAGATACGTTAGCACCCCATCTTCAGCGGCTTTTTAACGATTTTTTGTCTGGTAAGCCTATGAGGGCAGAATTCCTGGAAGCCAAAGTGATAGTAATACCTAAGGAGGGTAAAGACCCATCTCAATGTAAAAGTTATAGACCTATCTCTTTGATCAACTGTGATGTTAAACTCTACTTTAAAATCTTAGCGAACAGGCTATCTCAGGTGCTGCCGAGCCTAATACATCCAGACCAGGTTGGGTTTATCCAGGGTCGTGAAGCGCCAGACAACACCAGACGGATCATAAACTTGCTTGATGTAGCATCATTCCATAATACGCCCTTAATGCTGTTATCCCTTGACGCGCAAAAGGCCTTTGATAGGATCGATTGGGTGTATATGGCTGAGACACTACATAAATTTGGCCTAAGCGAGAAGTTAGTGAAGGGTATTTTGGCATTATATTCGGCCCAACAGCATATGTTGCATACCAGGGGTTTAAATCTCGATCATTTAAAATCACGAGAGGGACGCGGCAGGGGTGCCCTCTATCTCCTCTCCTCTTTGCTTTGTGTATTAAACCTCTGGCGGTAACCATCAGAGAGGATATGAATATAAGGGGAGTTAGAGTGGGAGAGACGGAACATAAATTAAGCCTCTTCGCGGATGATGTCATGCTTACTATCTCCGAACCATTAGTCAGTCTCCCTAACCTGTTCCATGCTCTTGAACTTTTTGGGAGGATCTCTGGCTTTAAAATTAATTTGAGTAAGAGTGAAGCGCTAAATGTCTCCTTACCAGAGCGGTTGAAAGCCCAATTATCAGGAAACTTCTCCTTTAAGTGGGTCCAAAACCACATTAAATATCTAGGGTTTTTTATCCCCAGACAATCTGGCCTAACGTACTCAGCAAACTTCCCGGCGCTCATTAAAAAATTAATTAAGGATTTTAATACGTGGTCCTCATACAAAATTTCGTGGTTATGGAGGATTCACGCTATCAAAATGAATATTTTGCCTAAGCTCCTGTATCTCTTCCGTACCATTCCAACGACTGTTCGTTCCAAGGATATCTTGGCTATTCAGGGGGCAATCTCTCGCTTCATTTGGGACCGTAAAAGACCTAGAATAAATAAGACAGCCATGAAGGCTGCAAAGGCCAGAGGAGGGCTGGCCCTCCCAGACCTATTGAAATATTGTAAAGCCACTAGATTAGCCCAAATCACTAAATGGTTTGGTAAAGAACAAGTGCCAATATGGGTAGAAATAGAAACAAATATCTTTGAACAAAGTGGCCTCCACATTAAACAGGTTATTTGGCTTAGCTTACATTCTAAGTTGGGGAATGCCTCCTTTACTAACTGCATGGTCCACTCTCTGGCAGTTCTGACTCAGACAAACAAGAGAATCCCACTGGTTGAAACAAGCTCATGGATAGCCCCATTGTGGGTATACCAAAGAACGGCACTAATTGATAGACTCTCGCAATTTAAGTGGTGGATAGACAATAAATTTACGGTGGTGGCTGATCTGTTGAGGGGTAATGAACAGTGGTCTATTACTGCATTTAGGGAAGAACACCATTTACCATTAAGGGAATGGCTTAATTTGTCCCAGATACATGTCAATATCTCCAAAGTAATCAAATGTAATGCCGCTGCCAGGACTACTCCATTTGAGAAATGTTGCCTTGAGAATCCGACTGGCAGACGGAATATCTCTATTATTTATAACTACCTAACAGACCAGACCACACCACCTAAATTACATCATCAACAATCTTGGGAATCGGAAATTGCCATTGACTTAAACGAGGCTCAATGGAATAAAATACATAAATAGGCGACAGGCTCCTCATTGAACGTAATATTGAGGGAAAATTCACTCAAGACTATTTTGAGGTGGTACCTAACACCGGCTAGGTTGAAGCTTTCCAATCCTTCTTTGGAAGGTAATTGTTTTAGGGGGTGTACTGATTTAGGTACTCTTAAACATGTCCTGTGGGATTGCCCTAGGATTGCCCACATCTGGCTGGGGACATATGATATCTTGGAGAAACTCTGGGATTGCAGGATTCCCCAAAAACCGGAAGAAGCTCTTTTAGGTCTACCCATAGAGGGCCTTAGTAACCAGGCTCAACTTTTGTCACACCAAGTGTTTTTGGCAACTTGAGTTACGCTAGCTAAAGCCTGGAAATCGGGAATACCCACATATAGTGACGTTTTACGTAAGCTTAAGTTCATATATGATATGAGCGTTATCTCAGCTGACCTGAATCAATCATACAAGAAATGGGCTTCATGCTGGGACACCTGGATCCTTAAGATCGGATGGTAAAGTTACAGAGTTCTCTAATTCTTAAGACAATCAGGGTGTGGATCCTGATTTTCCATTTCTCTCTCTTCTCCTGTTCTTCCTTCCCCCCCTTCCCTTTTACCCTAGGCGTGTTTTTTCCTTTGTTTTTAGGTTACAAGTTTGATAACCTGTATTTTTATATGTAAATAATCTGAATTCATATAAAAAAAAAAAAAAAGAGAGAGAAAGCAAAAAGTCGATAATTGAAGTTAAAAGGTTATTTATTTGTATGTTTATATTTTTCAAGGAAATTGTCTATATCATTCTTGTTTTATTGTTGAAACATGTGTATTATTGTATTACCTTGATACTCTTAATAAAAAAAATGTAAAAAAAAAAATTGGTCCAGTAGTTCAAAAGTTAGATCATAGTCCTTTCTGACCAAATGAAGCATGGCTTCCATGTCTTTGTAGGGGGAAAATCAACATGGGCCGTAGTCAAAAGGAAGAATTTGGGCAACCAGGCTCCTCCAATTCGCAGTGACAAGACTGATCTCGTCACAGTAATCATATCTCCTCTTAGACGCCTTTTTTCTAGAGAAAATAAGTTTAATTTGGTTAGTCTTTCTTCATAACTTAGCCCCTCCATTCCCCTTATTAGTTTTGTTGCCCTCCACTGTACCTTTTCCAGTTCTAAAATGTCCTTATTATGAAGTGGTGCCCAAAATTGTACTCCATATTCCAAATGAAGGCGTACTAGAGATTTGTATAGTGGCAGAATTATATTTGCTTCCCTGGCTTCTATACCCTTCTTAATACATGCTAATATTTTATTTGCCTTTGCAGCTGCTGCTTGGCTATGAGCACTGTTACCTAGGTGGTTGTCCACAAGCACTCCCAAATCCCTTTCAATATCTTATACACCTAGATTTGCTCCATTAAGATTATAAATTGCATGGCTATTTTTCCTTCCCAGATGCATAACTTTACATTTCTTCGTATTAAATCTCATCTGCCATTTAGATGCCCATTCCTCAATTTTATGTAAATCCCTTTGGAGGGAAAGCACATCACTATCTGATTTAATTACCTTGCACAACTTTGTGTCATCTGTGAAAATGGAGACACCACCCTTTAATCCTACCTCTAAGTCATTAATAAATATGTTAAAAAGGAGAGGACCTAATACTAAACCCTGAGGAACCCCACTTACCACATTAGTCCAATCGGAGTATGTTCCATTTACAACAACCCTTTGCTTCCTGTCTTTTAGCCAGCTTTGAATCCATGAGCAGATATTTACTGCAACTCCTGTATCTCTTAGTTTGCACAATAGTCTCCCATGTGGCACTGTATCAAAAGCCTTTGCAAAATCCAAAAAGACTACATCCACTGAGTTGCCTTGATCCAGGTTCCTACTAACCTCCTCATAGAAACTAATTAGATTTGTTTGACATGACCTATCCCTCATAAATCCATGTTGACTCCTACTTATAATCCTGTTCAAATAGACATATTCTTGTATATTATCCCTTATTAACCCTTCTAAAAGCTTCCCTACTACAGAAGTGAGGCTCACTGGTCTATAATTCCCCGGATTTGCTCTTGCTCCCTTTTTAAATATAGGTATCACATCAGCTTTTCTCCAGTCATCTGGTAAAGACCATGTGTTGAGTGAATCTTGAAAAATTAAATATAATGGTTTGGCTATTACAGAAACCAGTTCCCTTAGTACCCTTGGATGTATTCCATCAGGACCCAGGGCTTTATTAACATTTTTTTTTTCAACCTCTTTTGGATTACTTCCTGTGTTAACCAATTATTTGGCAAAGGTAGTGTAGCCCCATTATGTTGCCGTGTCCCAACCACTGATACCTCCCTTGTGTATACCGAAGAAAAGAACCTATTTAGCTCATCTGCCTTTTCCTGGTCACTAATTATCAGACGGCCTGTGTCACATTGTAATGTTCCTTTAGCTTCCTTCCTCGCCTTCTTCCCATTAATATACTTAAAAAATATTTTAGGGTTAGTCTTACTCTCTTTTGCAATTAATTTTTCATTTTCTATTTTAGCCAGTCTAATTGCGCTTTTGCAAGCCTTATTGATTTCTTTGTATTCCCGTAAAGCAGTCTCTGTCCCCTCTTGTTTTTTATAATTTAAATGACTGTTTTTTACTCCGTATCTTGATCTTTAAATCATTATTAAGCAACTTTGGATGGGATTTACTTCCTTTACTTTTATTCCCACACGGTATATGTTGATGTTTATGTATATTTAGTAAGGATTTAAATGTTGTCAATTTATGTCCAGTATTTTTACCTGCCAGTTCTCTGTCCCAGTCTATACTTTGTATTGCTGCCTTTAGACCGTTAAAATCTGCCCTTTTAAAATTAAGAGTTTTTAATGGCCCCTTAAAATTTTGTTTTTTTAATTTAATCTCAAATGAGACTGTGTTGTGATCACTGTTTCCCAAAGGTTGCCCTATTCCAACATTTGATACTATATCAATATTATTTGTGATGAGTAAATCTAAGATAGCTTCATTTCTAGTAGGCTCTTTTACAACCTGGGCCAGATAATGATCCCTGAGTGTACTCAAGAACCTTCTCCCCTTTGATGAACTGCTGGTCTCATTTATCCAGTTTATTTCAGGGTAATTAAAATCTCCCATTATTAGAAATTGCCCATGCTTAGCTGCATTTTCAATCTGTAACAATAATTGTATTTCCTCACTTTCAGCTATATTTGGGGGTTTAGAGCATAAATCATAGATCTCACTGCATAGATCTCACTTCAATGCAAGCCTGTATTGTGTGACATGATGGCATTGTGTAGTTTTTTTTAGAAAGAGCATACACAAACATCTTTTAGACCATTGTCATTAGCAATGACCACTGGCCGTGCATTCTTTGCTATCTGTATAGCTAAAGTAGTTGTCAAAAAGCAGCTCTTTATTTTGCTAACATTTGCATGTTGGCCAAAACCGGCAAGATCAGACAATTTTCTTCTTTAATTCTTTCAATGCGGATTTTTCTTCAACTTTAGCCATTTGTGCATCATCTGATTGATGTGAGACAGGCACAGCACAGGGATGAGTAATGACCAGGTGATATTAAAGTGATGACGTTGACAATGCTATTCTTTGGAGCACAGCTTACATATAGCAATTGTCATTGTTCTATATGGTCATCATGGACTGTTTGCTTGTGCTTTTCTACAATTAGTGGGGTTTGAAGGCTCTTCAGGGACATATAACCATTCCCTAGTGTAGGCCAAATCCCTACCCCACAATTATAATTTTAATAGTGCAAATTAGCTGGAATAAGGCTGAGCCCTAATATATACGCCTGGTAATGCATAAATGGATCCACAGCAGCTTGAAGTGTTCCATGTAGACTCGAGTGGAACATGTGATGTACATATCTGAATCATCTATCACTGTATCAGTCTAACGTATGATCAACTATGATCCTACAATGTGCGCTCACAACACAAGAACTCATGGTGTCAGCTATAAATTTTGGTGTAACTTACCTTGAGTTTTTGGTGTAACTTAAGCTTGAGATTTTGGTTCACTGCCTGGCTCTGCTCCTTCTGTTGTCAACTTAAAACAACCTCATGGCTAGTCAAAAACTGATATGATTATTTGTGGTTTTAAAGCTGCTGCCGGTTACAGTCCTGGGAACATTTGTTCAGAAGAAGATAAGTTGAAACATGTCAAGCAGATACTCTGGCTAATCAATGTATTGTTTCTTTCTATAAGAACTGTATTTGTCACCTAAGTGAAACACATTCCTTTTCTCTGCCCAGTTTCCTATTCACTCTATATTTTCTCACCCTCTGCATATAAGCCCCATTTCATCCCTCTCACTTTGGAGACTTATCTGGACATTTCTCAACAAAACTCATATCTCTGTGTATATTACTTTGCAACACAACAATACAATCTTTCCTTCATAACATCTGCACATTAGAAATCAAATATTTTAGACAACTACTTATTTATATATTACATTTTTTGGATCTCATCTTGCTGCTGTTTTTGGTGAAAAGCTTTAAAGAAATGAAGATAATCAAACCATCCTCTGTTTAAGGTGAGTTGGTACCTTCAAAACCAAATATTCTAAGGGAACAAGTCTTGGATGTTGATTGTCTTGACAGTTGTATACACTGATCATAGAGTCTTTCCTCTGTCTTTTGAGGAGAAGGCTACCTGGGCTGATGCCAATGATTATACTGATTACTTTCTTCTTGTTGCCCAGCAGAGTATATTCTGCTGCATCCTCTGCTTGGATAACCTGCTTCACATGCTCAGGTCTTCTGGAGCATTCGCTAGAGGTAGTCTTGTTGCTTTCCACATGACACAACTTGTTTGCAAGCAGATGCCATCACTTATTTGTTAGTCTACCTATCAACTTGTGGAGGTTTTAGTCCTATTAGACTGGAAGGAATTAGAGTACAGTGTCCTTTCTCGTCTGGGACAAAAGAAGATAACACAATCAGGACCCAGATGAACCAGACAATGAGAGGATCGCACTGGTTAGGTCCTCTCATCTGCAGGTTTCTGTGTATTGGTACTAGGGATTCCCCTGGAAGAAGGCTTGTTTCAGTATCTCTGACCAGGGATCCAGTTCTGGAACATACTTGCAGTATTTCTTGGTCTGGAACAAGTGATTAAAAAGCTCTGTGGAGAGCAGGAATGCAGTTGTGGAATGTAGATGCAGGAGTCCTGGGTAGCTGGACTGGAGTAAAGTGACTTAGAAGTCCCCCCCCCCCCCCCTTAAAGGCTGAAATACTTGTGTACTTTCAAAAGGAGTAATGCCCTTTCTTGAAAAACACAGGGACTTATATACATGGGAGCACAAAAGTGCCCTGGTAAGTTCAATTAGTATGGATGCAGAGTAACAAAAGGTAACATAAATAACCTAGGCCAATAAAGTCAGTTAATCGAATCACTTAGCAGGAGATGTTCAATGCTGAACGCCCCATGTTAGTTTCACAATGGACTTTTTTTTATTGCAAACAATACATGAATCACAGTATATGAATTACAAAGCTTCATACAAAAATATACCAGGCATATTCAACATTAATACAGTCAGTGTAACAAATGGATTAGGAATAGGAGTGGGATATGCTGATTAATAAATTGGTGACTTCTAAGCCTAGGCATTGGCTAAGCTGTCTAACTCCAAATCTATCAGCACAGTCCAGAGGAACTTGCAATATTGCCTCTGGATGGGTAGGCATTGGGTCTGGGCAGGTTTAGAATGTTTTCCTTTGGTTGAAAACAGTAGTGTGTTGGTCGGGGAGATTGGTCCAGCTACACTTATGTGGCTGCACACCAAACTTGATCTCTAAAAGAGGGAGCAGTGAAATCTGCAATTTGGAAAATTTTAGTGGATACTGGGTGGGTGGATGTCTTGATCTGAGGCTAGAAACTGCCTTTCTAGCGGGCAATATCGATCAGTAGACGCCTCTTGCATGGAAAAATAAGCTCTCAGTGTGATTGGTCTCTTGACATGCATGCTCCAACACAGTAACCTTGGTTGCTGAGACATGAGTGGCCTGACAGACAGACACAGGTGCTGCTGGTGGCAGCAGGTACGGCTGCTTCTACTGGAGTGAGGAGGTGGAGATGGAGGGCCTGGCTGGAAGCGTGTATGGGTCCCTGGAACCCCTGCATGGCTGAATTCATGAGGTGCTCTGATTTAAATAAAATATGTTGAAAATTGTTTCTTACCTTTTACCCTTCACAGATAATGAATTATGTAAATCTGTGAGTTTACGATGAGATACTGTATATTCAGTTATACTCTCCATTGACTGCTGTTGGAATGGAACTGTTCAACATAAAGATCTGCCTCTGAGATTGCATGAAGTGACTTTCATTTATCAGAGTCAGGATACTTGCTGGAAGTATGGGCCTGATATAGGGTGGTCTGCAAACATAAGGGGTTGAATAAGATTTCTTATTTTGACTACCCTGCTTTTATACCACACTCTTTACAGCAGTGAGGCAGGGCGGAGGCATATTAAATTTGTGCACCTGAGCTGGGATGTCTGGATGAAGTTCTTTGATATGATAATCCTGCTCGAAAGGCTGTTTGGTATGCCACAAAATTATAAGTAATCAGAGGCTAGAAGCCTGGGCTTAATTCTAGGTGGGATGAGTGTGGTAATCTCTCTAGAAAAGATATTTGCCGTCTGAAAAATATATGAGGTGTTGAGCGACAATAAAAGAGTATCGCTAAAGTTAAGACCAGCAAGCTGAAGGCTGGATGAAATTTAAACTCAATATTCTCTATGGATAAATGTATAAAATGGTTCCCAAGGGTGGGTTGAGATGGCTGGGTCTCACTCTAACAGAGGTAAAAAAAAAAAAAAAGCTGTTACGCATAAGAAAAGTAAAGAAACTATAGGATAAACAGGGAAAAATAACAATGCTTTATTAGATACTGATAACAATGTAATTAAAAACAATAAAGTAAAATTATTTAAAATATGGAATGCCAATCCTTTGTTTTAGTGGTACTAGATAGGGTAAATGGGATTATAATTCTATGATGCCCAATGGGATTCTTCCTAACTGGAAGGTTACCCCAAAACTGACTAGTCCCTATAATAGTAAATAATATTATAACTGCTAGTATCATATGAAAAAGCTATAATAACTCACTCTTCATTGGGCTTGAAATATCCAAGAAGATCAATGCTAACTACAGGTTATTAGGTTCCTTTTATTCTTACACACAGGATAACTTAACTGGATAAGTTGTAATTCTCCAGACCAAGCTGTGATTGCAGGGCCAAGTTGCAGAAATTAATTTCTGGTTAAAAACATAATAAACGCTTTCCCTCTAAATGGAACATGGCATTCATATGTGTCACAAAAATGTTTTTTTTTTTTTTCCAGAGAGACTTTATTTTCCAGGTCACAGTTTTATACAGTTAGTGCACCAATCACCACATGCCAATTCCTTGGGCCCCCCTTGAACTACCACACATGGGTAGGTCTGTCTCCAAGGACATGATGCCATTCTGTCTCCTTCCCCACCTAGGTGCCAAGGAATCTACAGCCCTTGTTATCAGCTAACTCTGGCAGGATCTGAGCACAGCATGGGTTGATGTGTATCTACTGGAGACATGAGGGGTCTGGGTCTTTAACCCACATGGGGAAACAGGGACATGGAGTGTGTAAGGGTTAGACAAACAGGAATCAAGGGGGGGGAGGTTGGTTAGTGGAGTGGAGAGGGAATAGTGGTAAGACCCAGGGAAGTCATGGGACTATGCAGTTGGGTTTACCTTCTCTCTAGCCAACATCCCCTCAAATAGGTATACTTTTATTTAGTCATAAGGGAATATGCTAAGGGGTTTCAGATGACTCAAAGGCTTATCCACTTTTAAGGGCTCACCAGGACTTTCATAAGAATTGTAGACTCTCTGGCTTTTATTAGATGGAATAAGGGCTTGGTCAAGAAAAAGGTAAAATATTTCCTAATATGTGGTTAATCACAAGACAAATAATCAAAGGGGTATTACTTGCAAAACCCTTGACACCCCTTAACCCTATTGAAACATGTGTTTCAGTTGTTGTTTTGACAGCCTTGGTAATTATACTTAATGGATTAATCATGTTCTTGAATCTCCCATAGAAGTCTATGGAGTCTATGCTACCGCTTGACACAAGTTTAAATCCTGCCGGGACTGTAGCCCTGCCCTGGGACTGGGAGCTAACTTGGTATCACTGTTGGCTATTGGAAGTGCCTACTGGTTGCCCTTAAAGTGTACTAACCCCATACTATTTGTATAGGCCAAATGCAATAGTTACACCCCAAACACATTTTGCACATGGAATAAATGTTCAAAAATGACAAAAATGACCCATATCCTTATATGGTCAAATAATGTAGTGAAAATGTCTCTTGGAGGCCCAAGAAACACAACCAGGGCTTAGGAGCCAACATTACACAACACCATGACTTTGCAACTGACAAAGTCCTTTAAAAAGCTCTTGTGACCATGAGAATATTCCTTGAGTTTGGTAGCCACATGGGCTAGTGACCATCTATGAGCAGTTGTCATTCCAAAAGAGTCCGTGAGTCCAGGGTGTCTTGCCATTAGGCTGTCAATAATAATATTCCTCAAGCGAGTACTTTTTGCCTAGAAAGGAAAGATCAATAAAACTTTTCCAATGAGTACTCTATTGAAAAAGCTTTTCAAAAAGTCACCACTACTAAGCTACCACTACAAAGGCGGTTTAAAGTGGTTCGTATTGTCTAAATGGTAGAGAATATGACAAAAATGACTGAATCTCAAAATGTTGTATGTATATTGTATGTAAGGGGGGACAGCAGGAGTTGCTATATATAGTCCTTCCTGCTAATTTCATTTGTGCAATTAAAGCAGTGAAAATGGACAACTCTTGAGACTCGTAGCAAGTTAGGGGATTTCGATCCACCATCATCCCTTCGGACAATTAGAAGCTTAATTGGTCTGCTGATTGGCTCTGTGGGCTGACTTGGGGATTAGTGCTTGTTTAAAGTATAACCCGGCACTTGAGGGCACCACTTTGTCTGGGACCAACTTGCCAGGCTGGCTGCATAGTGCTGGGGTAGAGAATGTGGTTAACCTTAGGAAGGATGGTATAGGACCAGGATTATGTGGGGAATATATTCACTTATTGCCCCGCAAAGGAATCAGTAACTACTGGGGTTTGGGGACCACTTGGTTTTCTGTACCATGGATCTTTAGCTCCATTCACAAGTTATGAATGAGACCCCATAGTAGTAAGAGGGAGGGTCTAGGCTAGAAGCTAGTCATAAATAACAAGACAATTAGCGGTTAATCACAGACAGAGGATTAAAGGGATATTAGTTACCAAGCCCTTGACACCACATAACTTGTGTCAATGAAACCACTTCACTTCAATAAAAGTATGCTATGCTTGGTTAACTATGTCTGTGTCTGAATTAGCATGCTTAGACAGCCCATACACGGTCTATGGAGACTGATCTAGCTAGGCCATTGGTTCAATTCACTTAAGTAGGGGTTAAGTGTACCTAAAGAAGTTGGACCAGAGACTGGCTAAGAAGGGCTAGGGAGGCTGGTAGAATGCCCCAGTAGCAAGACATTGTCTCCCCAATCTTTATTAACCTTGTCCTTGCCCCATACGTGTAAAACTAAGTCAAGCACACATAAGCACAGTTAAATTACATTGGGGATGGTACCCCTACAAAATTAGCAAACATTTCTGCATATACAATTATTGAAGGAAAGTCTTTTTTAGTTATTATGGTTGGTTGTCTCCGGGAAATATCAGGATATGCATTTAATAGGAAAGGAGCATCTGTGAGGTTATTGGGCATACAGCTGGTGACAGATTTGAAGAAAACACATTCCCTGAATTCTAACACATATACTGTATATCAAAAATGGAAAGAGATTTCAAGAGATGGAGTAATTTGCTCCTGTCTTTGTTAGGGTGAATCAATCTGATAAAAATTATGGTTTATCCAAGGATACGTTTTCTGCTACAAAACCTTCCCTTTTTAATAAGGAATCAACATAATCGAAAATGACATAGCCTCTTTAGGAATTTTATATGGAATAAATTAAATCCTCTATTAGTCAGGGGAAATGATGCCAACCTCTAGATAGAGGTGTTATGAACTTGACCAATACGGGCCATACTCTCTAAGTTAGCAATATTGTGGTTGAAGAAGGAGAATACATTTATGGATTATGATGGGGTAATAGAGATGGAGATAAGTGAGAAAGTGAACCATCGAGTACATCATTTTATTGTAGAAGTCCCTCTGTAGGTTGAAAACAACATTTTCACTTGCCCAATGATATCTGATTGGAGGAATATTCATAGAAAGTTATTAAACGGATATTACCGGAATATTCTTTGAAGAATCCATGATCTATAACCCTTAACATTTAAAGGAAGAATACTGTAAATCCTTTGATTGGAAAAGTAAAATTATTATTATTATTCTTAACTTCATGTATATACTGCAGGTACATTAAATAAACAAAATAAACTATAGAATGCACTCATTCTGCGCAATTAATTAGAATGTAAAGATCATTCAAGATTATGATTAGGCAGAACTGTGATGTCATTTATTTATAGTCTAATTCAAGATCAGATGATTTTTAATAAAAAAAAGAAGAAAAATAATTGGCTGAAGTATGAGAATAAAATTGTTTATAAAGGGCTAAAGATTTTGCCTGATATAGAGAATGGGCAGACTATACTGAAGAATGTGTTAGAAATGAACAGTAGACTATTAAGAATAATTAAACATTGTACATCAAAGGTATGGCCTACCCAGAATATGAGGTAGAATAGGTAAATCAGGAGAAATTAAGTATAATATAGAATCCCGACTACATACATTTTTTCTAGCAATACAATCAAATAAATATGTTCAAAATGAAAGTTTAGGTGTGAACTGAGAATTAATTGAGAGTAAAGTTAATATTTTAATCTTAAATGAGTATATAAACGAAAGTATGTGAGAAATGGAGACTCGTGGAAACTTGTTATTTTGGCAAAGAAATTTATTATGAAAAATTGGATTCATAAGAGCGATTATAGATTAAAGAGAGACAGATGATAATTGATAATTGATCATGATAAGATCAACTAAAAAGTGTGGGAAATGTTTCCAAAACATTGTTAAAACCCGGGGTTGTTCCATTAATTTCAAAAACTGTTATTAAATTGATGTAGTTTGGTGACTCATAACATATTATAATAAAGAAAAATGATGATCTGTATTACTAGTATCCTGGGTGCTTTACACCCCTCAATATATCAAAAAAGATTATATAGAAAAAAAAAAAAAAAAACTTTATTGGATACTCTGGATCCGGAAACTACGCCGATTAAAATGTATAAACATTAAATATAGATACTGCAATAATGATGGGTATGAATTGTTAAATATTTGCATATTATGTATTCATACCATGAACTATACTACAAAATCCTCATAAATCAGAATATACTAATACTCCTGTTAATACAGGATATACTGATAATCATAGGATAGTGCAGCAACTTGTAAAAAGTGTGAGTATCTATATACATATAAAAACAGATATACATAAAAATAAAGTCTGGTATCTTAGAAAATACTTAAATAGACTGAAAGTATGAACAATCACAAAATGAATGGCTCTGTAGATTAACTACAGTGTCTATATCAAGGAGAGAATAGCACTATTGGATATGAGCAAAACAAAACACATATAGCAATATACTTGCTGTTCAGTAGTAAAGCTCTCCAATGCAGCTCTCCATAGACTTTCTAGTGTCACTAGATAGTTGAGATGTTAGAATATATGAATAAAGTGATAATTGAGCCAATACAATTGTAAAAAAGAAAAAATTACACTCCAAAGAGTGTTTGTACTTAGCTTCCAGTGTTCTAAGGTTCAGAAGGTTGGGAAAAATGATGCCAACGGGCTGTTTCGTCCCTCCACGAGGACTTTTTCAAAGGCTTTTAACTTAAACCAGCGTTTTAGGCCTATTTAAGGCCTGTAAAACGCTTCCTTAATTGGATTCCATTGAGAACGCAGTGATGCGCAGCGTCATGACGTCATGACGTTTTTCAAAGTTAGTTAAACTTTATTGTTACAGACAGTGGTGATTATCATTTTTTTAAATGTATTGTTTGATTCACTCACTCCCATCTCCATGCTGTTGTTTAGGGGTATTAGTGAAGATAAATATTGATTGAGTTAATGTATAATTTGAATTAAGTTTAAATAAATTAACCTTGATGAAAGATTTGAGATAAAAGGGAATATTTTTTAAATATTATCTGTGAAAAGTCTGCCATTATTTATACATGATTTGACATATTTTAAATGTGTTAAATAAAGAGAATTTCATAAAACAAAGAATGACATCTTTATTTTTTGTAGTCCATTTTCTCACCTTCTTCACATGCCCAAATACTATCCGAGATGCCTCCTACCAGTTATGAGGGCAGAAACATTGGTGGAAGGAACTATATTCTTCCCTCTTGAGTTAAAGAGTGCTCCAGAGGACAAAAGAGTACCTGGCTATTTCATAGGCTCTTCATTCACTTTTCCATTTTGTGGTAAGGGAGAATTATATTTGATATGTATTTAAGATGCAGCTGAGTGCAGTCCCTTTCATTACTTTTGTGTTTATGTTTGGATTCACAGTGGCATGGACCATGAGGCTTCCTCTTGCATTCCTGCTGATCTTATTGGCTAAGCCAATATATAAGACCAGAAAGCAGCAATAGGAGGAGGTCCCCTTACCTGTGGAGGACACGTTCACTGGAGGTCATACTAACTGTCATGCATTTTGAGGGTAAAGAATGCCACACTTATCTATAAATTACTTTATATGGTGATTCATTGCCTACTTACTAATTACCATTGTAATTATACACAAACACAGTATACCTCTTTAATTTGTAAAGAGGCTAAATCATTTGTTTCTTTGTTCAAGTTAAATGTCTGAGTTTTCAAATATTTCTCTCTTGGGTAAGAAATTTTAAATGAAACACTGTAAAGTTTCTAGATAGTGCCTTATGTGTTTCTTCAATGTTCCATTGTTTCTTCAAACATGTTATCATGCAGGTGGTAAGATAATAGGCACAAGGGTGCCATAGTTGTTTAATTTCATAGAAATAATTTGGCACGTAATTAATACTGAAGTCATGACGTTTTAATACAACTAGAGCGCTCCCATGCGGTTAGAAGCAGACATTCACAATATTCCTTTATAATGTATTCTATTTATTCCTATACATAAAGAGGGGAGTGGCTGACTGTCATTGGTTGATAAGGAGGCAGGAAGAGTTTATCAGGAGCAGGGAGCGAATATTCTGAGCTTTTTCCTTTTTTTTCTGAGTCTTTTGTCTTTGGCTATTTTCTCCGGTTCTTGGGTCTTTCCTTGAGCCGACTCTATACCAATTCCAATCTTATCTGACAGTCCTGTTCTGAGAACAAGCTGGCTGTCATACTTGGCATAAACTTATGCCCCCTTTCAAATCTTCCTTAAGATATATTTCTATATCTACTATATCAATTTCTATTCTATCTCGACTCTCTCTAACCAATCCAATCACACAAAGAGGTATTTCTTCAGTGAGAAGGGATCCTCCAGTCACATGAGTTATCCTGGAATTCCACACATAGGTAATGTATAAAATGGTATTAACTATTTACTTTTGTAGTAGAGTTAAACTTAGCCGCATATATTACAATCTTTCTGTTACCCTTTTGGGAGTGGTCACAGACCCAGTCTAATTGGCACCTATATTCCAGACTGTAGGTGTTAATTCAGTATTTTAATCTGTGCCCATATCCCCTAAAACGGACTGATTGACTTTATTCAATAGTTTAACTGTTTAGCTCTGTTACAAAGAACAATTATTAAAACATCCACGTAACAAACCATACTTTGCTAAATTCAACATATAAAATCTTGCATCACACAAGCAACATACTGTCTTACATCATTATTGATTGAATTGACCGACTTGATAAATTAATCTAAATGTAATCAATTCTGATGTAAGACCAACATTCAAATAACAGCTTGCCAACACCTAAATACAAAGTTTATTAGCTTGCAATCTCACATACAATATAATCAATTCAGATACATAATATTTCATATATACTTCTATATTCTAACTGCTATATAAAGTATCATACTATATATTACTGCTTTCATAGAGTAACAGGTTATATTGCTAATTATTAATATCATACATATATATCATAAATAGACAGCTGATTGTGTATTCATAGCATTTCTGTAATGCACTAACCAAATATATAGACAGACTGTAACCAAACTTTATAAGATTATATTCATTGTTTATATACTCCTTTATTGAACTAACCAAACATAGATTGTATTAACATATATTGTTAATCCATATTTGATACATTTGTATTCATTGCTAATTGATTGATATATTGATCTAACCAAATATAAAGTGTGTTAAGACTAACTGTTATCCAATCATCCAAAGAGATTGTAATACATGTCATATAGATTGTATTGTAATCTAACTAAATATAAAATCTTACAAGTGTAAACACTTCTAATTGTTTATCCTTGATATTTACTGTTTTACCAATAAAAGCAATTTCTGCACACAGCGTATACTTGTCGATAACTTGATCTTTGAACCTAATCAATCTCTACATTGTAATACTTTAAGAAACTATTTTAATCTATACAGTGTAATATTTACATCAGATCAATTGCACTGACATAGCCTAGGCTAATGTGCAAGTGGAAGGTTTCATCTCCCCCCCCCCCCCGGATCTGGGTGGGCTGCTCTCCTAAGCGTCTCAGATTCCTAATTTATGTATGTTACAGTTTGCTTGAACCCTATTTTCGCACCAGCTTTAATTTTCTGAAATTCTACCAATAACTTGCTATGGAAACAGAGAATTTAAGAAACAATAATAATAATAATAATATACTGAGGGAATGAATAAAAAGGGCTTCATATGAGCTTCAAATTGCTCAAAATAATTTAATTTTGTAATTTATCTTCCTTGTTTATTTCAGGAAGCTTTTTTAGATAGTTTAGATAGTTTTCTTTATTTGAATATTGATACTTGGAAAAACGGAAGCAATTCATTTGACTACTATTTTAAAGTGTTAACTCAAAGTGAGTGTTTTTCAACAGAACTGAATGGAACTGTCATTGGAATCATGGTTTATCCCGTTCCACCAGGTATCTAAATCTGGTATTATCGAAAGAAAATGCTGGCTGCAATTAAAAAGAAAAATTGAATACAATTGTTAAATCATTTATTTATTTATAACTTTGTTATAACATTGAGCTCAAGTTCTTCTGACACACATGTTAACATGTTCTGACACAACAAATATACAAGTATATATGATAAAGCTTCTATTTGAGATCTCTTTTTTTGCTTGATTAATTATAGTAGTGCAATACCACATACAAACCCACCTCTGTACACCCCCTAATGTTAGAAAAACTGCATCAACATTACATTATGTTACAGTTGTCTTATAATCTAACGTATTTAAAGGACATGGAACCCAAATATATTTTTCAAGCATTTAAAATAGTAAGTTTTAAGCAATACAAAGGTTGTTTTTTTCATGAAAAAAAAGAAAAGTAAAACTTATTTAAACTTTATTGAAACTAATAGGAAATGCAGGGAGCCCACATAGACCTTGCTGGATTGCAGAGGGGAAGTCCTCAAGAGCAGTTGAATGTTTGAATACAACTTTGTGCTTTGAAATCTTTATTATCACATATCCCCTTCTAATGCAACAAAGAAACAAATCTTTCCATGCACCCATAATCTATATTACAAAGCTATGCAAATATACATATTTTAAGTTACAAGCTTACAAGACAATATATAAATGCATGTAATAAATCACATAAAGCATTTTAATAATAAATCATTAAGTTATATTATTTATATGATGAGATTACAAGATGTCAAATTATTGTTTCCAACACAATAGAAATGAATCACTGCTTAATTGATTTAATCATCTGAAATAAAGCCATTTTTAATTTGGAGCTCCCTGATATCAAAATGGCAGCTTGGGCGGCTGGATAAATCACAACCAAAAACCCGACGAAAGGAGTCCATCCATTTTCAACAGACCAGTTATGGGAGACACTTATGATTTCAGCAACATTAAAAGTCACATAAAGGATGACAAGACGTGTCATAGTCCTACATGCTCTGTAATGAGCCTCAAGCTGAGGACCACCCAAGCTGGATGTGCTGAGTTTCATTCTGTGGACATGTCCCAAGAGAGAAGCCAAAGTAAAACCTATGGAGGTCAGTGTTATAATAAGCGGTAGGAAGCAAACAAATGTGAGGAAAATTAGGAAATAGTTAAAACGAAACATATACTGTGCTTTAGGATTTTCGGGATAATTGGCTGTCATGTTCTCATTTATTTTCTGCAGAATATGTAGATTAGTGCCCCAAATTGAGGAGACACTAATGATGAGGCAGCCCAAAGCTGTGACCAGAAGTATCTTTGTTACCACAACAGGGAGTTTCATCTTCAGACTTGTGATGATGTTGTGTTTGAAGGTGACGATGGTCACACAGTAGAAGGAGCAGAGCCAGGCAGTGAACCAAAAACTGAGGCTTGTCAGGAAAATAATGAGTAACATCATAACAGGGCTGACTTCTGTGGGAATCAATGTGTGATCAGAAATCACAGAAATTACATTTACTGCTGTCAGTATGCACTGTAGGACCACATTAACTAACCCCACACAAAACTGGATCTGATTGTTGGAGCTCAGGTGAAAGCATCCATTCTGGTCTCGAAGACTCACAACCATGATAAATGAATTGGAGATTATTCCAAAGGCGCTTAAGATTGAAGTAATGACCATAAAAACCAGCTGTGCTGAAGAAAGCATAGTTTGTATCTCCTTTTCAATTATTGAGACAGTAATGTGCAACATACCAAGATTAAGCAGTATAAATTATAAGAAGTTGATGCAAATTTATGATATTTTCCTGTAAAATTTAGCAGCGGAAATCAATCAGTTATATTTGCATGTCTTCTCTTATTAGTTACATAGTGAAACGTTATAGGTTCAATCAGAGCCATGATTTAGAGCAATGAAAACAAAAATGATGTTTAATTTATTAACTGCAATTACAGTGTTTATTTATCTGCTTTGCATGGGACAGGACATTATGGATACAGATAAACTTCAGAGTGCAAGACCTTTCAATAGGAGCAATGGGAATTTCATCAGTATCAAAGTTCCCCTCCCCACCAAGCAAATAAGATAGATAAGGACTGCTATGGGGTCCACATCAGATAATCATCACATATAATAGATAATAAATGGAAGGCTTCCTTTTTATTCTAAAAACATATCAGCATGTCATGGTTTTATTATTTCTAAAGTGAATAATTCCTGAGAAATTAACCATTGTCTGCACTTTACTACTATACAAATAAGAATACTATTCAGCTACTTTAATGTCTAATTAGGATTCCAGTCTGCTTGTCTCTTTCTTATGGTGCCAAAAAATGTGTCTACCTAAGGTTAGATCCCCTCTACCATCCTTTCACCCTTAACATAGTAATTAAGGTTGAAAAAAGACTTTCAGTCCATCAAGTTCAACCTGTTAAGATCTGCTCTGATCTGCAATATGCGGATTAGTTATTAATTAAACTATTGATTAAATAATTATTAACAGTATAGTATTGAAGGATGAATAAAGAGTTAGTCCATCAAGTTCAACCTTTTTAGATCTTTATTGATCTTTTTAATGTGGACTATTTATTATTATTGTTAATTGTTAATTGATCCAGAGGAAGGCAAACAGAAAAAAAAAAAAACATTGAAACTTTGCCAATTGTCTCATAAGGGGAAAAAAAAGCAAAATTCCTTCCTGACCCCAGAAACTGGCGATCAAATTTCTCCCTTGATCAATATTCCTTGCTAGTTATCTAGGATAGCCTTGAATGCCCTCTTTATTCAAAAATATATATAACCCCTTTTTGAAGTTGTCTATCGAATTCGCTGTCACCACCTCCTTTGGTAGAGAATTCCACAGTTTAACCACCCTAACTGTGAAGAACCCTTTTCTTCGTTTAAGGTGAAATCTTTTTTCCTCTAACCTCAAAGGATGTCCTCTTGTCAGTTGATAATCTCTTGCTACAAAAAGTTCACTTGACAAAGCCTTATATTGACCCTGGATGTATTTATATAACGTAATCATATCTCCTCTTAGACGCCTTTTTTCTAGCGAAAATAAGTTTAATTTTGTTAGTCTTTCTTCATAACTTAGCCCCTCCATTCCCCTTATTAGTTTTGTAGCCCTTCTCTGTACTTTTTCCAGCTCTAAAATGTCTTTTTTATGAGGTGGTGCCCAAAATTGTACTCCATATTCCAAATGAGGGCGTACTAGAGATTTGTATAGTGGCAGAATTATATCTTCTTCCCTGGCTTCTATACCCTTCCTAATACATGCTAATATTTTATTTGCCTTTGCAGCCGCTGCTTGGCTTTGAGCGCTGTTACCTAGGTGGTTGTCCACTAGTACTCCCAAATCCCTTTCAATATCTGATACCCCTAGATTTGCTCCATTAAGATTATAGATTGCTTGGCTATTGTTCCTTCCCAAATGCATAACCTTACATTTATTTGTATTAAATCTCATCTGCCATTTAGCCGCCCATTTCTCTAATTTATGCAAATCCTTTTGTAGGGAAATTACGTCATTATCTGATTTTATTACCTTGCACAACTTAGCGTCATCAGCAAAAATGGAGACGCTACATTCGAGTCCTACCTCAACATCATTAATAAATATGTTAAAAAGGAGAGGACCTAATACTGAACCTTGAGGAACCCCACTTATCACATTAGACCAATCGGAGTATGTTCCATTTACAACAACCCTTTGCTTCCTGTCTTTTAGCCAGCTCTCGATCCATGAGCAGATATTTACTGCAATTCCTGTATCCCTTCGTTTCCTCACTAGTCTTCCATGTGGCACTGTATCAAATGCCTTTGAAAAATCTAAAAAGACTACATCCACTGAGTTGCCCTGATCCAAGTTCCTACTAACCTCCTCATAAAAACTAATTAGATTGGTCTGACACGACCTTTCCTTCATAAATCCATGTTGACTGCTACCTATGATCCTGTTCAAATAGACATATTCTTGTATTCTATCCCTTATTAACCCTTCTAAAAGCTTCCCAATTACAGAAGTGAGGCTCACTGGTCTATAATTCCCTGGATTTGCTCTAGATCCCTTCTTAAATATAGGTATCACCTCTGCTTTTCTCCAGTCATCTGGTAGAGACCCTGTAGTGAGTGAGTCTTGAAAGATTAGATATAATGGTTTGGCTATTACAGACCCCAGCTCCCTCAGTACCCTTGTATGTATTCCATCAGGACCTGGGGCTTTATTAACATTTATTTTCTCCAACCTCTTTTGTATTTCTTCCTGCGTTAACCAATTATTTATTAAAGGTAGTGTAGCCCCATTATGTTGCGGTGTCCCAACCACTGGTACCTCCCTTGTGTAAACCGACGAAAAGAACCTATTTAGCTCATCTGCCTTTTCCTGGTCACTAATTATCAGATGGCCTGTGTCACATTGTAATGGTCCTATCGATTCTTTCTGGCCTTCTTCCCATTAATATATTTAAAAAATATTTTAGGGTTAGTCTTACTTTCCATTGCAACTGACTTCTCATTTTCTATTTTAGCCAGTCTAATAGCCCTTTTGCAAGACTTGTTGATTTCCTTATAGTCACATAAAGCTGCCTCTGTTCCCTCCTTCTTGTATAATTTAAATGCATATTTATTTTTCCTCATCATGATCTTTAAGTCATTGTTAAGCCACATGGGATGTGATTTACTCCTATACATTTTATTTCCACATGGTACATGCTGATGAGTATGTTTATTTAGTAAGGATTTGAATGTTGTCCATTTATTTTCAGTATTCTTCCCTGTAAGTTCTTTGTCCCAGTCTATATGTTGTATTGCTGCCCGTAGCACATTAAAGTTAGCCCTTTTAAAATTTAGAGTTTTTGTTGGCCCCTTACAACTCTGTTTTTTGTATTCAATCTCAAATGAGACTGTGTTGTGATCACTGTTCCCCAAGGGTTCCCCTATTTTTACATTTGATATTATATCAATATTACTTGTTAACCCCAAATTAACTTTACAGTGAGGAGCCACACAAAAGAATTCTGAATATCTCTCTAATGATTAACCTTAGAGATAAATATGTTTTAATATGTATATGTCCTATTGGGGTAACAATGTCCCTTTAAAAGTGCTTTAATACAAAACTGTGTGTAGCATGTCCAAACAACCAAATAAAAATATTATTTTGGGAAAAAAAAATACAGTCTACCAGTCTACCCAATGTCCCCCGCATTAGTGGAAGACGCATACCTGACATGACCTAGGCAGAAGGCAAAAACTCCCCAATACTACTCTATGGGCCTCAATAAATTGAGCTTTCGTGAGTTACTGTAGCCAGTAATGGAGACCGTAGGCTAATTTGCTATTCAATTGTCGTCTTTTTGCGGGGGCGTCAAATGGGTTACGAGTTACGGCCTTAAAAACTTTGCAATGGTTAAAACCGGAACTTACCGCCTCCCGAAGCCTTTGATCTTTCACGGCCGCAAGACTTCAGATTGTTAAAGTCGTAAATAGCTATTCAATTGCTAAAATCGCTCAACAAGCATCCGCACTCAAGGCCAAAAATGCCAAGTGGCGGCCCAAAGCTTACGGGTTCCAAATAGAATTGCAAAAGGTTTACAGACTAGCTTGTAACACTGCAGATGACAAAAAAAGACACCAATGCACTTTAAAATATGGGGAAAGCAATGGAAGACATTACAATTACATGCACAACAACTCCCAAATATCAAATATTGCAAACAATAAAATGTTATTTTCCTCATAGGCGCTAATGGTCATGCATATGCCAATATGAAAAGCCATGCTGCAACATGCTGAAAGCTATTAAAGACACACTACCTTATTAAATTGCAACACAAATACCTGCAGATTGCTGACATATTAACCCTTTCTCACTCACAGAGGCTCTAATGTGGACCCTGAAAATACAAAGATCATCTTATATAGATCTCACTCGTCACATCTACATTCGGAAAACAAATAGTGATCAAATTACACCGCCACATGGCTTATATCAGATACCTGGGGAACATTTGAAATATGGTTGTTCAGTGCCTCAGTTGTGTCCGACTCTCTGTGACCCTATGGACTGCAGCACACTTACTTATGTCTCTGCCTGTGCGTATCCACAAGGTTTGCATGCCAAAGATACTGGAGTTGGTTGCCAGTTCCTTCTCTAGTGGACTGTGATTTGTCTGACCTCTCTGCTATGACTTGCCCACCTACAGTGGCCCTACATGGTATAGCTCACAGCTTCATTCAAGTACACAAGCCGCCTCACCACCACCACTTAGCAATCCTTCCAGGGGAACATACACCACGCTAATCTACTCTAACCCATCAAGAAGGGACATAAAACACATGGAGAGGCACGTGGAGCAACAGCCAACTCACCTCCATCAGGTACAATCTCCGCTACACCCATCCTGGAAAGTCCCACGCAATTGCTGGAGGCCATGTGCCAAGACGTATACCCATTATGATTTGGTGACCTCCCATTAAGAGTTTTGCTGTCAATCAATTTACATTATCACCTGTCATAGTGTTATCAGGTCTTCAGGGGAATGTTGATACTGCACAATATTACAAATTACACTTTGCATGTGTATTAAACATTTATTATTATTATTATTATTATTATTATTATTATATATGATATCTATTATTATATGATCTAATATTATTATTATTATTATTGTTATTATTATTATTATTGTTATGTCATGTAATAATTTATTGCATAGTAACTAGGGCTCATTAGTTTACAGAAGTAGGAATGTGACACAAATGTGATGTATGTGGGTGTCCCATAACCCCAACCATTGAAAACACACTGACACAGTGAGAACGGTATAACAAAGCTTTATCTCATACACAGAGCACAAGCAGAAATGGACAAGACTGTGCTTTAATATCATGGGTGTGGTGTGGGCAGATCCCGGGAGAGCAAGAGGCTTGTGGTAAAAAGGAGGATGATTAGAAAATTAGGATGATTCTCCTAATTGCAACTCATATTAGATATCATTTGCTAGATTTGATCTATTCTTTGGCTCTTGGTCTTGATCGTTCTTGTCTCCTAAAGCTATATTGATTCCGGCTGCGGTCTGTAACTGCATAGGCTGCAGTGGGCACACCAATACATGAACTCTCTATTGGTTGATTCATGTTGTTGTGCCCAGGAATGACAGTGATTTGTCCACTTCATGGATTTAATGACGCATCCATCTATCCCTTGTTAATTCCATGTAGCTGGCAAGTCAGTGTCCTTGTTGGTCATCATGTATATGTGTGGTGTGTGTGATGTACATGTGGCGGCATGTTGGTGTATGTGATATTCACCTGACATGGAGGCTGGGTCCTGCTGGGCCACCAGGCCTGAAGCTCCAGCAGCGGGCACCTGGCTCAGAAGCTTCTTGGCGACCCTCTCCCACTCACTATATTGCACAGTCATGTTCTTCTCCTCCTTGGACATCATCCAACTCACCTTGGCCCTGATGTTTTCAAAATGGTTCTTGATGGACCTCACATCTCTTTGCGCTGTGCCCACTGCTGTAACCTCCTCCTCCCCACTGTCCTGCTCCTACATCAATTCCACCACCTCCTGCTCCTTCTCCCCAGCCATCTCCTCCTCTCCTCTGCCACACCCCACCTCCTCTTCTCCTCCACTCCTCTCTTCCACTCCCACCTCCTCCCCTACTCCACTCCCCACCTCCTCCTCTTCTCCACTCCACACCTCCTCTCCTCCACTCCTCTCCTCACCTCCTCCTCTCCACTCCTCACCCCTCCTCTCTCCTCCCTCCATTTCAATCCCAAAAAGAATATAACGATAAATAAAAATAAGTGTTACTGTAAATATATGATGGAAAACAAAACATGTGTATTATGTGTATTTAATAACTGTTGGGGGATGGTGTGTGGAGGATGGGGGTGTGTGTCTGGAGTGACCTAGCTCTACATGTCTCCATGTGTGTTCTTTAAATTATGTGTATTGCTATTATGTGTAATCTGTAAATATGTGTAAACAATGATTATGTGCAAAATCATAAATAGAATAATAGAAATCAAGAAAACTGCAATGTACTACTTTAACAATTCACATACTCTCTCTCAAAAACCTCCAACTCCGGGATCTGCATGCTATTTCGAAATGAAATACATCACAGTCAACACATGGGCGTGTGGAACGCAACTTTATAATCTTTAGAATACATGGAGGACACTTTCACTGGAGGTCACACTATACTAGGTTAATGTGCAAGTGGAAGGTTTAGTCTCCCAGTGGGATCTGGGTGGGCTGCTCTCCTAACAGTCTCAGATTCCTAATTTATTTATGTTACAGTTTGCTTGAACCCTGTTTTTACACCAGCTTTAAGTTTCTGAACTTCAACAAATAACTTGCTATGGAAACAGAGAATTTAGGAAACAATCATGATAATATACTGAGGGAATGAATTAAAAAGGGCTTTGTATGAGCTTCAAATTGCTAAAAATAAGTAAATTTTGTAATTTAATTTTCTTAATAAACTCTAGGTGCACAATTTCGTATAATTTCGGAAGCTTTCTTAGATAGTTTTCTTTTGTTGAATATTAATACTGCAGCACTGCAAATCTGGGGCTCTATATAAATATGACTCCATCCTCAACTATAATAACAAGCGCCATGGAAGCAATTCATTTGACTAGTACAGATGTATTTTAAAGTGTTAATTCAACAGAACTGAATAGAGCTGTTATTGGAATCATGGATTCTCCCGTTCCACCCAGGTATCTAAATCTGTTATTATGAAAAGAACATCTTAGCTGCTATTAAAAAGGCAAAATGTCATACAATTGTTGAAAAATATATTTTGAATTAATTGTTAAATCATTTATTTATTTATTTTAAACTTTGTTAATTCATTGAGCTCAAGTTCTTCATAAGATCATAGTATAAAAACAACACTTTTGTTGTTATTTATAGACAGACCAACTGACACACATGTTAACATGTTCAGACACAACAAATAAAACAAGTATATATGATAAAGATTTTATTTGAGATCTCTTTTTTTGCTTGATTTTTCTAGTAGTGCAATACAACATACAAACCCACCTCTGTACACTCCCTAATGTTAGAAAAACTGCATCAACATTACATTATGTCACAGTTGTCTTATAATCTAACATATTTAAAGGACATGGAACCCAAATTTATTTTCAAGCACTTAAAATAGTAAGTTTTAAGCAATACAAAGGTTGTTTTTTTCATGAAAAAAAAGTAAAACCTATTTAAACTTTATTGAAACTAATAGGAAATGCAGGGAGCCCACGTAGAGCTTGTTGGTTTGCAGAGGGGAAGTCCTCAAGAGCAGTTGAATGTTTGAATACAACTTTGTGCTTTGAAATCTTTATTACCACATAACCTCTTCTAATGCAACAAAGAAACAAATCTTTCCATGCCCCCTTAATCTATATTACAAAGCTATGCAAATATACATATTTTAAGTTGTCATTCGCTCTTACAAAACAATATATAAATGCATGGAATAAATCACATAAAGCATTTTAATAATAAATCATTAAGTTATATTACTGTATTTAAAAGAGGAGATTACAAGATGTCAAATTATTGTTTCCAACACAATAGAAATGAATCATTGCTTAATTGATTTGAACATTTGAAATAAAGCCATTTTGAATTTGGAGCTCCCTGATATCAAAATGGCAGCTTGGGCGGCTGGATAAATCACAACCAAAAACCAGACGAAAGAAGTCCATCCATTTTCAACAGACCAGTTATCGGAGACACTTTTGATTTCAGCAACATTGAAAGTCACATAAAGGATGACAAGAAGTGTCATAGTCCTACATGCTCTGTAATGAGCCTCAAGCTGAGGACCACCCAAGCTGGATGTGATGAGTTTCATTCTGTGGACGTGTCCCAAGAGAGAGGCCAAAGTAAAACCTATGGAGGTCAGTGTTATAATAAGGGGTAGGGAGCACACAAATGTTATGAAAATGAGGATATAGTTAAAACTTAATAGAGAGTTCGTTTTAGGATTTTCAGGATAATTGGCTGTCATGTTCTCATTTATTTTCTGCAGAATATGTAGATTAGTGCCCCAAATGAAGGGGATACTAATGATGAGGCAGCCCAAAGCTGTGACCAGAAGTATCTTTGGTACCACAACAGGGAGGTTCATCTTGAGACTTGTGATGATGTTGTGTTTGAAGGTGACGATGGTCACACAGTAGAAGGAGCAGAGCCAGGCAGTGAACCAAAAACTGAGGCTGACCAGGAAAATCATGAGTAACATCATAACAGGGATGACTTCTGTCGAAATCTGTGTTTGATCAGAAATCACATAAATAACATTTACTGCTGTCAGTGTGCACTGTAGGACCACATTAACTAACCCCATACTAAACTGGATCTGATTGTTGGAGCTCAGGTGAAAGCATACATTCTGGTCTCGAAGACTCACAACCATGATAAATAAATTGGAGATTATTCCAAAGGCGCTTACAATTGAAGCGATTACCATAGAAATTAAATCCTTTAAAGAAAGCATAGTTGATGTCTCCTGTTCAATTATTGAGACAGTAATGTGCAACATACCAAGATTAAGCAGTATAAATAATAAGAAGTTGATGCAAATTTATTATATTTTCCTGTAAAATTTAGAAGATGAAACCAATCATTCATATTTGCATGTCTTCCCTTATTAGTTATATAGTAGTGACTGAAACTTTATATATTTAATCAGAGCCATGATTTAGAGCAATGAAAACAAAAATGATGTTTAATTTATTAACTGCAATTACAGTGTTTATTTATCTGCTTTGCATGGGACAGGACATTATGGATACAGATAAACTTCAGAGTGCAAGACCTTTCATTAGGAGCAATGGATATTTCATCAGTATCAAAGTTCCCCTCCCCACCAAGCAAATAAGATAGATAAGGACTGCTATGGGGTCCACATCACATAATAATTGTATATAACAGATAATAAATGGAAGGCTGCATTTGTTTCTAAAAACATATCAGCATGTCATGATTTTATTATTTCTAAAGTGAATAATTATTGAGAAATGAATCATTGTCTGTGCTGTACTATTATACAAATAAGAACACTAATTAGCTACTTTGATGTCTAATTAGGATTTCCAGTATGCTTGTCTTTCTCTTGTGGTGTGAAAAAATATGTCTCCCTAATAGAGATGTCGCAAATAGTTCGCCGGCGGATTGTTCCTGGCGAGCATAGCATGTTCGCGTTCGCGGCGAACAGCGAACATATGCGAGATTCGACCCGCCCCCAATACTTTATCATTGAGCAAACTTTGACCCTGCATGTCACAGTCAGCAGACACATTCCAGCCAATCAGCAGCATACACTCCCTTCCACACCCTTCTACCTCATGGACAGCAGCCATTTTGGAATCATAACTAACTTGCAGTCTTACTGAAAGTAGGCTGAGAGTAGGTGCTGCTGATTGAATAGGGAAATCAATAGCAAGGCAAGTTTATTCAGTGTCCAGTGCAGTGCAGAAGGACTCATCAGATCTCTGCTGTAAACACAGCACCCCAAAAAGCCCTTTTTAAGGCTATAACATCATTTTTTTTTCTTCTTTTTTTTTCTGTGTAATCTAACTTAATTTGCCTGTCTCCCTGCTAGCCCCTGCTTGCAAGTGTGTGTGTCAGGCTCATAGCTTATACTGTGTGTGCACAACGCATACAATATAATATTGTTTACTAGTTGTCTACTATAAAAAAAAAAAACTTTTATTTTCTTAAATCTAAGTGCATTTGCATAACCGTCAATCAAAGTTCATTTGATTGACCGCTACCCATAGTGTGTGTCTTGCTTACAAGTACTGTGCCAAGTACAACCAATCCAGTCTAGTTGGGGTACCAACAGTCCACATTTAAAAAACCCAAACTTTTATTTTCTTAAATCTAAGTGCATTTGCCTGACCGTCAATCAAAGTTCATTTGCTTGACCGCTACCCATAGTGTGTGTCCTGCTTACAAGTACTGTACCAAGTTCAACCAATCCAGTCTAGTTGGGGTACCAACAGTCCACATTTAAAAAACCCAAACTTTTATTTTCTTAAATCTAAGTGCATTTGCCTGACCGTCAATCAAAGTTCATTTGCTTAACAGCTACCCATAGTGTGTGTCCTGCTTACAAGTACTGTGCCAAGTTCAACCAATCCAGTCTAGTTGGGGTACCAACAGTCCACATTTAAAAAACCCAAACTTTTATTTTCTTAAATCTAAGTGCATTTGCATAACCGTCAATCAAAGTTCATTTGCTTGACCGCTACCCATAGTGTGTGTCCTGCTTACAAGTACTGTGCCAAGTTCAACCAATCCAGTCTAGTTGGGGTACCAACAGTCCACATTTAAAAAACCCAAACTTTTATTTTCTTAAATCTAAGTGCATTTGCCTGACCGTCAATCAAAGTTCATTTGCTTGACCGCTACCCATAGTGTGTGTCCTGCTTACAAGTACTGTGCCAAGTTCAACCAATCCAGTCTAGTTGGGGTACCAACAGTCCACATTTAAAAAACCCAAACTTTTATTTTCTTAAATCTAAGTGCATTTGCCTGACCGTCAATCAAAGTTAATTTGCTTAACAGCTACCCATAGTGTGTGTCCTGCTTACAAGTACTGTACCAAGTTCAACCAATCCAGTCTAGTTGGGGTACCAACAGTCCACATTTAAAAAACCCAAACTTTTATTTTCTTAAATCTAAGTGCATTTGCATAACCATCAATCAAAGTTCATTTGCTTGACCGCTACCCATAGTGTGTGTCCTGCTTACAAGTACTGTGCCAAGTTCAACCAATCCAGTCTAGTTGGGGTACCAACAGTCCACATTTAAAAAACCCAAACTTTTATTTTCTTAAATCTAAGTGCATTTGCCTGACCATCAATCAAAGTTCATTTGCTTGACCGCTACCCATAGTGTGTGTCCTGCTTACAAGTACTGTACCAAGTTCAACCAATCCAGTCTAGTTGGGGTACCAACAGTCCACATTTAAAAAACCCAAACTTTTATTTTCTTAAATCTAAGTGCATTTGCCTGACCGTCAATCAAAGTTCATTTGCTTGACCGCTACCCATAGTGTGTGTCCTGCTTACAAGTACTGTGCCAAGTTCAACCAATCCAGTCTAGTTGGGGTACCAACAGTCCACATTTAAAAAACCCAAACTTTTATTTTCTTAAATCTAAGTGCATTTGCCTGACCGTCAATCAAAGTTCATTTGCTTGACCGCTACCCATAGTGTGTGTCCTGCTTACAAGTACTGTACCAAGTTCAACCAATCCAGTCTAGTTGGGGTACCAACAGTCCACATTTAAAAAACCCAAACTTTTATTTTCTTAAATCTAAGTGCATTTGACTGACCGTCAATCAAAGTTCATTTGCTTGACCGCTACCCATACTGTGTGTCCTGCTTACAAGTACTGTGCCAAGTTCAACCAATCCAGTCTAGTTGGGGTACCAACAGTCCACATTTAAAAAACCCAAACTTTTATTTTCTTAAATCTAAGTGCATTTGACTGACCGTCAATCAAAGTTCATTTGCTTGACAGCTACCCATAGTGTGTGTCCTGCTTACAAGTACTGTGCCAAGTTCAACCAATCCAGTCTAGTTGGGGTACCAACAGTCCACATTTAAAAAACCCAAACTTTTACTTTCTGAAATCTAAGTGCATTTGCATAACCGTCAATCAAAGTTCATTTGCTTGACCGCTACCCATAGTGTGTGTCCTGCTTACAAGTACTGTGCCAAGTTCAACCAATCCAGTCTAGTTGGGGTACCAACAGTCCACATTTAAAAAACCCAAACTTTTATTTTCTTAAATCTAAGTGCATTTGCCTGACCATCAATCAAAGTTCATTTGCTTGACCGCTACCCATAGTGTGTGTCCTGCTTACAAGTACTGTGCCAAGTTCAACCATTCCAGTCTAGTTGGGGTACCAACAGTCCACATTTAAAAAACCCAAACTTTTATTTTCTTAAATCTAAGTGCATTTGCCCGACCGTCAATCAAAGTTCATTTGCTTGACCGCTACCCATAGTGTGTGTCCTGCTTACAAGTACTGTGCCAGAGAGCATGTTGTGTGCATGCTTGAGCTCCAAACAAAAGGCTTTTTAGGGTCTTAGTCCCTCAAATACAAGTTTTATTTTAACACCTTTCTGTTAATAAGCACTTTGTGCACGGTGTTGTTCATTTTTGGGAGTTTTTGTGGTTTTTTTCTTAGTTTAATTTAAGTTTTAGTTTTCTGGGGGTCAGGCTCAACTCTCTATCCCAGGAGAGTGAGCTGTCTCCTGGATACTTTGCCACACCCCTCCCTTAGCACTACACCTTCACTCCTGGAGCTTTGTTACTTTGACTTTTTTTCTTTTAAAAAGTTTATTAGGTTTTGTTGAAGTTTTGTTTGTTTGGTGTTGGGTTTTATGTTTTGGGGGAGAGAAGACAAGTAACATCTTTGTAGGCAGTGGGGGGGAAAACAATTAGATTTTTTGTTGTTAAGGCTTTTTTTTTAACATCTGACACAGAGACACAGAGGGGTTAAAAAGCCTCTGTGTTCTCTGTGTTGTTGCAATTAGTAACACCTTGCAACAGGCCATTAACCCTTCCACTGCCAAACATCATCTCTCTCTCTCTCTTAGTTTTTTGTCTCCCTTAGTTTTGTCTTTTTGTTTCTTTTTCACACTTTTATATTTAAAAAAAAAAAGAAAACAGTAGAAAATCATAAAACAAAAAATAAAAATAAATAAAACAAATAAACTAAAAAAAAAAGGGTCTAAACATGAGGGATAAGACCATTAAGAAGCCTCAGGGGTCAAAAGGGGGAATAATGGCCCCTGAAAATCCTAGCTGCAGCACTGCACAGCATAGGCCCCAGGCAGATAAGGCAGCCCCAGCTCCTGGTGGTTCTGCCAGCAGACCTACCCCTGTGGCTAATACCTGGTCACAGGTGGTTTCTGCTGGCCCCAGTAATACCACAGCTGGGGCTGAGGGGCAGATCACCAGGAAGCATGGGGTTAAATGTCAGATGTCTGGGGTCTACAGCATTGATATCTATCTGCGTGCTGCAGCTAATGTCATCAGCCCCTCTGTTATAGTAGCAGCCAGCAAAATGTACGGGAAAGCAGTTTTTTTTACCCGTACTCTGGCTGCTGCACACATTCTTATACAGAGAGGCATCACAGTGGGGGGATTATATGTCCCAATAGAACCCCTGGAAGGGTTGGGCACAAAAGTAACACTCTCTAATGTGCCCCCCTTCCTACCAGACTCCCTCCTGCGCCCCCACCTGCTAACCCTAGGGGAAGTAAAAACACCATTTATTAAAATTCCCCTGGGGTGCAGAGAGAGAGCACTTCGTCATGTGCTCTCTTTCAAGAGGCAGGTACAAATGTGCCTGCCTCAGGGCACAGAAAACATAGAGGGGTCTTTTGGGGTTCCATTTGAGGGGGTGCTGTACAGGATTTTTTACAGCACTACGGAGGTGCAGTGCTATCATTGCAAGGGGTTGGGGCATACACGTAGGAATTGCCCTAATGTAAAGCATCATGCCCCAGCCCCAGCAAATGGCACCTCCGTCAGTACGGCACCCATCCCCGCTGAGCCCATAACAGCGGGGACCTCAAGGGTCATAGCCCCCCCACAGAGCTCAGGCAAGGAGGCCGTTCCTCAAGCCACCACCACGGCCTCCAAACCCCCTTCTTCCCCAAAAAAGCCATCTGTGTCTGTGGTCTCCAGCAAGACTGCAGACACGGGGAAAAAGGGGAAGAATGTCACCGGTCCTCCCAGTGTCACAGCTGAATCTCCCAAGTCCCAATCTGCCCCCACCATAATTACATCAGTTAGTGTGGGGGCACAGTGTAAGCAGAGGGATAATAAGCCCTCTGCAGGGGAGGCAGCTAGTGGCAGCTCCTCTTCCAGGAGTGACGTCCCCAGGAAGAGGAAGCATAAAACCAACAGGGAGGTTGCTGATAAGTGGGAAGTGCTCTATAGTGGAGCACCTCCCTCTAAAAGCAAGAAGAGGAACAAAACATCTCCTCCTCATCCGGTGACATTGTCTGGCCCGGTTATTAAGCTCAGCCAGCCGGTGCCAGACCACACATCTCTCTCTCCAGACCCTATAGGGGTTAATGTGGAAAAGGGTCTGGAGGAAAAGCAGGGGCAAGAGGGTCTCCCAAGTGAGGCAGGGGTAGACAAGAAAGATCAGGTTCTGCCTCTGGCCTTTGAGGGGGGTCCCAACAAAGCCCCTGCTGAATGGGTAGTCAGTGTCCCTGAGGTGCTGAGCTTCAAGGGCACCAGTCAGTCTCCTCCTCCAGTGTCACTCTCTAGTGACGTACCTCGGGCTTTGTTAGAGCCCCAGGCCGAGTCACTACTGGAGGGGGGGAATATAGGCATGACCCCCATTCAGGACCCCATGGATTTGTCTGTCAGGGGGGATGTGGCACAAGGGGAAGTGGAAATGGGGGAGGGTGATAAAACAGGTTTTCCTGTTAACATCATGGGAGAGCCTGTCTACCCTCCTCAGCCGTCCACTGACCCTAACATCGGTGCCATCCAAGCTGAGCAAGCAGCGGTGGAACTGGCAGAGGAGGCATATAAAGCCTCCAAGGCTTCCATTAAGGAAGCCATGCCAGCCACTGCTGTCCAGCCAGCTACCCCTGAATGCACTCCTGAAGCTACAGGGGTGCAGCAGCAATCCAAGGGTCCATTATTTACCTTGAAGGGTGCTAAAGGGACTCCTTCTGTATCATCTAAGAGGGGGTCCCTGAGAATAAAGCTGAGGAAACTGACTCCAGCCGGGGAGGATGGAGTAAAAGCCCTCAGCCAAGAGGAGCCCAGGGGTGACCCACTAGAAGGAACATCAGATTCTGGGTGGGTTATCCCTGTCAAGGAAATAGATCTATTCCTTGAGAGCACCCTTCATGGACAAAAGAAAAGGAAGGTGCGGCTGGCCTTGGAGAGGTGGAAGAATATGTCGTTTATTCTCCACTCTCTCCAGCAATATCTAGTGGTCAGCACTAGGGCCAAGAATTCTGGGACTGCGGAGCATCTCCGCGTCCGGAAATTCTATAAAATGTGCGTGTCCTATCAGCAGTCTCAAGGGTCTGAGGAACGCACAATTCCTGACACGCAGTAATGGCTTTGCACATCAGCACGCTAAATACCAATGGCTGTCAAGACAGTTTCCGCAGGTTCCAGGTACTCTCCTATTTATATCAGGGAGGGTACTCTGTGAGCTTCCTGCAGGAAACTCACACCACTCCAGAGGCTGAGGCCTCGTGGCAACTGGAGTGGAGAGGCAGGGTCTTCTTCAGCCACTTCACATCGGCGTCATGTGGAGTGGTGACCCTGTTCTCAGAGTCTTTTCAGCCAGAGCTGCTGCTTGTGAAAGCTGTTATCCCAGGCCGTCTAATCCACCTCCGGGTCCGAGAGCAGGGTAGCATCATTAACCTAGTTAATATATATGCCCCTGCTGGAGGGCCCGAGAGAGTGAGGTTCCTCGCCAGACTGTCCCAATTTTTGGAGACGGTTGACGCAGATGAGTGTTTGGTACTCGGGGGTGATTTCAACTGCACCCTCGACGCTCTGGACCGGAATAGTCCAGAGCCGTACCCGCCTTCTGCGTCAGCCCTGCGGGAGATCATCGCCCGCTTCTCCCTGGAGGACATCTGGCGAGAGCAGAACCCAGGGGCATCAGACGGTTTCACCTACATCAGGGTGAGAGCCGGTCTGGTGTCCCACTCCCGGATCGACAGACTATATATATCTAGTCACTATATGTCACGAGTTGGTTCTTGTGCCATTAGGCTGGCTCCGTTCACAGACCACAACTGTGTGTCTGTGACAGTGGCGCTAACGCCAACAGCGCCACGAGCCGCCTATTGGCACTTCAACAATGCTCTGTTGAAGGACCAGGGGCTCGTGACATTGATCCGGGAGTTTTGGACGGACTGGAGGGGTTGCAAGGGGGACTTTGCCACGTTAAAACTGTGGTGGGACGTGGGCAAGGTTCATTTGCGACTTCTGTGTCAGGAATATACCAAGGGTGCGAGTGGGCAGCGCGAAGCTGAGTTGGAGTCACTCCGGGGGGAGGTACTCCATCTGGAGCAGAGGCTGTTCACTTGTAGGGACCAATCCCTGCAGAGCGAGTATGTAGAGAGGAAGGGTGTCCTCTGTGACCTGGAACGACACCAGGCCAAGGGGGCATACGTGCGCAGCCGCTTAGGTTTTCTCAAAGATCTAGACCGCGGCTCGCGCCTCTTCTACTCACTGGAGAAAAAGGGGGGTAACAGTAGGCACATCACCTGTCTTCTAGATGAAGACGGTGCCCCCCTTACAGATCCGGAGAGTATCCGGGATAGAGCCCGGAACTTTTATAAAGATCTTTACTCTCCGGATCCCATTTCTCCAGACGCCTGCAGGGTGCTATGGGAGGGGCTCCCCACAGTCAGTGAGGGTGTAAGAGAGCGGCTTGATATACCACTATCTTTTCAAGAGCTCTCTGAAGCCCTCCGTGCCATGTCCTGTGAAAAGTCTCCAGGACTGGACGGACTGACTGTAGAGTTTTTCCAATTTTTCTGGGAGACTCTGGGACCTGATTTCCATCTGGTCCTTGGGGAAGCCCTGGAGACCGGGGAGATGCCCCTGTCTTGTCGCAGGGCAGTACTTGCCCTGCTGCCCAAAAAGGGGGATCTCCGGCTTATTAAGAACTGGCGACCGGTCTCTCTGCTCGGCACGGACTACAAGATTGTAGCTAAAGCCATCTCGCTTAGACTTGGGTCTGTGCTGGCAGAATTGGTTCACCCTGACCAGTCCTATGCGATCCCGGGCCGGACTATCTTTGATAGTATCTTTCTGGTCCGGGATCTATTGCATTATTCTCGCAGGACTGGTCTGTCACTCGCCTTTCTCTCTTTGGATCAAGAGAAGGCGTTTGACAGGGTGGACCATGGTTACCTCATAGCCACTCTGCAAGCGTACGGCTTTGGCCCACAGTTTGTGGGCTTTATAAGAACGCTGTACGCCTCTGCAGAGTGTTTACTTAAAATCAATTGGTCCCTAACAGCACCTTTGGTATTTGGACGAGGGGTGCGTCAAGGATGTCCCTTGTCTGGACAGTTATATGCACTGGCCATTGAGCCTTTCCTCTGCCTACTGAGGAAAAGGCTCACAGGGCTGGTGCTAAAAGATCCAGACATGCGGATTGTCCTTTCAGCTTATGCTGACGATGTGCTCCTCGTGGCCCAGGATCCAGTTGATCTTGAGCTGGCAAAACAGTGCCAGGAGGTATATTCAGCTGCCTCCTCCGCTCAGATCAACTGGTCCAAATGCACAGGCCTTTTAGAGGGTAATTTACAGGTAGACTCTTTGCCTCCCACGTTTCGTGACATCACGTGGGAGGCAGATGTCATTAAATATCTGGGGGTCTACCTGTCCGCTGCGGACGCTTCCGTCCCAGACAACTGGAGGGAGTTAGAGGGCAGTGTCCTCTCTCGTCTGGGACGATGGAGGGGTCTAGCAAAAATGCTTTCCCTTAGGGGGCGGACTCTAGTGGTGAATCAGCTGGTGGCTTCTCAGATCTGGCACCGGCTGATTTGTCTGAGTCCGACCCCCGAGTTTGTCACCAATATCCAGAGGAATTTGTTAGATTTCCTCTGGATGGGAAGGCATTGGGTCTCTGCAGGGGTGGCAAGTCTGCCTTTGGTGGAGGGTGGACAGGGAGTAGTTTGTGTGTGCTCCCAGTTGTCCACCTTCCGCCTTCAGTACCTGCAGAGATACCTATATGCAGATCCCTCTCCGCAGTGGTGCGCACTGGCATCCAGCTTTTATCGCCAGTTGCGCAACCTGGGGTATGACCGGCAATTATTTCTGATCAGGCCCGAGGGGTTTGGGAGAGACCTCTCTGTATTGCCGGCATACTACCAGGAAACCCTCAAGGCCTGGAGCATGGTCTCCGTGACCAGGCAGGGCGTGCCTTTGGGGGATGAAATATTCACGGAGCCCCTGCTATTTAATCCAGCAGTTGGGGCTCCAATGTTACAGTCCCCCAGTATCATCCGCCGCCTTAGTCATGCACGGATGACCCGAGTCGGGGATCTCTTGGAATACGGGCGTTCTGATTGGGTGTCACCCCAGGAGCTTGCGCTCCGTTTGGGATATGTGACGCCCAAAGTCTCAGGGCGCTTGCTCCAGGAGATTAGGGATGCCATCTCCCCCGACTTGCGCACCTTCCTTCGCGGGGCTTTGCAGGCCAGAGTGCCACATGCACCTTTCAACACCCCTGCTCCGGCTGTTTGCATTGGACACAAGCCCCGTGTTTCCCCTCAGGCTCCTCCTGTCCCCAACCTCTCGAAGTTGAGGGACATACCCTCGGCATGCTTTCGCGGCATGCCGAGGAAGAGCTTATATTCTCTCGTGCTCCATACAGTGCACTTCCTTGCCCTCGTGACCCGTCCCGATACCATCTGGAGGCGGGTCCTACCAGCTGACGAGGGCAAGAGGCCCCGGTGGAGGGAACTTTATTCTGATTTAGTTCCACGACCCACCGGGGACTTGAGTTGGAGAGTGCTCCATGGTGCACTGAGCACGGGAGAGTACTTAGCTAAATTCACGGACTCTCCCTCCACTTGTCCATTCTGTGGCAAGGGAGAGTCCGTGTATCATATTTATTTTAGTTGCGCCAGACTGCAGCCCCTCTTGTCACTCTTGAGGGGCCTCCTCCTGCAGTTCTGGCTGCATTTCTCCCCTCACATTTTTATTTTTGGGCGCCCAGTGTCCCGGGGCAATAAGGCCAGGGACCTCCTCGTCAACCTGCTCCTGGCATTAGCCAAATTGGCTATATATAAGTCCAGGAAGCAGTGTTTGATAGGGGGGGTTCCCTTGTCACCTGAGGCCATGTTCCGGGTGCTGGTGCGCTCCCGTATCCGGGCAGAGTACCACCTGGCTTTGTCCACTGGGGGAATGGATGAGTTTGTCTCCCAGTGGGCTGTAGATGGTGTGCTCTGCTCGGTATCCCCCCATTCGGTTTCTTTTTCTCTTAACCTCCTAAAATGATTTTTATTTAGTTTACAGATCATGTTTCTCATAATGTCAAAATACACTGTACCAAGTTCAACCAATCCAGTCTAGTTGGGGTACCAACAGTCCACATTTAAAAAACCCAAACTTTTATTTTCTTAAATCTAAGTGCATTTGCATAACCATCAATCAAAGTTCATTTGCTTGACCGCTACCCATAGTGTGTGTCCTGCTTACAAGTACTGTGCCAAGTTCAACCAATCCAGTCTAGTTGGGGTACCAACAGTCCACATTTAAAAAACCCAAACTTTTATTTTCTTAAATCTAAGTGCATTTGCCTGACCATCAATCAAAGTTCATTTGCTTGACCGCTACCCATAGTGTGTGTCCTGCTTACAAGTACTGTACCAAGTTCAACCAATCCAGTCTAGTTGGGGTACCAACAGTCCACATTTAAAAAACCCAAACTTTTATTTTCTTAAATCTAAGTGCATTTGCCTGACCGTCAATCAAAGTTCATTTGCTTGACCGCTACCCATAGTGTGTGTCCTGCTTACAAGTACTGTGCCAAGTTCAACCAATCCAGTCTAGTTGGGGTACCAACAGTCCACATTTAAAAAACCCAAACTTTTATTTTCTTAAATCTAAGTGCATTTGCCTGACCGTCAATCAAAGTTCATTTGCTTGACCGCTACCCATAGTGTGTGTCCTGCTTACAAGTACTGTACCAAGTTCAACCAATCCAGTCTAGTTGGGGTACCAACAGTCCACATTTAAAAAACCCAAACTTTTATTTTCTTAAATCTAAGTGCATTTGACTGACCGTCAATCAAAGTTCATTTGCTTGACCGCTACCCATACTGTGTGTCCTGCTTACAAGTACTGTGCCAAGTTCAACCAATCCAGTCTAGTTGGGGTACCAACAGTCCACATTTAAAAAACCCAAACTTTTATTTTCTTAAATCTAAGTGCATTTGACTGACCGTCAATCAAAGTTCATTTGCTTGACAGCTACCCATAGTGTGTGTCCTGCTTACAAGTACTGTGCCAAGTTCAACCAATCCAGTCTAGTTGGGGTACCAACAGTCCACATTTAAAAAACCCAAACTTTTACTTTCTGAAATCTAAGTGCATTTGCATAACCGTCAATCAAAGTTCATTTGCTTGACCGCTACCCATAGTGTGTGTCCTGCTTACAAGTACTGTGCCAAGTTCAACCAATCCAGTCTAGTTGGGGTACCAACAGTCCACATTTAAAAAACCCAAACTTTTATTTTCTTAAATCTAAGTGCATTTGCCTGACCATCAATCAAAGTTCATTTGCTTGACCGCTACCCATAGTGTGTGTCCTGCTTACAAGTACTGTGCCAAGTTCAACCATTCCAGTCTAGTTGGGGTACCAACAGTCCACATTTAAAAAACCCAAACTTTTATTTTCTTAAATCTAAGTGCATTTGCCCGACCGTCAATCAAAGTTCATTTGCTTGACCGCTACCCATAGTGTGTGTCCTGCTTACAAGTACTGTGCCAGAGAGCATGTTGTGTGCATGCTTGAGCTCCAAACAAAAGGCTTTTTAGGGTCTTAGTCCCTCAAATACAAGTTTTATTTTAACACCTTTCTGTTAATAAGCACTTTGTGCACGGTGTTGTTCATTTTTGGGAGTTTTTGTGGTTTTTTTCTTAGTTTAATTTAAGTTTTAGTTTTCTGGGGGTCAGGCTCAACTCTCTATCCCAGGAGAGTGAGCTGTCTCCTGGATACTTTGCCACACCCCTCCCTTAGCACTACACCTTCACTCCTGGAGCTTTGTTACTTTGACTTTTTTTCTTTTAAAAAGTTTATTAGGTTTTGTTGAAGTTTTGTTTGTTTGGTGTTGGGTTTTATGTTTTGGGGGAGAGAAGACAAGTAACATCTTTGTAGGCAGTGGGGGGGAAAACAATTAGATTTTTTGTTGTTAAGGCTTTTTTTTTAACATCTGACACAGAGACACAGAGGGGTTAAAAAGCCTCTGTGTTCTCTGTGTTGTTGCAATTAGTAACACCTTGCAACAGGCCATTAACCCTTCCACTGCCAAACATCATCTCTCTCTCTCTCTTAGTTTTTTGTCTCCCTTAGTTTTGTCTTTTTGTTTCTTTTTCACACTTTTATATTTAAAAAAAAAAAGAAAACAGTAGAAAATCATAAAACAAAAAATAAAAATAAATAAAACAAATAAACTAAAAAAAAAAGGGTCTAAACATGAGGGATAAGACCATTAAGAAGCCTCAGGGGTCAAAAGGGGGAATAATGGCCCCTGAAAATCCTAGCTGCAGCACTGCACAGCATAGGCCCCAGGCAGATAAGGCAGCCCCAGCTCCTGGTGGTTCTGCCAGCAGACCTACCCCTGTGGCTAATACCTGGTCACAGGTGGTTTCTGCTGGCCCCAGTAATACCACAGCTGGGGCTGAGGGGCAGATCACCAGGAAGCATGGGGTTAAATGTCAGATGTCTGGGGTCTACAGCATTGATATCTATCTGCGTGCTGCAGCTAATGTCATCAGCCCCTCTGTTATAGTAGCAGCCAGCAAAATGTACGGGAAAGCAGTTTTTTTTACCCGTACTCTGGCTGCTGCACACATTCTTATACAGAGAGGCATCACAGTGGGGGGATTATATGTCCCAATAGAACCCCTGGAAGGGTTGGGCACAAAAGTAACACTCTCTAATGTGCCCCCCTTCCTACCAGACTCCCTCCTGCGCCCCCACCTGCTAACCCTAGGGGAAGTAAAAACACCATTTATTAAAATTCCCCTGGGGTGCAGAGAGAGAGCACTTCGTCATGTGCTCTCTTTCAAGAGGCAGGTACAAATGTGCCTGCCTCAGGGCACAGAAAACATAGAGGGGTCTTTTGGGGTTCCATTTGAGGGGGTGCTGTACAGGATTTTTTACAGCACTACGGAGGTGCAGTGCTATCATTGCAAGGGGTTGGGGCATACACGTAGGAATTGCCCTAATGTAAAGCATCATGCCCCAGCCCCAGCAAATGGCACCTCCGTCAGTACGGCACCCATCCCCGCTGAGCCCATAACAGCGGGGACCTCAAGGGTCATAGCCCCCCCACAGAGCTCAGGCAAGGAGGCCGTTCCTCAAGCCACCACCACGGCCTCCAAACCCCCTTCTTCCCCAAAAAAGCCATCTGTGTCTGTGGTCTCCAGCAAGACTGCAGACACGGGGAAAAAGGGGAAGAATGTCACCGGTCCTCCCAGTGTCACAGCTGAATCTCCCAAGTCCCAATCTGCCCCCACCATAATTACATCAGTTAGTGTGGGGGCACAGTGTAAGCAGAGGGATAATAAGCCCTCTGCAGGGGAGGCAGCTAGTGGCAGCTCCTCTTCCAGGAGTGACGTCCCCAGGAAGAGGAAGCATAAAACCAACAGGGAGGTTGCTGATAAGTGGGAAGTGCTCTATAGTGGAGCACCTCCCTCTAAAAGCAAGAAGAGGAACAAAACATCTCCTCCTCATCCGGTGACATTGTCTGGCCCGGTTATTAAGCTCAGCCAGCCGGTGCCAGACCACACATCTCTCTCTCCAGACCCTATAGGGGTTAATGTGGAAAAGGGTCTGGAGGAAAAGCAGGGGCAAGAGGGTCTCCCAAGTGAGGCAGGGGTAGACAAGAAAGATCAGGTTCTGCCTCTGGCCTTTGAGGGGGGTCCCAACAAAGCCCCTGCTGAATGGGTAGTCAGTGTCCCTGAGGTGCTGAGCTTCAAGGGCACCAGTCAGTCTCCTCCTCCAGTGTCACTCTCTAGTGACGTACCTCGGGCTTTGTTAGAGCCCCAGGCCGAGTCACTACTGGAGGGGGGGAATATAGGCATGACCCCCATTCAGGACCCCATGGATTTGTCTGTCAGGGGGGATGTGGCACAAGGGGAAGTGGAAATGGGGGAGGGTGATAAAACAGGTTTTCCTGTTAACATCATGGGAGAGCCTGTCTACCCTCCTCAGCCGTCCACTGACCCTAACATCGGTGCCATCCAAGCTGAGCAAGCAGCGGTGGAACTGGCAGAGGAGGCATATAAAGCCTCCAAGGCTTCCATTAAGGAAGCCATGCCAGCCACTGCTGTCCAGCCAGCTACCCCTGAATGCACTCCTGAAGCTACAGGGGTGCAGCAGCAATCCAAGGGTCCATTATTTACCTTGAAGGGTGCTAAAGGGACTCCTTCTGTATCATCTAAGAGGGGGTCCCTGAGAATAAAGCTGAGGAAACTGACTCCAGCCGGGGAGGATGGAGTAAAAGCCCTCAGCCAAGAGGAGCCCAGGGGTGACCCACTAGAAGGAACATCAGATTCTGGGTGGGTTATCCCTGTCAAGGAAATAGATCTATTCCTTGAGAGCACCCTTCATGGACAAAAGAAAAGGAAGGTGCGGCTGGCCTTGGAGAGGTGGAAGAATATGTCGTTTATTCTCCACTCTCTCCAGCAATATCTAGTGGTCAGCACTAGGGCCAAGAATTCTGGGACTGCGGAGCATCTCCGCGTCCGGAAATTCTATAAAATGTGCGTGTCCTATCAGCAGTCTCAAGGGTCTGAGGAACGCACAATTCCTGACACGCAGTAATGGCTTTGCACATCAGCACGCTAAATACCAATGGCTGTCAAGACAGTTTCCGCAGGTTCCAGGTACTCTCCTATTTATATCAGGGAGGGTACTCTGTGAGCTTCCTGCAGGAAACTCACACCACTCCAGAGGCTGAGGCCTCGTGGCAACTGGAGTGGAGAGGCAGGGTCTTCTTCAGCCACTTCACATCGGCGTCATGTGGAGTGGTGACCCTGTTCTCAGAGTCTTTTCAGCCAGAGCTGCTGCTTGTGAAAGCTGTTATCCCAGGCCGTCTAATCCACCTCCGGGTCCGAGAGCAGGGTAGCATCATTAACCTAGTTAATATATATGCCCCTGCTGGAGGGCTCGAGAGAGTGAGGTTCCTCGCCAGACTGTCCCAGTTTTTGGAGACGGTTGACGCAGATGAGTGTTTGGTACTCGGGGGTGATTTCAACTGCACCCTCGACGCTCTGGACCGGAATAGTCCAGAGCCGTTCCCGCCTTCTGCGTCAGCCCTGCGGGAGATCATCGCCCGCTTCTCCCTGGAGGACATCTGGCGAGAGCAGAACCCAGGGGCATCAGACGGTTTCACCTACGTCAGGGTGAGAGCCGGTCTAGTGTCCCACTCCCGGATCGACAGACTATATATATCTAGTCACTATATGTCACGAGTCGGTTCTTGTGCCATTAGGCTGGCTCCGTTCACAGACCACAACTGTGTGTCTGTGACAGTGGCGCTAACGCCAACAGCGCCACGAGCCGCCTATTGGCACTTCAACAATGCTTTGTTGAAGGACCAGGGGCTCGTGACATTGATCCGGGAGTTTTGGACGGACTGGAGGGGTTGCAAGGGGGACTTTGCCACGTTAAAACTGTGGTGGGACGTGGGCAAGGTTCATTTGCGACTTCTGTGTCAGGAATATACCAAGGGTGCGAGTGGGCAGCGCGAAGCTGAGTTGGAGTCACTCCGGGGGGAGGTACTCCATCTGGAGCAGAGGCTGTTCACTTGTAGGGACCAATCCCTGCAGAGCGAGTATGTAGAGAGGAAGGGTGTCCTCTGTGACCTGGAACGACACCAGGCCAAGGGGGCATACGTGCGCAGCCGCTTAGGTTTTCTCAAAGATCTAGACCGCGGCTCGCGCCTCTTCTACTCACTGGAGAAAAAGGGGGGTAACAGTAGGCACATCACCTGTCTTCTAGATGAAGACGGTGCCCCCCTTACAGATCCGGAGAGTATCCGGGATAGAGCCCGGAACTTTTATAAAGATCTTTACTCTCCGGATCCCATTTCTCCAGACGCCTGCAGGGTGCTATGGGAGGGGCTCCCCACAGTCAGTGAGGGTGTAAGAGAGCGGCTTGATATACCACTATCTTTTCAAGAGCTCTCTGAAGCCCTCCGTGCCATGTCCTGTGAAAAGTCTCCAGGACTGGACGGACTGACTGTAGAGTTTTTCCAATTTTTCTGGGAGACTCTGGGACCTGATTTCCATCTGGTCCTTGGGGAAGCCCTGGAGACCGGGGAGATGCCCCTGTCTTGTCGCAGGGCAGTACTTGCCCTGCTGCCCAAAAAGGGGGATCTCCGGCTTATTAAGAACTGGCGACCGGTCTCTCTGCTCAGCACGGACTACAAGATTGTAGCTAAAGCCATCTCGCTTAGACTTGGGTCTGTGCTGGCAGAATTGGTTCACCCTGACCAGTCCTATGCGATCCCGGGCCGGACTATCTTTGATAGTATCTTTCTGGTCCGGGATCTATTGCATTATTCTCGCAGGACTGGTCTGTCACTCGCCTTTCTCTCTTTAGATCAAGAGAAGGCGTTTGACAGGGTGGACCATGGTTACCTCATAGCCACTCTGCAAGCGTACGGCTTTGGCCCACAGTTTGTGGGCTTTATAAGAATGCTGTACGCCTCTGCAGAGTGTTTACTTAAAATCAATTGGTCCCTAACAGCACCTTTGGTATTTGGACGAGGGGTGCGTCAAGGATGTCCCTTGTCTGGACAGTTATATGCACTGGCCATTGAGCCTTTCCTCTGCCTACTGAGGAAAAGGCTCACAGGGCTGGTGCTAAAAGATCCAGACATGCGGATTGTCCTTTCAGCTTATGCTGACGATGTGCTCCTCGTGGCCCAGGATCCAGTTGATCTTGAGCTGGCAAAACAGTGCCAGGAGGTATATTCAGCTGCCTCCTCCGCTCAGATCAACTGGTCCAAATGCACAGGCCTTTTAGAGGGTAATTTACAGGTGGACTCTTTGCCTCCCACGTTTCGTGACATCACGTGGGAGGCAGATGTCATTAAATATCTGGGGGTCTACCTGTCCGCTGCGGACGCTTCCGTCCCAGACAACTGGAGGGAGTTAGAGGGCAGTGTCCTCTCTCGTCTGGGACGATGGAGGGGTCTAGCAAAAATGCTTTCCCTTAGGGGGCGGACTCTAGTGGTGAATCAGCTGGTGGCTTCTCAGATCTGGCACCGGCTGATTTGTCTGAGTCCGACCCCCGAGTTTGTCACCAATATCCAGAGGAATTTGTTAGATTTCCTCTGGATGGGAAGGCATTGGGTCTCTGCAGGGGTGGCAAGTCTGCCTTTGGTGGAGGGTGGACAGGGAGTAGTTTGTGTGTGCTCCCAGTTGTCCACCTTCCGCCTTCAGTACCTGCAGGAGATACCTATATGCAGATGTCCCGCATCGCGCAAGTGGTGCGCAACATGGCATCCAGCTTTTATCGCCAGTTGCGCAACCTTGGGGTATGACCGGCACTAATATTTCTGATCCAGAGCCCGAGGGGTTTTGGGAGAGACCTCCTCTGTGTTGCCGGCATACTACCAGGGTAAACCCTCAAGGCTGGAGCACTGGTCTCCGTGACCAGGCGGGCGTGCCTTTGGGGGATGAAATATTCACAGAGCCCCTGCTATTTAATGCAGCAGTGGGGGCTCCAATGTTACAGTCCCCCAGTATCTATCCGCCGCCTTAGTCATGCACGGATGACCCGAGTCGGGGATCTCCTGGAATACGGGCGTTCTGATTGGGTGTCACCCCAGGAGCTTGCGCTCCGTTTGGGATATGTGACGCCCAAAGTCTCAGGGCGCTTGCTCCAGGAGATTAGAGATGCCATCTCCCCCGACTCGCGCACCTTCCTTCGCGGGGCTTTGCAGGCCGGAGTGCCACCATGCACCTTTCAACACCCCTTCTCCGGCTGTTTGCATTGGACACAAGCCCCGTGTTTCCCCTCAGGCTCCTCCTGTCCCCAACCTCTCGAGGTTGAGGGACATACCCTCGGCATGCTTTCGCGGCATGCCGAGGAAGAGCTTATATTCTCTCGTGCTCCATACAGTGCACTTCCTTGCCCTCGTGACCCGTCCCGATACCATCTGGAGGCGGGTCCTACCAGCTGACGAGGGCAAGAGGCCCCGGTGGAGGGAACTTTATTCTGATTTAGTTCCACGACCACCGGGGACTGGAGTTGGAGAGTGCTCCATGGTGCACTGAGCACGGAGAGAGTACTTAGCTAAATTCACGGACTCTCCCTCCACTTGTCCATTCTGTGGCAAGGGAGAGTCCGTGTATCATGTTTATTTTAGTTGCGCCAGACTGCAGCCCCTCTTGTCACTCTTGAGGGGCCTCCTCCTGCAGTTCTGGCTGCATTTCTCCCCCTCACATTTTTATTTTTGGGCGCCCAGTGTCCGGGGCAATAAGGCCAGGGACCTCCTCGTCAACCTGCTCCTGGCATTAGCCAAGTTGGCTATATATAAGTCCAGGAAGCAGTGTTTGATAGGGGGGGTTCCCTTGTCACCTGAGGCCATGTTCGGGTGCTGGTGCGCTCCCGTATCCGGCAGAGTACCACCTGGCTTTGTCTACTGGGGGAATGGATGAGTTTGTCTCCCAGTGGGCTGTAGATGGTGTGCTCTGCTCGGTATCCCCCCATCCGGTTTCTTTTCTTTCAACCTCCTAATATGATTTTTATTTAGTTTACTGAAAATGATTTCTCATGATTTTAAAATACACTGTGCCAAGTTCAACCAATCCAGTCTAGTTGGGGTACCAACAGCTCAGGCAAGGAGGCCGTTCCTCAAGCCACCACCACGGCCTCCAAACCCCCTTCTTCCCCAAAAAAGCCATCTGTGTCTGTGGTTTCCAGCAAGACTGCAGACACGGGGAAAAAGGGGAAGAATGTCACCGGTCCTCCCAGTGTCACAGCTGCATCTCCTAAGTCCCAATCTTCCCCCACCATAATTACATCAGTTAGTGTGGGGGCACAGTGTAAGCAGAGGGATAATAAGCCCTCTGCAGAGGAGGCAGCTAGTGGCAGCTCCTCTTCCAGGAGTGACGTCCCCAGGAAGAGGAAGCATAAAACCAACAGGGAGGTTGCTGATAAGTGGGAAGTGCTCTATAGTGGAGCACCTCCCTCTAAAAGCAAGAAGAGGAACAAAACATCTCCTCCTCATCCGGTGACATTGTCTGGCCCAGTTATTAAGCTCAGCCAGCCGGTGCCAGACCACACATCTCTCTCTCCAGACCCTATAGGGGTTAATGTGGAAAAGGGTCTGGAGGAAAAGCAGGGGCAAGAGGGTCTCCCAAGTGAGGCAGGGGTAGACAAGAAAGATCAGGTTCTGCCTCTGGCCTTTGAGGGGGGACCCAACAAAGCCCCTGCTGAATGGGTAGTCAGTGTCCCTGAGGTGCTGAGCTTTAAGGGCACCAGTCAGTCTCCTCCTCCAGTGTCCCTCTCTAGTGACGTACCTCGGGCTTTGTTAGAGCCCCAGGCCGAGTCACTACTGGAGGGGGGGAATATAGGCATGACCCCCATTCAGGACCCTATGGATTTGTCTGTCAGGGGGGATGTGGCACAAGGGGAAGTGGAAATGGGGGAGGGTGATAAAACAGGTTTTCCTGTTAACATCATGGGAGAGCCTGTCTACCCTCCTCAGCCGTCCACTGACCCTAACATCGGTGCCATCCAAGCTGAGCAAGCAGCGGTGGAACTGGCAGAGGAGGCATATAAAGCCTCCAAGGCTTCCATTAAGGAAGCCATGCCAGCCACTGCTGTCCAGCCAGCTACCCCTGAATGCACTCCTGAAGCTACAGGGGTGCAGCAGCAATCCAAGGGTCCATTATTTACCTTGAAGGGTGCTAAAGGGACTCCTTCTGTATCATCTAAGAGGGGGTCCCTGAGAATAAAGCTGAGGAAACTGACTCCAGCCGGGGTGGATGGAGTAAAAGCCCTCAGCCAAGAGGAGCCCAGGGGTGACCCACTAGAAGGAACATCAGATTCTGGGTGGGTTATCCCTGTCAAGGAAATAGATCTATTCCTTGAGAGCACCCTTCATGGACAAAAGAAAAGGAAGGTGCGGCTGGCCTTGGAGAGGTGGAAGAATATGTCGTTTATTCTCCACTCTCTCCAGCAATATCTAGTGGTCAGCACTAGGGCCAAGAATTCTGGGACTGCGGAGCATCTCCGCGTCCGGAAATTCTATAAAATGTGCGTGTCCTATCAGCAGTCTCAAGGGTCTGAGGAACGCACAATTCCTGACACGCAGTAATGGCTTTGCACATCAGCACGCTAAATACCAATGGCTGTCAAGACAGTTTCCGCAGGTTCCAGGTACTCTCCTATTTATATCAGGGAGGGTACTCTGTGAGCTTCCTGCAGGAAACTCACACCACTCCAGAGGCTGAGGCCTCGTGGCAACTGGAGTGGAGAGGCAGGGTCTTCTTCAGCCACTTCACATCGGCGTCATGTGGAGTGGTGACCCTGTTCTCAGAGTCTTTTCAGCCAGAGCTGCTGCTTGTGAAAGCTGTTATCCCAGGCCGTCTAATCCACCTCCGGGTCCGAGAGCAGGGTAGCATCATTAACCTAGTTAATATATATGCTCCTGCTGGAGGGCTCGAGAGAGTGAGGTTCCTCGCCAGACTGTCACAGTTTTTGGAGACGGTTGACGCAGATGAGTGTTTGGTACTCGGGGGTGATTTCAACTGCACCCTCGACGCTCTGGACCGGAATAGTCCAGAGCCGTACCCGCCTTCTGCGTCAGCCCTGCGGGAGATCATCGCCCGCTTCTCCCTGGAGGACATCTGGCGAGAGCAGAACCCAGGGGCATCAGACGGTTTCACCTACGTCAGGGTGAGAGCCGGTCTGGTGTCCCACTCCCGGATCGACAGACTATATATATCTAGTCACTATATGTCACGAGTCGGTTCTTGTGCCATTAGGCTGGCTCCGTTCACAGACCACAACTGTGTGTCTGTGACAGTGGCGCTAACGCCAACAGCGCCACGAGCCGCCTATTGGCACTTCAACAATGCTTTGTTGAAGGACCAGGGGCTCGTGACATTGATCCGGGAGTTTTGGACGGACTGGAGGGGTTGCAAGGGGGACTTTACCACGTTAAAACTGTGGTGGGACGTGGGCAAGGTTCATTTGCGACTTCTGTGTCAGGAATATACCAAGGGTGCGAGTGGGCAGCGCGAAGCTGAGTTGGAGTCACTCCGGGGGGAGGTACTCCATCTGGAGCAGAGGCTGTTCACTTGTAGGGACCAATCCCTGCAGAGCGAGTATGTAGAGAGGAAGGGTGTCCTCTGTGACCTGGAACGACACCAGGCCAAGGGGGCATACGTGCGCAGCCGCTTAGGTTTTCTCAAAGCTCGCGCCTCTTCTACTCACTGGAGAAAAAGGGGGGTAACAGTAGGCACATCACCTGTCTTCTAGATGAAGACAGTGCCCCCCTTACAGATCCGGAGAGTATCCAGGATAGAGCCCGGAACTTTTATAAAGATCTGTACTGTCCGGATCCCATTTCTCCAGATGCCTGCAGGGTGCTATGGGAGGGGCTCCCCACAGTCAGTGCGGTTGTAAGAGAGCGGCTTGATATACCACTATCTTTTCAAGAGCTCTCTGAAGCCCTCCGTGCCATGTCCTGTGAGAAGTCTCCAGGACTGGACGGACTGACTGTAGAGTTTTTCCAATTTTTCTGGGAGACTCTGGGACCTGATTTTCATCTGGTCCTTGGGGAAGCCCTGGAGACCGGGGAGATGCCCCTGTCTTGTCGCAGGGCAGTACTTGCCCTGCTGCCCAAAAAGGGGGATCTCCGGCTTATTAAGAACTGGCGACTGGTCTCTCTGCTCAGCACAGACTACAAGATTGTAGCTAAAGCCATCTCGCTTAGACTTGGGTCTGTGCTGGCAGAATTGGTTCACCCTGACCAGTCCTATGCGATCCCGGGCCGGACTATCTTTGATAGTATCTTTCTGGTCCGGGATCTATTGCATTATTCTCGCAGGACTGGTCTGTCACTCGCCTTTCTCTCTTTAGATCAAGAGAAGGCGTTTGACAGGGTGGACCATGGTTACCTCATAGCCACTCTGCAAGCGTACGGCTTTGGCCCACAGTTTGTGGGCTTTATAAGAACGCTGTACGCCTCTGCAGAGTGTTTACTTAAAATCAATTGGTCCCTAACAGCACCTTTGGTATTTGGACGAGGGGTGCGTCAAGGATGTCCCTTGTCTGGACAGTTATATGCACTGGCCATCGAGCCTTTCCTCTGCCTACTGAGGAAAAGGCTCACAGGGCTGGTGCTAAAAGATCCAGACATGCGGATTGTTCTTTCAGCTTATGCTGACGATGTGCTCCTCGTGGCCCAGGATCCAGTTGATCTTGAGCTGGCAAAACAGTGCCAGGAGGTATATTCAGCTGCCTCCTCCGCTCAGATCAACTGGTCCAAATGCACAGGCCTTTTAGAGGGTAATTTACAGGTAGACTCTTTGCCTCCCACGTTTCGTGACATCACGTGGGAGGCAGATGTCATTAAATATCTGGGGGTCTACCTGTCCGCTGCGGATCCTTCTGTCCCAGACAACTGGAGGGAGTTAAAGGGCAGTGTCCTCTCTAGTCTGGGCCGATGGAGGGGTCTAGCAAAAATGCTTTCCCTTAGGGGGCGGACTCTAGTGGTGAATCAGCTGGTGGCTTCTCAGATCTGGCACCGGCTGATTTGTCTGAGTCCGACCCCCGAGTTTGTCACCAATATCCAGAGGAATTTGTTAGATTTCCTCTGGATGGGAAGGCATTGGGTCTCTGCAGGGGTGGCAAGTCTTCCTTTGGTGGAGGGTGGACAGGGAGTAGTTTGTGTGTGCTCCCAGTTGTCCACCTTCCGCCTTCAGTACCTGCAGAGATACCTATATGCAGATCCCTCTCCACAGTGGTGCACACTGGCATCCAGCTTTTATCGCCAGTTGCGCAACCTGGGGTATGACCGGCAATTATTTCTGATCAGGCCCGAGGGGTTTGGAAAAGACCTCTCTGTGTTGCCGGCATACTACCAGGAAACCCTCAAGGCCTGGAGCATGGTCTCCGTGACCAGGCAGGGCGTGCCTTTGGGGGATGAAATATTCACGGAGCCCCTGCTATTTAATCCAGCAGTGGGGGCTCCAATGTTACAGTCCCCCAGTATCATCCGCCGCCTTAGTCATGCACGGATGACCCGAGTCGGGGATCTCTTGGAATACGGGAGTTCTGATTGGGTGTCACCCCAGGAGCTTGCGCTCCGTTTGGGATATGTGACGCCCAAAGTCTCAGGGCGCTTGCTCCAGGAGATTAGGGATGCCATCTCCCCCGACTCGCGCACCTTCCTTCGCGGGGCTTTGCAGGCCGGAGTGCCACATGCACCTTTCAACACCCCTGCTCCGGCTGTTTGCATTGGACACAAGCCCCGTGTTTCCCCTCAGGCTCCTCCTGTCCCCAACCTCTCGAAGTTGAGGGACATACCCTCGGCATGCTTTCGCGGCATGCCGAGGAAGAGCTTATATTCTCTCGTGCTCCATACAGTGCACTTCCTTGCCCTCGTGACCCGTCCCGATACCATCTGGAGGCGGTTCCTACCAGCTGACGAGGGCAAGAGGCCCCGGTGGAGGGAACTTTATTCTGATTTAGTTCCAAGACCCACCGGGGACTTGAGTTGGAGAGTGCTCCATGGTGCACTGAGCACGGGAGAGTACTTAGCTAAATTCACGGACTCTCCCTCCACTTGTCCATTCTGTGGCAAGGGAGAGTCCGTGTATCATATTTATTTTAGTTGCGCCAGACTGCAGCCCCTCTTGTCACTCTTGAGGGGCCTCCTCCTGCAGTTCTGGCTGCATTTCTCCCCTCACATTTTTATTTTTGGGCACCCAGTGTCCCGGGGCAATAAGGCCAGGGACATCCTCGTCAACCTGCTCCTGGCATTAGCCAAATTGGCTATATATAAGTCCAGGAAGCAGTGTTTGATAGGGGGGGTTCCCTTGTCATCTGAGGCCATGTTCCGGGTGCTGGTGCTCTCCCGTATCCGGGCAGAGTACCACCTGGCTTTGTCCACTGGGGGAATGGATGAGTTTGTCTCCCAGTGGGCTGTAGATGGTGTGCTCTGCTCGGTATCCCCCCATCCGGTTTCTTTTTCTCTCCACCTCCTAAAATGATTTTTATTTAGTTTACAGATCATGTTTTTCTCATAATTTTAAAATACACTGTGCCAAGTTCAACCAATCCAGTCTAGTTGGGGTACCAACAGTCCACATTTAAAAAACCCAAACTTTTATTTTCTTAAATCTAAGTGCATTTGCATAACCGTCAATCAAAGTTCATTTGCTTGACCGCTACCCATAGTGTGTGTCCTGCTTACAAGTACTGTTCCAAGTTCAACCAATCCAGTCTAGTTGGGGTACCAACAGTCCACATAAAAAAAAAAATGACAGGCAGAGGCAGGACACCCCGCAGAGTCCGTCGTGGTCGTGGTGCTGTGATTCCCTTTGGCCCTACAATAATGCCCAGTGTTCAGAGGCCAGTTACCCTGAACTTGAAAAGTTCAGAGGACGTAGTTGACTGGCTAACACAGGACACCCAATCTTCTACAGCTTCCGCTTGGAACATTGACGCACCATCCTCCTCCAGCTTAGCTTCGGGCACCTCTCAAGTTACCACTCACCCGCCTGCCGCCACCACCAACACTAGTACCACAGTCAATTCAATTGATCAGTCAGAAGAGTTATTTACACATCAGTTTGAAGAAATGAGTGATGCGCAACCATTATTGCCAGAGAATGTAGATAACAGGGATATGTCTCAGTCAGGCAGCATTACACACATGTACGTACGATGTGATGATGATGATGATGATGTACCCGCTGCTGCTTCCTTTGTTCAGTTGTCATATACAAGTGAGGCGGGTGATGATGATGACGATGCGTCCGTGGATGTCACGTGGGTGCCTGCTAGAAGAGAAGAAGAACAGGGGGAAAGTTCAGATGGGGAGACAGAGAGGAGGAGGAGACGAAATGGAAGTAGAGGGAGGTCATCGCAACGAGCTAGTGGCACAGTCAGACAGCATGCATCAGCACCCGGGGTCAGCCAGACAGCACGCCAATCAACGCATGCTGTTGCCACCACCAGAATGCCGTCACCGCCGAGCTCAGCAGTGTGGCATTTTTTGTGTGTGTCTGCCTCTGACAACAGCGATGCCATTTGCAACCTGTGCCAAAAGAAACTGAGTCGTGGGAAGTCCAACACCCACCTAGGTACAACTGCTTTGCGAAGGCACATGATGTCACAGCACAAACGCCAATGGGATCAACACATGAGTACAAGCAGCACACAAACTCAAAGCCGCCATCCTCCTCCTGGTCCAGCATCTTCATCCACATCAACCACTGCTGTCCTCCTTGCCCCCTCTCAACTCTCCACCACTCCGTCTCTCGCCTCTTGCTGTTCCTGCTCATCTCCCCACAGTCAGGTGTCTGTCAAGGGCATGTTTGAGCATAAGAAGCCAATGCCACAAAGTCACCCCCTTGCCCGGCGTCTGACAGCTGGCTTGTCTGAACTCTTGGCCCGCCAGCTTTTGCCATACAAGCTGGTGGAGTCTGAGGCATTCAAAAAGTTTTTAGCGATTGGGATACCGCAGTGGAAGGTACCCGGCCGAAATTTCTTTGCCCAAAAGGCAATCCCCAACCTGTACTTAATTGTGCAAAAGGAAGTAATGGCATCTCTGGCACACAGTGTTGGGGCAAGGGTCCATCTGACCACTGATACCTGGTCTGCAAAGCATGTCAGGGCAGGTATATCCCCTACACTGCGCATTGGGCAAACCTGCTGACGCCTGCCAAGCATGGAATGCGTGGCTCTGCAGAGGAGTTGGTGACACCGCCACGACTTGCAGGCAGGCCTGCTGCCACCTCCTCTACTCCTCCTACTCTATCCTCTTCCATAACCTCCTCAGCTGAGTCCTCTTCTGCTGCTGCGTCTTGCTCCACATCAACGGCACCCCCCCCAGCTCCCCAGATACTATTCCACATCCCGGATACGGCAGTGTCATGCCGTCTTGGGGTTGACTTGCCTCAAAGCAGAGAGTCACACTGTGCCAGCACTCCTGTCCGCCCTGAACGCACAGGTGGATCAATGGCTGACTCCGCACCAACTAGAGATTGGCAAAGTGGTTTGTGACAACGGAAGAAATTTGTTGGCGGCATTGAATTTGGGCAAGTTGACGTATGTGCCGTGCATGGCACATATGTGTAATCTGATCGTACAACGCTTTGTCCATAAGTATCCAGGCTTACAGGACGTCCTGAAGCAGGCCAGAAAGGTGTGTGGCCATTTCAGGCGTTCCTACACGGCCATGGCGCACTTTTCAGCTATCCAGCGGCAAAACAACATGCCAGTGAGGCGCTTGATTTGTGACAGCCCCACACGTTGGAATTCAACACTCCTAATGTTCGACCGCCTGCTCCAACAAGAAAAAGCCATTAACGAGTATTTGTATGACCGGGGTGCTAGGACAGCCTCTGCGGAGCTGGGGATTTTTTTGCCATGTTACTGGACGCTCATGCGCAATGCCTGTAGGCTCATGCGTCCTTTTGAGGAGGTGACAAACCTTGTCAGTCGCACCGAAGGCACCATCAGGGACATCATACCATTTGTTTTATTCCTGGAGCGTGCCCTGCGAAGAGTGCTCGATCAGGCCGTAGATGAGCGTGACGAGGAAGAGGAAGAGTTTTGGTCACCATCCCCACCAGAAACAGCCTTATCAGCATCGCTTGCTGGACCTGCGGCAACGCTGGAAGAGGATTGTGAGGAAGAGGAGTCAGAGGAGGAATGTGGCTTTGAGAGGGAGGAGGAAGACCAATCACAACAGGCATCCCAGGGTGCTCGTTGTCACCTATCTGGTACCCGTGGTGTTGTACGTGGCTGGGGGGAAGAACATATCTTCAGCGAGATCACTGAGGACGAGGAACGGGACATGACTAGCTCGGCATCCAACCTTGTGCAAATGGGGTCTTTCATGCTGTCGTGCCTGTCGCAGGACCCTCGTATAAAAAGGCTGAAGGGGAACGACCTGTACTGGGTGTGCACGCTACTAGACCCCCGGTATAAGCAGAAAGTGCCTGATTTGTTACCAAATTACCGCAAGTCAGAAAGGATGCAGCAGGTCCAAAACAAAATAACAAGTATGCTTTACACAGCATATAAGGGTGATGTCACAGCACAAGGGCAATATAACAGGGGAAGAGGTGAAAGTAATCCACCTCCCACGACCACGCCGGCAAGGACAGGACGTTTAAAAGACGTGTTGTTGATGGAGGACATGCAGACCTTTTTCAATCCTATGCATCGCATCAGCCCTTCGGGGTCCACCCTCAGAGAACGACTTGATCGACAGGTAGCAGACTACCTCGCCTTAACTGCAGATATCGACACTCTGAGGAGCGATGAACCCCTTGACTACTGGGTATGCAGGCTAGACCTGTGGCCTGAGCTATCCCAATTTGCAATTGAACTTCTGGCCTGCCCCGCTTCAAGTGTCCTGTCAGAAAGGACCTTCAGTGCAGCAGGAGGTTTTGTCACCGAGAAGAGAAGTCGCCTAGGGCAAAAAAGTCTAGATTGCCTCACCTTTATAAAGATGAATGAGGGATGGATCCCGAAGGGACTGACACTGGGCGATACATTCGACTGAAAAAGGCCTGATGAGATGAGCTGCCTTCGGCTATAAATGGTCCACACGCTGCTGTATGTTATCTGTGAATGCCGGATGACTTGCGTGAATTATCCTCCACCAACTAGGGTTCAAGAAGAGGCAATGTTTTATGGCACTCTCTGCCTGGGGAACAAAGGTCAATTTTTCTGGCCGCTGCAATAGCAGCGGCTGCAACAATATCTAATTTTTGAATTTCAATTTTTATGCCAGAAGGCGTACGGCATGTAATGGAAAAGAAAGCATATTGAACAGTCTTGCATAACACAACAGTTGTGCAAAAATACATATTTACAATGAAGACATTTTGTTAAAATTAGGTGGCTAGGCCTTCTTTTTTTTACTTTTTTGGTTAATACATTTTCTTTTTTTTACTGTAAATGCAATTTTTAAGAGAAACCTAAGACATGGTAAAACAGACAATAGTAAAGTCCTATTATCTATCATCACTCCAGGAGTAGCTTATTATTTACAATATCTAACCTGCTCAATCGCCCTTGGGTTACCCTAGGGAGGCTTCAGTAGGCGACCTCTCCTTTCCTCGGATGATTTTGCCGCCGGTTGCTTCTGAAGGGTCTCCTCCAGGGCTCCCCCACTCCGGTCCTTCCCCCCGAGTCGCTTCAACCATTAACAAACGTTTTATTATATTAGGGGGGCACTAAATGGGGATGTTATCCAGGGATCCCAAATTGTCTGGAACTGGGTGATTCTATCCAAGACTACATGGTTAAATCTCTCGTTGAGCAGTAAATAGTTGATTTTTTTTATTAATTCCTGAAAGTTTTAATTTGGGGTTTTCCAACTACTAGCTATGTGTATTTTTTCTTTCAAAAAATATTTTATGGGGTCAATCTTAAACATTTTAGAAGCTAGTATGCATGTTTCTTCCCATAGTCTTATGACTGCTGAACACTCCCACCAGACATGAATAAATGTAGCCTCATTACCACTGTTCCTAAAACATGAGCTGCTCCGTTTTGGATCCCATTTATTAGCTTAAAAGGAGTAATATATGTCCTGTGTAGGACCTTTATTGAAGTCTCAAGCAGACTATAATTTAAAGATCCCCTACTTAAGCCTTGCCAACTTTTATCCCATGTGCTATCTGCCAACTAGGTGCCCAAATCCCTCTCCCAGGCTTTGGTATAGTCTGGTTTGTTTGCCCATGAGTTTTCATTAAATAGTTCATACATGAGGCTAATAATACCAGGCTGAAAGGGGGAATCCCTACATTTTTTGAGTAGCCAGGTGTTTCTTTGGGGGGTTCCCCTACCACTTATCGTATATATAAAATGATGTATCCTGCAAAAATTATAGTGTTCAGCCAGGGGTAAATTGTATCTATCTCTCACCCACTCAAAGGTCATTATTTTGTCGTCATGCCACCATGGACCAACCCTTAGTAGGTTATGAGACTTCCACCAACTGAGAGAGCTTTCCGGAAGATGTATCTTAAAGTGGGGATTGGGTACGATAGGGGTAAGATCTGATACCCGAGTGTCCAGTTTTTGTGTCCAGTTCATCTCCGTCCATATTTTTAATGAGTGCTTAATCAATGGGTTTTTCAAGTTTCTCAAAAAAGTATACAGGCCTGGAATCCATATTACTGTATCCCATGTATAAGGTGACATGCTTACATTTTCCATAAATACCCAGAGCGGCTGATGTGTTTTGGAGAATGCGCCAGAGGAATGAAAGCCAGCTGCGCTGCCTTGTAATACAGTTTGAGATTCGGGTCCCTACCCTCTTTTGGAAAGACTATGAGGTCGGCCTGATTCAATTAAGGGGGCATAGGTTCTCCATTTAGTATAGCGTTAAACAAAGATGTTAGGTGCGGGGGTTAAGCAAGGGCTCAAATTTCTTATAGTACAGATGAGTAAAACCGTCTGGCCCTGGGGACTTGCCAAATTTAAGATCTTGGATTGTAGATTTAACTTCCTCTTGGGATATGTCTAGGTTCAAGCTGTCCAATTGAGGTACAGGTATTTTGTGGACTTCTTGCTGTAGTAGGAAGGACTCTATGTCAGATCCGCTGCAGCGGGATTGGGATGAATATATGGTTGGATCGAAGTTTTGAAATGTTTCTTGGATAGCATTGGGGCTAAAGGAGGTTTGGCCATCAGGTAGTCTAAAGATACCGTATATTATGTCCTCTCTTGGGGTGTAAAGACACTAATAATTCCTCCAATAAAATTCTGCATTTTTTTTGTGGGCAAGGTCCCTGGTTAGCCCCTTGGGTTATCTGTTAAAAAGAGTGGTGCAGAGACTGTGGGGGCTGTTAGCCTCCTTGTCCCTGTGTGGCCGTTTAGAATCCCTGCTGCTGCATGTTTCAGCTTTATTAAGGTGTAATTGTACAACGTTTGACTCAAGTAGCTGCCTGTGCTGGGTCAGTTTGGCTTAATTGCAGGGCCCTTTTCCTGCCAAGATGGCGACCGTCAGTCCATGGGCCTCTATGTCCCCTTCACTACCTTTGTCCCCGCTTGTGTGCTTATTTGGGATGGCCCCCCTTTATATCTCCAACCCGTGGCCTTGTAAGGGTCGCCCCCTCAATCTCTGCGTGTGGATATGCAGGGATGGGGCGTTGAATCAGCCCTACCTTCTTCTCTGCTCGCTGCAAGATCAACAATACCTAATTTTTCAGGCATGTGTACATGCCTAATTTTTCTGGCCTCTGGTGCTGCACTGTGGCTTCAACAACCAAACCCCCAAAAAAGGCACATAACAGGGATTAAACTGATAGGAGTAGTACTACTTAACACACCACTCATATCTGGTGTAACAGTAGTGTACATTTAAAACAAAACAAAAATTCTACTGTAATAGATTGCATAGCAGTTAGTTGTCTGCAAGCGTGTATGTCAGACCTACAGCGTCTACTGTACCAACTTCTGCAAGTGCACAGTGCCACTCATATCTGTTGTCACAGTAGCTTGGACGCATAGTACCGATCTGTCAAAACCTGTAATGATGAATGAGGTCTAGAGTAGCCTGGTTCCCTTATCCTCTACAGGTTGAGACCTAATGTTTGGGTGACTCCAGACCAACACATGAGTACAAGCAGCACACAAACTCAAAGCCGCCATCCTCCTCCTGGTGCAGCATCATAAGCCACATCAACCACTGCTGTCCTCCTTGCCCCCTCTCAACCATCCGCCACTCCGTCTCTCGCCTTGAGCAGTTCCTGCTCATCTGCCTATAGTCAGGTGCCTGTAAAGGACATGTTTGAGCGTAAGAAGCTAATGTCACAAAGTGCCCCAAAATTGAAGTGATACGACCAACAAAGCATCTTTTTCCATCTCCTGGTTCTAAAAATCCAGGCCTTATACACGCCCCCTGATAGGTGACGTAACAAGTATTAAACTGATAAGAGTAGTACTTACAAACACGTCACTCCTATCTGGTGGCACCTTTGACTGCACGTGCCATGCCCCAAAATTGAAGTGATACGACCAACAAAGCATCTTTTTCCATCTCCTGGTTCTAAAAATCCAGGCCTTATACACGCCCCCTGATAGGTGATGTAACAAGTATTAAACTGATAAGAGTAGTACTTACAAACACGTCACTCCTATCTGGTGGCACCTTTGACTGCACGTGCCGTGCCCCAAAATTGAAGTGATACGACCAACAAAGCATCTTTTTCCATCTCCTGGTTCTAAAAATCCAGGCCTTATACACGCCCCCTGATAGGTGACGTAACAAGTTTTAAACTGATAAGTGTAGTACTTACAAACACGCCACTCCTATCTGGTGGCACCTTTGACTGCACGTGCCGTGCCCCAAAATTGAAGTGATACGACCAACAAAGCATCTTTTTCCATCTCCCGGTTCTAAAAATCCAGGCCTTATACACGCCCCCTGATAGGTGACGTAACAAGTATTAAACTGATAAGAGTAGTACTTACAAACACGCCACTCCTATCTGGTGGCACCTTTGACTGCACGTGCCGTGCCCCAAAATTGAAGTGATACGACCAACAAAGCATCTTTTTCCATCTCCTGGTTCTAAAAATCCAGGCCTTATACACGCCCCCTGATAGGTGACGTAACAAGTTTTAAACTGATAAGAGTAGTACTTACAAACACGCCACTCCTATCTGGTGGCACCTTTGACTGCACGTGCCGTGTCCCAAAATTGAAGTGATACGACCAACAAAGCATCTTTTTCCATCTCCCGGTTCTAAAAATCCAGGCCTTATACACGCCCCCTGATAGGTGACGTAACAAGTTTTAAACTGATAAGAGTAGTACTTACAAACACGCCACTCCTATCTGGTGGCACCTTTGACTGCACGTGCTGTGCCCCAAAATTGAAGTGATACGACCAACAAAGCATCTTTTTCCATCTCCCGGTTCTAAAAATCCAGGCCTTATACACGCCCCCTGATAGGTGACGTAACAAGTATTAAACTGATAAGAGTAGTACTTACAAACATGTCACTCCTATCTGGTGGCACCTTTGACTGCATGTGCCGTGCCCCAAAATTTAAGTGATACGACCAACAAAGCATCTTTTTCCATCTCCCGGTTCTAAAAATCCAGGCCTTATACACGCCCCCTGATAGGTGACGTTGTGGTAACTTGTCTTCCTTGAATGGTAATTCAGGACTTCCTCAAACAGGCCTTTGTAGGAGGGCTGAGAATCTTTACTTCCCTCCCACAATTGCTAAAGGAAGTCATGGACAGGATGTGATGTAAATTACATCATCTCAACTAAGGATATATCCAGGCAGAAAACTGGTGCTGTTTCCTGTTTGCTTGCTGGGTGGTGTTGTTGATGGTTGATGGTGGTGATGATGGAAATGGTCTAACCGTGGGTAAGATAAAGCGTTTGGGAAAGGGGATTATTATATAGGTAGATAGATTTAAAAAGGGTTGGTGCTCCGTGGGTCTGGCTGTGTGTTTATAATACATTTATAGTATTGTGTTGTTGCCTTTTAATAAATACCTTTTAATGTAGACGAACCTTGTGTAATATTTATATATATTAATTTGGTGATACACCACATTTGGCGACCACGAATTTTAGACTTCTACAAAGGTTATTTATGAGGTAATATCACATTAATAGATAATCAGATTTATTATTATTATTTTTTATTTTTTTGGGGGGGGGGGGAGGAAAAAAAGTACTTTGTCTAATTATCCTCTGCATGGAAAATCAAGTGCTGATTGTGTGTGGGGTCTAATTCAAGCCTCCATTTTTAATATATATCGTACTACAAACCCGTCACTCCTATCTGGTGGCACCTTTGACTGCACGTGCCGTGCCCCAAAATTGAAGTGATACGACCAACAAAGCATCTTTTTCCATCTCCTGGTTCTAAAAATCCAGGCCTTATACACGCCCCCTGATAGGTGACGGAACAAGTTTTAAACTGATAAGAGTAGTACTTACAAACACGCCACTCCTATCTGGTGGCACCTTTGACTGCATGTGCCGTGCCCCAAAATTTAAGTGATACGACCAACAAAGCATCTTTTTCCATCTCCCGGTTCTAAAAATCCAGGCCTTAAACACGCCCCCTGATAGGTGACGTTGTGGTAACTTGTCTTCCTTGAATGGTAATTCAGGACTTCCTCAAACAGGCCTTTGTAGGAGGGCTGAGAATCTTTACTTCCCTCCCACAATTGCTAAAGGAAGTCATGGACAGGATGTGATGTAAATTACATCATCTCAACTAAGGATATATCCAGGCAGAAAACTGGTGCTGTTTCCTGTTTGCTTGCTGGGTGGTGTTGTTGATGGTTGATGGTGGTGATGATGGAAATGGTCTAACCGTGGGTAAGATAAAGCGTTTGGGAAAGGGGATTATTATATAGGTAGATAGATTTAAAAAGGGTTGGTGCTCCGTGGGTCTGGCTGTGTGTTTATAATACATTTATAGTATTGTGTTGTTGCCTTTTAATAAATACCTTTTAATGTAGACGAACCTTGTGTAATATTTATATATATTAATTTGGTGATACACCACATTTGGCGACCACGAATTTTAGACTTCTACAAAGGTTATTTATGAGGTAATATCACATTAATAGATAATCAGATTTATTATTATTATTTTTTATTTTTTTTGGGGGGGGGGGGGGAGGAAAAAAAGTACTTTGTCTAATTATCCTCTGCATGGAAAATCAAGTGCTGATTGTGTGTGGGGTCTAATTCAAGCCTCCATTTTTAATATATATCGTACTTGCTTCTGAGTTGAGTTTTGTTCGTACTAGCTTATTTTGATACATAAAACAAATATATATCATACAGGTTATTTTTGTGGGTTTATCTGAGTTGAGTTTTGTTGTGCTTTTGACTATCAAAGTACAGGCATAGGCCTGCATTTGAATAAGGCTCCATGTGGCTTCTTTGTGTATTTAAATGCTAATTCAAGCCTCCATTTTTAATATATATCGTACTAGCTTCTGAGTTGAGTTTTGTTCGTACTAGCTTATTTTGATACATAAAACAAATATATATCATACAGGTTGTTTTTGTGGGTTTATCTGAGTTGAGTTTTGTTGTGCTTTTTACTATCAAAGTACAGGCTAGGCCTGCATTTGAATAAGGCTCCATGTGGCTTCTTTGTGTATTTAAATGCTAATTCAAGCCTCCATTTTTAATATATATCGTACTAGCTTCTGAGTTGAGTTTTGTTCGTACTAGCTTATTTTGATACATAAAACAATATATATCATACAGGTTATTTTTGTGGGTTTATCTGAGTTGAGTTTTGTTGTGCTTTTGACTATCAAAGTACATGCTAGGCCTGCATTTGAATAAGGCTCCATGTGGCTTCTTTGTGTATTTAAATGCTAATTCAAGCCTCCATTTTTAATATATATCGTACTAGCTTCTGAGTTGAGTTTTGTTCGTACTAGCTTATTTTGATACATAAAACAATATATATCATACAGGTTATTTTTGTGGGTTTATCTGAGTTGAGTTTTGTTGTGCTTTTGACTATCAAAGTACAGGCTAGGCCTGCATTTGAATAAGGCTCCATGTGGCTTCTTTGTGTATTTAAATGCTAATTCAAGCCTCCATTATTTCAGGCGTGCATTTTAATACACTATAGGCTTCCATACCTTATACATTTTGGGTGTCTTGCATATCCTAGTTCGGGTATATCTCCTACCCTGCAGGCCTAGCTATTATATTTTAAGTTAATTAGCAAGTATTACCTTCACCATACTAAGGTAAGTATAATTTGCATTGTGGGTACTAATCTATTTTTCTACATATTACACCTGGCCTACTGAATAGTCATCAACTATTGTTGGCTACTCAGAAGCATGCTACTTTAGTCGCAAATTGATTTGGATTCTTACTTGGGTGAGTAAAAGAGTAGAAATGTCTTTTCAAGGGGCCAAATACTTTCCCACAGAAGTGCGTGAGTACTTTAGGAAACATATTCAAAAACATGATGGTCCATATGAGCTTCCAGAGCCAGCAAACCCAGACAGTGGAAAAGAGAAGAGATTAATGGATGTTCTAAAACAAATTGTAAATAACAAAAAGTATAGAACAAAGAAGAGAAAAAGTTTGGTCACACAAGCTGTTGTAGCCACAATAGGAGGCCTAATAGACTTAGTTGTAGAATTACGGCAGCATAATTTGGAAACAACAAATAAAATGGAGGAAGCAATGGACAAAAGGGATTGTTTAAAAATTGCAGCTTTGAGAACAACTACAATTGTGGGGGAACTAGAAAGGGAGTTAGGGGAAATAGAGGAACAGAGGGATGCTTATGGAGTAAAAATAACAGAACTTCAAAACATAATAATGGACTATAAAAATAAAACAAAGTTAGAAGGGATAAAAGGAGTCAGAGACATTGCCAAAATATATCCAGATCTGGATATGTTCGTGGCACAAAATAAAGAACCAGTGCCAAAAATGAACCAAGATAGAAAAGATTTCTTATGTTATTCTGTTCCACAAGTAGACACCATACCACAAGCACCAGTTATTGTTTCAGAATTATTTAATGCAAGGCAAACACCTACAGGATTTTCCATGCAGACTCGACCGATGTCTATGGCAGATAAAGACAATTTCCAGAAATGGTGGGGAAGTATGTCAACTAACAACTTTAATACGTTTACACATTGGTTTATGAGGGGAGCAGATAGAGCTAAAAAAGGAGGTCTTAACTTAGAGGAATGGACAGAACTGTTAGAATACGCTATGGGTCCTTTGGCTAGTAGACTATTGGGATTTAATAACAGTGTGTCTGATCAGGCAGGAAGAATTGCTGCAACTAATTTCTATCTACTTAGCATAGAGAAAGAAATAGCAAATATTACCATTAGGCCAACAGATGGTCCTAGAGAGGTAGCTCAAAGGATATTTTTTTGGTATACTCTAAGACAACCTCAACAGCCTCTAGTGCTGGGCTCACCAGAACATATAGCAAAAGTAATGGAAGCCCTTCCCCGGGAGTGTCAAGAATTTATCAGGCTTTTTGATCCAACACCAACAGACTTGGAAATGGTACTAACTAGAGCTGATAAGTGGTGGATCAAGCATCCTTTCACAGAACAGGCCTGCTCTGTTTCAGCTGTAAGAACATTTAAGGTCGAGTCTGGTAGAGATATAGATGGTAATTGGAGAAACCAGACGTGGGATGTACCCCAGAACAAGAAGGATGATCAAAACTGGAGACCAAAACAGAACTTTGACAAAAGATGGAGAGATCCACCTAGGGACTATAGTAATAGGGATGGCAGCAACTGGAGGGCTAATCAGGAGGGAGAGAGAAACGGTAACATGGGCTATTGGGAACTCAGGAGACAGAAGGATAGGATAGAAGAGGAAAATCACATACTTAAAAACAAGGTAGCTGAGTCAGAGAGGAAATTGAAGGAAAATGAGGCAAAGATGATAAAAGAGGGACAGAGTAGAAGTGAGTCACAATGACAAATCCCAACCCCTGCGCCTCAGCATCTCATTCACTCAGCTAATTTAACCATGGATGAGGCAGGTCGGCCTACCAGTTATACAGTCATCGCAGGGGTAGGGAAAAATATGTTGGTAGATACAGGAGCAGCAGTTACAATGACCAACAGGGTCAAAAATGGGGATTCTTCAGTAAGTAGTATGGGAGTCACTGGGAATCCACAGGAGGTTAGAGCAGGTCCAATTGATGTAGCAGTTGGAGAAAAAACAATACAAGTAGAAGCAATAGTGGGTTGGCCAGAGGAAATATTGGGAATAGAAGTTTTAAAAAAAGGAAATTTCATTGTAGATCTTGCCAATTTTTGTTTGTGGAAGACAGAAAAGGTGAATCAGGTAAGTACAGAGTTGACGAAAGGGGTTGTGCTCCCAATGGCATATATTGTCTCTCCGATAAAAAGTCTGGAAAAAAAACAAACTGAAACCAGACGGACAACCAGAATGGCTGCAGAAGCTAATCCAAGACATACCTGTTTGGGCTACAGATAAATTAGACTGTGGAAGAATGAAAGGAATGGTCTTTTTGGAAGGAGGAGACCCACAATGGCAAAAGCAATATCCAGTCCCAAGAGAATCAGTGGCATCAATCACCAAGATGATAGAAATACTGGAGAGAAGTGGAATAATTAAATCTGGAAATGGGTATGCATGTAACTCACCATGTTGGTCTGTGAGAAAAGCTGTGTTAAAAGGGAATAGAGATGAAAAAGCAGCCTCATCATGGAGACTTACCATTGATTACAGGGCCGTGAACAAACTTGCAAAAAGAATGGCCCCTGTTATTTTTGTTATGTATATGTTTCTAATGATGGAATCTAGTGTTCCCACAGAGCACGGCTGTATAAGAATGAAGATGCGTGTCAACAGAAGATTGTGGTGGATCCTTGTTCCAGGATGGATAAGTATAAGCTGTATCACAGTAGGAATGGGGAGACAGGCAATAAGGCCAGAAGATACCGCAAATAAGGGAGAGAGTTTGAAAAGATTGGAGTTACATTATGTTCAAGCAGATAGATTTATTTGGCCTAGGGAATTGGAAGTAAAAGAGGGTGGAGGGTTACAAGTAAACATTATTTTGCCACATAATAGTACCAGGGGATTAGCTCTTAGAGCTCCAATACAAGGGAGGTTTACAAATATTACAGTAGTAGTGAGTAACTTAACATTAGAAGAAGGTGGAGAATGGGACGCTGCAGTTATAGCTGCCCAGCCTGATCTAGAGGAATTCTGCAATTTTGATACTGGAAAGGGGTGTGTTCTAACAATAGATGAAGTATTTGTCTCTGTAAAGGAGCTGCAACGTTGTAAAGATCAGAAGAAGGTACCATGGCCAATAGGCGGATTGGTGGTGGTACCAACACATGAAACAGTTGTGCAAGGGGTTGGGTGGACTTACTACCCAATAATTCTAAATTTTTATGATTTTTCTATTCCTCCAAAGTGCCCGGAATCACAGCGGCAGTGGTTTAAGCAAAGTATACAAGAGACCATCATTGAGTGGACCGGAGCAGGGAGTCGAGAAAAACGGGACACACTTGCAGCCCTTTTAGGAGGAGTCGGAACTGGATTGGGAGTATGGAATTCAGCAGACATCATTGGAGTGAACAGCCGGATAAACTCCCTTACTGATGGCATGGGACATGCTATGAAAACAGGTGGAGTAGCTGACTCCCTTATAGTGAGTAGACTGACAGACAATGTTGATGACATACACACCATTGCCAACAACCTGCATCTAGTTGAGGAAAATATTGCTTCCATTGCTAACAGCATTAAGAATGAAATAGTGGGAACTGCCATTTTCTGTTCTATGATTGGAGGAAAGCTGTTGGCAGATTTAAAGGAAACTATTAAAGACATCCAGGAAAACAAGTGGGCAAGACAAATCAATGCAACAAGGATTATCACGTCATTGAAAAGAAAAGGAGTGGACATCACTGAGGACAATCTTAAATACAGCTATATTGAAGGCCCAGATCAATGGATGCCACATGGACTACAATCTGGGACAATAGGACTAATCCTGGCAATTCCCCGCTGGGAGGGGCAGGCAGAGCAACTGAACTTCATACATAGCATTGGCACGTTAAGTGATGGAATCTACAGGCAACACTTCCCATCAAAAAGACTGGCCACTATTACAGGATTGGAGATGGATGAAAGCTGTTGCAGGAAATCTCAACACCGATGGCTGTGCAGTTGTGTTTGGGAGAAAGGAGCTGAGGAGGATGGCTGGGTGCAGTTGATAAAAGAAAACCTGGTGCAAGAGGTGATCCGCATAGGGGACATTGCATGCTTTATCGGCCACTCTGAATATAGGACAGTTGATGAAATATGTTTGGTGGAAGAAGGGTCTTGTATCATGGTATTTCCATCAAGAAACCTTACCACTGAAATGATCAATTTTACTGCAAATGCAGATTGGACAAATTTGACAATGAAGCTTTTTACCTTGGAACTTCATGAGTCAGAGACACATCCAGTCCTACGAACACTGTCGCTGGTACTCATGTTCATTCAAGTATTAACAACAATTATAATAATATACTTTTGTGTGGCAATGAAACTTGCAAGGAGGATATATAATAATGTGTCTTTTTCCTCTTCTTTCTCTCTCTCATACATTCTTCAATAAAGTTTTACATTGCACATACATAAACATTTATCACACACTCTCACCTAAATTCTATAAATTCTGTTTTGTGAATATGTGGATTGACAGCCATAGGAAAGTACAGGAGAACTTATGTCGCTGAGGGAACTATTCCGGAGGGACGGTGGGTTGAATTTCTCCTGTATATCAGGTTTTTGCTCCCACTAGGTTCTCCTGTACTAGAGGGATAACTAGAAAACTGAGCAACATAGAAGAAGAAAAAGTGAGGGAATGTGGTAACTTGTCTTCCTTGAATGGTAATTCAGGACTTCCTCAAACAGGCCTTTGTAGGAGGGCTGAGAATCTTTACTTCCCTCCCACAATTGCTAAAGGAAGTCATGGACAGGATGTGATGTAAATTACATCATCTCAACTAAGGATATATCCAGGCAGGAAACTGGTGCTGTTTCCTGTTTGCTTGCTGGGTGGTGTTGGTGATGGTTGATGGTGGTGATGATGGAAATGGTCTAACCGTGGGTAAGATAAAGCGTTTGGGAAAGGGGATTATTATATAGGTAGATAGATTTAAAAAGGGTTGGTGCTCCGTGGGTCTGGCTGTGTGTTTATAATACATTTATAGTATTGTGTTGTTGCCTTTTAATAAATACCTTTTAATGTAGATGAACCTTGTGTAATATTTATATATATATTAAACTGATAAGAGTAGTACTTACAAACACGCCACTCCTATCTGGTGGCACCTTTGACTGCACGTGCCGTGTCCCAAAATTGAAGTGATACGACCAACAAAACATCTTTTTCCATCTCCCGGTTCTAAAAATCCAGGCCTTATACACGCCCCCTGATAGGTGACGTAACAAGTTTTAAACTGATAAAAGTAGTACTTACAAACACGCCACTCCTATCTGGTGGCACCTTTGACTGCACGTGCTGTGCCCCAAAATTGAAGTGATACGACCAACAAAGCATCTTTTTCCATCTCCCGGTTCTAAAAATCCAGGCCTTATACACGCCCCCTGATAGGTGACGTAACAAGTATTAAACTGATAAGAGTAGTACTTACAAACACGTCACTCCTATCTGGTGGCACCTTTGACTGCACGTGCCGTGCCCCAAAATTGAAGTGATACGACCAACAAAGCATCTTTTTCCATCTCCTGGTTCTAAAAATCCAGGCCTTATACACGCCCCCTGATAGGTGACATAACAAGTTTTAAACTGATAAGAGTAGTACTTACAAACACGCCACTCCTATCTGGTGGCACCTTTGACTGCACGTGCCGTGCCCCAAAATTGAAGTGATACGACCAACAAAGCATCTTTTTCCATCTCCCGGTTTTAAAAATCCAGGCCTTATACACGCCCCCTGATAGGTGACGTAACAAGTATTAAACTGATAAGAGTAGTACTTACAAACACGTCACTCCTATCTGGTGGCACCTTTGACTGCACGTGCCGTGCCCCAAAATTGAAGTGATACGACCAACAAAGCATCTTTTTCCATCTCCTGGTTCTAAAAATCCAGGCCTTATACACGCCCCCTGATAGGTGAGGTAACAAGTTTTAAACTGATAAGAGTAGTACTTACAAACACGCCACTCCTATCTGGTGGCACCTTTGACTGCATGTGCCGTGCCCCAAAATTTAAGTGATACGACCAACAAAGCATCTTTTTCCATCTCCCGGTTCTAAAAATCCAGGCCTTATACACGCCCCCTGATAGGTGACGTAACAAGTATTAAACTGATAAGAGTAGTACTTACAAACACGTCACTCCTATCTGGTGGCACCTTTGACTGCACGTGCCGTGCCCCAAAATTGAAGTGATACGACCAACAAAGCATCTTTTTCCATCTCCTGGTTCTAAAAATCCAGGCCTTATACACGCCCCCTGATATGTGCTGTAACAGGTTTTAAACTGATAAGAGTAGTACTACTTAACACACCTTAAATTAATGCAGAGAGAGGCAATGCAGTGAGAGGAGTCTGAAGAAGAGGAGTCAGAGGAGGAAGGTGGCTTTGAGGAGGTGGAAGACCAAACACAGCAGGCGTCCCAGGGGGCTTGTTGTCACCTTTCGGGGACCCTTGGTTGCTGGGTGGAGGAAGAGACCTTCAATGACATCAGTGAGGACAAGGAACGGGACATGGCTAGCTTGGTATCCAACCTTGTGCAAATGGGGAGTTTGCGGTTGTGCAAAGGACTGTTTGTGGTTGTTTGCGGTGCGTTAAACTGGGAGTTTGGTCTGTCACTGTGAAGCGGTCCTAACCCTTACACTACCTGATCGATACAACTTCATTCCTAATGTTTTAAAGCACGTTATTCCAAACAATTTAGGAATGTTAGGTAATTTTTGCCCTTTATGGCTTAAAACCAGACTCTGCATCAACTATGTAATTTTCCATGGGAGTTTTGCCATGGATCCCCCTCCGGCATGCCACAGTCCAGGTGTTAGTCCCATTGAAACAACTTTCCCATCACTATTGTGGCCAGAAAGAGTCCCTGTGGGTTTTAAAATTCGCCTGCCCATTGAAGTCTATGGTGGTTCGCCGATGTTCGCCGGTTCGCGAACATATGCGGTGGTTCGAGTTCGCGGTTCGCGAACCGAAAATTTTAGGTTTGCGACATCACTACTCCCTAAGGTTAGATCCCCTCTACCATCCTTTCACCCTGAACCCCAAATTAACTTTACAGTTGAGGAGCCACACAAAAGAATGCTGAATATCTCTCCACTTATCAACCTTAGAGAAAATAGGCTAGAACAATATATATATGTTTTAATATTTATACTTCCTGTTGGAAGTATAAACAATTTCCCTGTCCCTTTAAAAGTGCTTCAATATAAACTGTGTGTAGCGTGTCCAAACAACCAAATAAAAATGTTAACTTGGAAATAAAAGAAATACAGTCTGCCGGACTACCCAATGTCCCCTGTATTAGTGGAAGATGCATACCGGCATGACCTAGGCAGAAGGCAAAAACTTACTCCCCAATACTACTCTATGGGCCTTATTAAATTGAGCTTTCGTGAGTTACTGTAAGCAGTAATGGAGGCCGTAGGCTAATTTGCTTTTCAATTAGCATCTTTTTGCGGGCTTCAAACGGGTTACAAGTTATGGCCTTAAAAACTTTGCGATGGTTAAAACCAGAACTTACAGTCTCCCGAAGCCTTTGAACTTTCACAGCCTCAAGACTTCCGATCTCTAAAATCGCGAATCGCTATTCAATTGCTAAAATCGCTCAACACCGCACCCGCACTCAAGGCCACAAATGCCAAATGGCGCCCCCAATGCTTACGGGTTCCCAATAGGAATCACAAAAGGTTTACAGACTATTTTGTAACACTGCAAATGACAATAAAAAGACACCAATGGACTTTAAAATACGGGGAAAACAATGGAAGGCATTACAATTACATGCAACTCCCAAATATCAAATATTGCAAAAAATAAAATGTTATTTTCCTCATAGGCTGTAATGGTCATGCATATGCCAATATGAAAATCCATGCTGCAACATGCAGAAAGCTATTAAAGACACACTACCTTATTAAATTGCAACACAAATACATGCAAATGGCTGGGTTATTAACCCTTTCTCACTCACAGAGGCTCTAATCTGGACCCTAAAAATACAAAGATCATCTTATATACATCTCACTCATCACAACCACATTAGTAAAACAAATAGTGGTCAAATTACACTGCCACCTGGCATATATCAAATACTAGAGGAACATTTGACATATGGTTGTTCAGTGCCTCAGTTGTGTCTGACTCTATATGACCCTATGGACTGCAGCACACTTACTTATGTCTCTGCCTGTGCATATCCACAAGGTTTGCATGCCAAAGATACTGGCGTGGGTTGCCATTTCCTTCTCTAGTGAACTGGGATTTGTCTGACCTCTCTGCTATGACCTGCCCACCTAGAGTGGTTCTACATGGTATAGCTCTCAGCCTCATTCAGGTACACAAGCCCCCTCACCACCGCCACTTATCTATCCTGAAGGGGACTAGGGGAACATACACCACGCTAATCTACTCTAACCCATCAGGAAGGCCCGCAAAAACACATGGAGACTGTGCAGAGACACGTGGAGCAACAGCTAACTCAACTCCGTCAGGGACAATCTCCGCTATGCCCATCCTGGAAAGTCCCACGCCATTGCTGGTGGCCATGTGCCAAGACGTATACCCATTATCATTTGGTGACCTCCTATTAAGAGTTTTTCTATCAATCAATTTACATTATCACCTGTCCTATTGTTATCAAGCCTTCAGGGAAATGTTGATACTCCATAAAATGACAAATTATACTTTGCATGTGTATTAACCATTTATTATTATTAGTATATGATATATATATATTATTATATTAAATCTAATGATATTATTGTTATTATTATTATTGTTATGTCATGTAAATTAATTAATAGTTAATCCGCATATTGAAGATCAGAAGAGATCTTAAAAGGTTGAACTTGATGGACTGAAAGTCTTTTTTCAACCTTAAATACTATGTAACTATGTAACTATGTAACTAATTGTATTAATCTATTGCATAGTAACTAGAGTTCATTAGTTTAAAGATTTAGGAATGTGACATAAATGTGATGTATGTGGGTGTCCCATAACCCCAACCATTGAAAACACACTGACACTGTGAGAACGGTATAACAAAGCTTTATTTCATACACAGAGCACAAGCAGAAATGGAGAAGACTGTGCATTAATATCATGGGTGTGGTGTGGGCAGATCCTGGGAGAGCAAGAGGCTTGTGGTAAAAAGGAGAATGATTAGAAAATTAGGATGATTCTCCTAATTGTAACTCAGATTATATATAATTTGCTAGATATTATCTATTCTTTGATTCTTGGTCTTGATTGTTCTTGGCTCCTAACGCTATCTTGATTTTAGCTGCGGACTGTAACTGCATAGGCTGCAGTGGGCATACCAATACATGAACTCTCTATTAGTTGATTCATGTTTTTGTGGCCAGAAATGACAGTGATTTGTCAGCATCATGGATTTAATGACGCATCCATCTATCCCTTGTTCATTCCATGTAGCTGGCAAGTCAGTGTCCTTGTTGGTCATCATGTATATGCGTGGTGTGTGTGATGTACATGTGGCGGCATGTTGGTGTATGTGATATTCACCTGACATGGAAGCTGGGTCCTGCTGGGCCACCAGGCCTGAAGCTCCAGCAGCGGGCACCTGGCTCAGAAGCTTCTTGGCCACCCTCTCCCACTCACTATATTGCACAGTCATGTTCTTCTTCTCCTTGGCCATCATCCACCTCACCTTGGCCCTGATGTTTTCAAAATGGTTCTTGATGGACCTCACATCTCTTTGCGCTGTGCCCACTGCTGTAACCTCCTCCTCCCCACTGTCCTGCTCCTACATCACTTCCACCACCTCCTGCTCCTTCTCCCCAGCCATCTCCTCCTCTCCTCTGCCACACCCCACTTCCTCTTCTCCTCCACTCCTCTCCTCCACTCCCACCTCCTCCGCTACTCCACTCCCCACCTCCTCCTCTTCTCCACTCCACACCTCCTCTCCTCCACTCCTCTCCTCTCCTCCTCCTCTCCACTCCTCACCCCTCCTCTCTCCTCCCTCCATTTCAATCCCAAAAAGAATATAACGATAAATAAAAATTAGTGTTACTGTAAATATATGATGGAAAACAAAACATGTGTATTATGTGTATTTAATAACTGTTGGGGGATAGGGTGTGGGGGATGGAGGTGTGCGTCTGGAGTGACCTAGCTCTACATGTCTCCATGTGTGTTCTTTAAATTATGTGTATTGCTATTATGTGTAATCTGTAAATATGTGTAAACAATGATTAAGTGTAAAATCATAAATAGAATAATAGAAATCAACAAAACTGCAATGTACTACTCTCACAAATCTCCTACTCTCTCTCAAAAACCTTCAACTCCGGGATCTGTGTGCTATTTCGAAATAAAATACATCACAGTCAACACATGGGCGTGTGGAACGCAACTTTATAATCTTTAGAATACATGGAGGACACTTTCACTGGAGGTCACACTATCCTAGGTTAATGTGCAAGTGGAAGGTTTAGTCTCCCAGTGGGATCTAGGTGGGCTGCTCTCCTAACAGTCTCAAATTCCTATTTTATTTATGTTACAGTTTGCTTGAACCCATTTTTTCACCAGCTTTAATTTTCTGAACTTTTACAAATAACTTGCTATGGAAACAGAGAATTTAGGAAACAATCATGATAATATACTGAGGGAATGAATAAAAAAAGCTTTGTATAAGCTTCAAATTGCTAAAAATAAGTTAATTTTGTAATTTAATTTTCTTAATAAACTCTAGGTGCACAATTTCGTATAATTTCGGAAGCTTTCTTAGATAGTTTTCTTTAGTTGAATATTGATACTGCAGCACTGCAAAGCTGGGGCTCTATACAAAAATGACTCCATCCTCAACTATAATAACAAGCGCCACGGAAGCAATTCATTTGACTAGTACAGATGTATTTTAAAGTGTTAATTCAACAGAACTGAATGTAGCTGGAATCATGTTTTCTCCCGTTCCACCAAGGTATCTAAATCTGTTATTATCAAAAGAACATCTTAGCTGCTATTAAAAAGGAAAATGTAATACAATTGTTAAAAAATATATTTTTAATTAATTGTTAAATCATTTATTTATTTATTTTAAAATTTGTTAATTCATTGAGCTCAAGTTCTTCATAAGATCATAGTATAAAAACAACACTTGTTGTTATTTACAGACAGACCAACTGACACACATGTTAATATGTTCAGACACAACAAATAAAACAAGTATATATGATAAAGATTTTATTTGAGATCTCTTTTTTTGCTTGATTTTTATAGTAGTGCAATACCACATACAAAACCACCTCTGTACACCCACTAATGTTAGAAAAACTGCATCAACCTTACATTATGTCACCTTTGTCTTATAATCTAACATATTTAAAGGACATGGAACCCAAAAGTGTTTTTCAAGCATTTAAAATAGTAAGTTTTAAGCAATACAAAGGATGTTTTTTTCATGAATAATAAAAAAAAACTATTTAAACTTTATTGAAACTAATAGGAAATGCAGGGAGCCCACATAGACCTTGCTGGTTTGCAGAGGGGAAGCCCTCAAGAGCAGTTGAATGTTTGAATACAACTTTGTGCTTTGAAATCTTTATTACCACATAACCTCTTCTAATGCAACAAAGAAACAAATCTTTCCATGCCCCCTTAATCTATATTACAAAGCTATGCAAATATACATATTTTAAGTTGTCATTCGCTCTTACAAAACAATATATAAATGCATGGAATAAATCACATAAAGCATTTTAATAATAAATCATTAAGTTATATTACTGTATTTAAAAGATGAGATTACAAGATGTCAAATTATTGTTTCCAACACAATAGAAATTAATCATTGCTTAATTGATGTGAACATTTGAAATAAAGCCATTTTGAATTTGGAGCTCCCTGATATCAAAATGGCAGCTTGGGCGGCTGGATAAATCACAGCCAAAAACAAGACGAAAGAAGTCCATCCATTTTCAATAGACCAGTTATCGGAGACACTTTTGATTTCAGTAACATTGAAAGTCACGTAAAGGATGACAAGAAGTGTCATAGTCCTACATGCTCTGTAATGAGCCTCAAGCTGAGGACCACCCAAGCTGGATGTGCTGAGTTTCATTCTGTGGACGTGTCCCAAGAGAGAGGCCAAAGTAAAACCTATGGAGGTCAGTGTTATAATAAGGGGTAGGGAGCACACAAATGTTATGAAAATGAGGATATACTTAAAACTTAATAGAGAGTTCGTTTTAGGATTTTCAGGATAATTGGCTGTCATGTTCTCATTTATTTTCTGCAGAATATGTAGATTAGTGCCCCAAATTGAGGGGACACTAATGATGAGGCAGCCCAAAGCTGTGACCAGAAGTATCTTTGGTACCACAACAGGGAGTTTCATCTTGAGACTTGTGATGATGTTGTGTTTGAAGGTGACGATGGTCACACAGTAGAAGGAGCAGAGCCAGGCAGTGAACCAAAAACTGAGGCTGGCCAGGAAAATCATGAGTAACATCATAACAGGGATGACTTCTGTGGGAATCAATGTGTGATCAGAAATCACAGAAATGACATTTACTGCTGTCAGTGTGCACTGTAGGACCACATTAACTAACCCCATACTAAACTGGATCTGATTGTTGGAGCTCAGGTGAAAGCATCCATTCTGGTCTCGAAGACTCACAACCATGATAAATGAATTAGAGATTATTCCAAAGGCGCTTACAATTGAAGTGATTCCCATATAAATTAATTGCTCTAAAGAAAGCATAGTTGATGTCTCCTGTTCAATTATTGAGACAAAAATGTGCAACATACCAAGATTAAGCAGTATAAATAATAAGAAGTTGATGCAAATTTATGATATTTTCCTGTCAAATTTAGAAGATGAAACCAATCATTCATATTTGCATGTCTTGCCTTATTAGTTACATAGTAGTGACTGAAACTTAATATATTCAATCAGAGCCATGATTTAGAGCAATGAAAACAAAAATGATGTTTACTTTATTAACTGCAATTACAGTGTTTATTTATCTGCTTTGCATGGGACAGGACATTATGGATACAGATAAACTTCAGAGTGCAAGACCTTTCAATAGGAGCAATGGATATTTCATCAGTATCAAAGTTCCCCTCCCAACCAAGCAAATAAGATAGATAAGTTCTGCTGTGGGGTCCACCTCACATAATAATCACCTATAATAGATAATAAATGGAAGGCTGCATTTTTTTTCCTAAACACATATCAACATGTCATGATTTTATTATCTCTAAAGTGAATAATTCCTGAGAAATTAACCATTGTCTACGCTTTACTACTATACAAATAAGAATACTATTTAGCTACTTTAATGTCTTATTAGGTTTCAGTATGCTTGTCTCTCTCTTGTGGTGCCAAACATATGTCTCCCTAAGGTTAGATCCCCTCTACCATCATTTCACCCTGAACCACAAATTAACTTTACAGTGAGGAGCCACACAAAAGAATGCTGAATATCTCTCCACTTATCAACCTTAGAGATAAATATGTTTTAATATTTATACTTCCTGTTGGGGTAACAATTTCCCTGTCCCTTTAAAAGTGCTTTAATACAAAACTGTGTGTAGCATGTCCAAACAACCAAATAAAAATATTATCTTAGAAATAAAAAAAATACAGTCAACCAGCCTACCCAATGTCCCCCGCATTAGTGGAAGACGCATACCGGCATGACCTAGGCAGAAGGCAAAAACTTACTTCCAGTACTACTCTATGGGCCTCATTAAATTGAGCTTTCGTGAGTTATTGTAGGCAGTAATGGAGGCCGTAGGCTAATTTGCTTTTCAAAGCATCTTTTTGCGGGCTTCAAACGGGTTACAAGTTACGGCCTTAAAAACTTTGCAATGGTTAAAACCAGAACTTACAGTCTCCCGAAGCCTTTGAACTTTCACAGCCGCAAGACTTCCGATCTCCAAAATCGCGAATCGCTATTCAATTGCTAAAATCGCTCAACACCGCACCCGCACTGAAGGCCACAAATGCCAAATGGAGCCCCCAATGCTTACGGGTTCCTAATAGGAATCACAAAAGGTTTACAGACTAGTTTGTAACACTGCAAATGACAATAAAAAGACACCAATGGACTTTAAAATACGGGGAAAGCAATGGAAGGCATTACAATTACATGCAACTCCCAAATATCAAATATTTCAAAAAATAAAATGTTATTTTCCTTATAGGCTGTAATGGTCATGCATATGCCAATATGAAAAGCCATGCTGCAACATGCAGAAAGCTATTAAAGACACACTACCTTATTAAATTGCAACACAAATACATGCAAATGGCTGGGTTATTAACCATTTATCACTCACAGAGGCTCTAGTTTGGACCCTAAAAATACAAAGATCATCTTATATACATCTCACTCATCACAACTACATTAGGAAAACAAATAGTGGTCAAATTACACTGCCACATGGCATATATCAAATACTAGAGGAACATTTGACATATGGTTGTTCAGTGCCTCAGTTGTGTCTGACTCTACGTGACCCTATGGACTGCAGCACACTTACTTATGTCTCTGCCTGTGCATATCCACAAGGTTTGCATGCCAAAGATAGTGGCGTGGGTTGCCAGTTCCTTCTCTAGTGGACTGGGATTTGTCTGACCTCTCTGCTATGACCTGCCCACCTAGAGTGGTTCTCAGCCTCATTCAGGTACCCAAGTCCCCTCACCACCGCCACTTATCTATCCTGAAGGGGACTAGGGGAACATACACAACGCTAATCTACTCTAACCCATCAGGAAGGCCCGCAAAAACACATGGAGACTGTGCAGAGACACATGGAGCAACAGCTAACTCAACTCCGTCAGGGACAATCTCCGCTATGCCCATCCTGAAAAGTTCCACGCCATTGCTGGTGGCCATGTGCCAAGACGTATACCCATTATCATTTGGTGACCTCCTATTAAGAGTTTTTCTATCAATCAATTTACATTATCACCTGTCATATTGTTATCAAGCCTTCAGGGGAATGTTGATACTCCATAAAATGACAAATTACACTTTGCATGTGTATTAACCATTTATTATTATTAGTATATGATATATATATATATATATATTATATGATATTTAATTATATTATTATTATTGTTATGTCATGTAAATTAATTAATAGTTAATCCGCATATTGAAGATCAGAGGAGATCTTAAAAGGTTGAACTTGATGGACTGAAAGTCTTTTTTCAACCTTAAATACTATGTAACTATGTAACTATGTAACTATGTAACTATATGTATTAATCTATTGCATAGTAACTAGGGTTCATTAGTTTACAGATTTAGGAATGTGACATAAATGTGATGTATGTGGGTGTCCCATAACCCCATCCATTGAAAACACACTGAAACTGTGAGAACGGTATAACAAAGCTTTATTTCATACACAGAGCACAAGCAGAAATGGAGAAGACTGTGCATTATTATCATTGGTGTGGTGTGGGCAGATCCTGGGAGAGCAAGAGGCTTGTGGTAAAAAGGAGGATGATTAGAAAATTAGTATGATTCTCCTAATTGTAACTCAGATTATATATAATTTGCTAGATATTATCTATTCTTTGATTCTTGGTCTTGATTGTTCTTGGCTCCTAACGCTATCTTGATTCTGGCTGCGGTCTGTAACTGCATAGGCTGCAGTGGGCACATCAATACATGGACTATCTATTGGTTGATTCATGTTTTTGTGCCCAGAAATGACAGTGATTTGTCAGCATCATGGATTTAATGACGCATCCATCGATCCCTTGTTAATTCCATGTAGCTGACAAGTCAGTGTCCTTGTTAGTCATCATGTATATGTGTGGTGTGTGTGATGTACATGTGACGGCATGTTGGTGTATGTGATATTCACCTGACATGGAGGATGGGTCCTGCTGGGCCACCAGTCCTGAAGCTCCAGCAGCGGGCACGTGGCTCAGAAGCTCCTTGGCCACTCCTGGCCTGACTTCCCCTCCCCTGCAAAGATCATGGGCGGCCACGGATGGCACCAAAGAGGACCACACTTTCCTGGTGCATGTAATTGTGGGCCCTGTGCTTGCCCTAAGCCTCTTGCTCTCACGACTGTGGACAGGGATTCTTGCCTCCCTGACCTGTCCCTGAGGCCTGACCCTCCCCCGAACTACCACCACCTGGATCAAGCACCTCCTCCTCTTTCCCTCGTCTAAGTGTGCCTTGTTCTAAGGCAACCCTGCCACTACACACACCTCCTCCTCTCCACTCTCCTGCTCCAGCAGCGGGCACGTGGCTCAGAAGCTCCTTGGCCACTCCAGGCCTGACTTCCCCTCCCCCCGCAAGGATCATGGGTGGCCACGGATGGCACCAAAGAGGACCACACTTTCCTGGTGCATGTAATTGTGGGCCCTGTGCTTGCCCTATGCCTCTTGCCCTCCCGACTGTGGACGGGGATTCTTGCCTCCCTGACCTGTCCCTGAGGCCTGACCCTCCCCCGAACTACCACCACCTGGATCAAGCACCTCCTCCTCTTTCCCTCGTCTAAGTGTGCCTTGTTCTAAGGCAACCCTGCCACTACACACACCTCTTCCTCTCCACTCTCCTGCTCCTTTCCGCTCTCCTCCTTCTACACCACTTCCACCTCCTCCTCTCCTCCGCCACTCCCCATCTCCTCCTCTCCTCCACTCCTCTCCTCCACTCCCACCTCCTCCTCTCCTCCACTCCAAACCTCCTCTCCTCCACTCCCCACCTCCTCCTCTTCTCCACTCCTCTCCTCCTCTCCACCACTCCCAAGGGCCACCTCTCTCTCCTCCTCACCTCCTCATCTCCTCCCCCCACCTCTCCACTCCTCTCTCCTCCCTCCATTTCAATCCAAAAAAGAATATAACAATAAATTAAAATATGTGTTACTGTAAATATATGATGGAAAACAAAACATGTGTTTTATGTGTATTTAATAACTATTGAGGGGATGGGGTGTGGGGGATGTGTGTGTGTGTGTGTGTCTGGAGTGACCTAGCTCTACATGTCTCTATGTGTGTTCTTTAAATTATGTGTATTGCTATTATGTGTAATCTGTAAATATGTGTAAACAAGGATTAAGTGTAAAATCATAAATAGAATAATAGAAATCAACAAAACTGCAATGTTCTCCTCTCTCTCTCTTAAAAACCTTGCAACTTTATAATCTTTAAAATACATGGAGGACACTTTCACACGAGGTCACACTATCCTAGGTTAATGTGCAAGTGGAAGATTTAGTCTCCCACTGGGATCTGGGTGGGCTGCTCTCCTAAGCGTCTCAGATTCTTAATTTATGTATGTTACAGTTTGCTTGAACCCTGTTTTTACACCCGCTTTAATTTTCTAAATTTCTACAAATAACTTGCTATGGAAACTGGGAATTTAAGAAACAGTTATAATAATATACTGAGGGAATGAATAAAAAGGGCTTTGTAAGCTTCAAATTGCTCAAAATAAGTTAATTTTGTTATTTATATTTCTTAATAAACTTTAGGTGCACAATTTTGTTTATTATCAGAGCTTTTTTGATAGTATTCTTTAGGTGAATATTGATACTTGGAACAAACAAAACTGAGGCACTGCAAAGCTGGGGCTCTATACAAAAATTACTCCATCCTCAACTATAATAACATTTGACATCGAAGCAATTCATTTGACTACTACAGATGTAATTTTAAAGCGTTAATTCAACTGAACTGAATGGAGATGTTAATGGAATCATGGTTTCTCCCGTTCCACCCAAGTATCTAAATCTGTTATTATCAAAAGTACACATATGCAATTAAAAAGAAACATTTTATACAATTTATTTATTTATTTTAAACATTGTTAATTCATTGAGCTCAAGTTCTTCATAAGATAATAGTATAAAAACAACACTTTTGTTGTTATTTACAGACAAAACAACTGACACACATGTTAAAATGTTCGGACTCAACAAATAAAACAAGTATATATGAAAAAGCTTTTATTTGACATCTCTTTTTTTGCTTTATTAATTCTAGTAGTGCAATACCACACAAACACCTCTGCCACCCCCTAATGTTCGAAAAACTGCATCAACTTTACATTATGTCACAGTTGTCTTATAATCTAACATATTTAAAGGACATGGAACCCAAATGTATTTTTCAAGCATTTAAAAAAGTAAGTTTTAAGCAATACAAAGGTTGTTTTTTCATGAAAATAATAAGTAAAACCTATTTAAACTTTATTGAAACTAATAGGAAATGCAGGGAGCCCACATAGACCTTGCTGGTTTGCAGAGGGGAAGCCCTCAAGAGCAGTTGAATGTTTGAATACATCTTTGTGCTTTGAAATCTTTATTATCACATATCCCCTTCTAATGCAACAAAGAAACAAATCTTTTCATGCCCCTTTAATCTATATTACAAAGCTATGCAAATATACATATTTTAAGTTGTCATTCGCTCTTACAAGACAATATATAAATGCATGGAATAAATCACATAAAGCATTTTAATAATAAATCATTAAGTTATATTACTGTATTTAAAAGATGAGATTACAAGGTGTCAAATTATTGTTTCCAACACATTAGAAATGAATCATTGCTTAATTGATTTGAACATTTGAAATAAAGCCATTTTGAATTTGGAGCTCCCTGATATCAAAATGGCAGCTTGGGTGGCTGGATAAATCACAACCAAAAACCCGACGAAAGGAGTCCATCCATTTTCAACAGACCAGTTATGGGAGACACTTATGATTTCAGCAACATTGAAAGTCACGTAAAGGATGAAAAGAAGTGTCATAGTCCTACATGCTCTGTAATGAGCCTCAAGCTGAGGACCACCCAAGCTGGATGTGCTGAGTTTCATTCTGTGGAGGTGTCCCAAGAGAGAGGCCAAAGTAAAACCTATGGAGGTCAGTGTTAGAATAAGGGGTAGGGAGCATCCAAATGTTATGAAAATGAGGATATAGTTAAAACATAATAGAGAGTTCGTTTTAGGATTTTCAGGATAATTGTCTGTCATATTCTCATTTATTTTCTGCAGAATATGTAGATTAGTGCCCCAAATGAAGGGGATACTAATGATGAGGCAGCCCAAAGCTGTGACCAGAAGTATCTTTGGTACCACAACAGGGAGGTTCATCTTGAGACTTGTGATGATGTTGTGTTTGAAGGTGACGATGGTCACACAGTAGAAGGAGCAGAGCCAGGCAGTGAACCAAAAACTGAGGCTGACCAGGAAAATCATGAGTAACATCATAACAGGGATGACTTCTGTCGAAATCTGTGTTTGATCAGAAATCACATAAATTACATTTACTGCTGTCAGGACCACATAAACTGACCCCATACTAAACTGGATCTGATTGTTGGAGCTCAGGTGAAAGCATCCATTCTGGTCTCGAAGACTCACAACCATGATAAATGAATTAGAGATTATTCCAAAGGCGCTTACAATTGAAGCAATTACTATAGAAATTAAATCCTTTTAAGAAAGCATAGTTGATGTCTCCTGTTCAATTATTGAGACAATAATGTGCAACATACCAAGATTAAGCAGTATAAATAATAAGAAGTTGATGCAAATTTATGATTTTCATATTTGCATGTCTTCCCTTATTAGTTACATAGTAGTGACTGAAACTTTATATATTCAATCAGAGCCATGATTTAGAGCAATGAAAACAAAAATGATGTTTAATTTATTAACTGCAATTACAGTGTTTATTTATCTGCTTTGCATGGGACAGGACATTATGGATACAGATAAAATTCAGAGTGCAAGACCTTTCAATAGGAGCAATGGATATTTCATCAGTATCAAAGTTCCTCTCCTGACCAAGGAAATAAGATAGATAAGGACTGCTGTGGGGTCCACATCACATAATAATTGTGTATAACAGATAATAAATGGAAGGCTGCATTTGTTTCTAAAAACATACCAGCATGTCATGATTTTATTATTTCTAAATTAAATAATTCTTGAGAAATGAATCATTGTCTGTGCTGTACTATTATACTAATAAGAATACTAATTAGCTACTTTGATGTCTAATTAGGATTTCCAGTCTGCTTGTCTTTCTCTTGTGGTGTGAAAAAATATGTCTCCCTAAGGTTAGATCCCCTCTACCATCCTTTCACCCTGAACCCCAAATTAACTTTACAGTTGAGGAGCCACACAAAAGAATGCTGAATATCTCTCCACTTATCAACCTTAGAGAAAATAGGCTAGTACAATACATATATGTTTTAATATTTATACTTCCTGTTGGAAGTATAAACAATTTCCCTGTCCCTTTAAAAGTGCTTCAATATAAACTGTGTGTAGCGTGTCCAAACAACCAAATAAAAATGTTATCTTGGAAATAAAAGAAATACAGTCTGCCAGCCTACCCAATGTCCTCTGCATTAGTGGAAGATGCATAGCTGACATGACCTAGGCAGAAGGCAAACTACTACTCTATGGGCCTTATTAAAATATAAAAAGAAAAATTGAATACAATTGTTAAATAATTTATTTATTTATAACTTTGTTATAACATTGAGCTCAAGTTCGTCATAAGATCATAGTATAAAAACAACACCTTTGTTGTTATTTACAGAAAGAACAACTGACACACATGTTAACATGTTTTGACACAACAAATATACAAGTACGGTGTATATGATAAAGCTTCTATTTGAGATCTTTTTTTTTTGCTTGATTAATTCTAGTAGTGCAAAACCACGTACAAAACCACCTCTGCCCACCCCCTAATGTTTGAAAAACTGCATCAACCTTACAATATGTTACAGTTGTCTTATAATAAAAAAAAGTAAAACCTATTTTAACTTTATTGAAACTAATAGGAAATGCAGGGAGCCCACGTAGACCTTGCTGGCTTGCAGAGGGGAAGTCCTCAAGAGCAGTTGAATGTTTGAATACATCTTTGTGCTTTGAAATCTTTATTATCACATATCCCATTCTAAAACAAAGAAACAAATCTTTCCATGCCCCCTTAATCTATATTACAAAGCTATGCAAATATACATATTTTAAGTTGTCATTCGCTCTTACAAGACAATATATAAATGCATGGAATAAATCCCATGAAGCATTTTAATAATAAATCATTAAGTTATATTATTTAAAAGATGAGATTACAAGATGTCAAATTATTGTTTCCAACACATTAGAAATGAATCATTGCTTAATTAATTTGAACATTTGAAATAAAGCCATTTTCAATTTGGAGCTCCCTGATATCAAAATGGCAGCTTGGGCGGCTGGATAAATCACAACCAAAAACCAGACGAAAGGAGTCCATCCATTTTCAACAGACCAGTTATCGGAGACACTTTTGATTTCAGCAACATTAAAAGTCACGTAAAGGATGAGAAGAAGTGTCATAGTCCTACATGCTCTGTAATGAGCCTCAAGCTGAGGACCACCCAAGCTGGATGTGCTGAGTTTCATGCTGTGGAGGTGTCCCAAGAGAGAGGCCAAAGTAAAACCTATGGAGGTCAGTGTTATAATAAGGGGTAGGGAGCACCCAAATGTTATGAAAATAAGGTTATAGTTAAAACTAAACATATAGTTTGCTTCAGGATTTTCTGGATAATTGGCTGTCATGTTCTCATTTATTTTCTGCAGAATATGTAGATTAGTGCTCCAAATTGAGGGGACACTAATGATGAGGGCCCCAAAAGCTGTGACCAGAAGTATCTTTGGTACCACAGTAGGGAGGTTCATCTTGAGACTTGTGATGATGTTATGTTTGAAGGTGACGATGGTCACACAGTAGAAGGAGCAGAGCCAGGCAGTGAACCAAAAACTGAGGCTGAGCAGGAAAATCATGAGTAACATCATAACAGGGCTGACTTCTGTGGAAAACAATGTGTGATCAGAAATTACAGAAATTACATTTACTGCTGTCAGTGTGCACTGTAGGACCACATTAACTGACCCCATACAAAACTGGATCTGATTGTTGGAGCTCAGGTGAAAGCATCCATTCTGGTCTCGAAGGCTCACAACCATGATAAATAAATTAGAGATTATTCCAAAGGTGCTTACAATTGAAGCGATTACCATAGAAATTAAATGCTCTAAAGAAAGCATAGTTGATGTCTCCTGTTCAATTATTGAGACAATAATGTGCAACATACCAAGATTAAGCAGTATAAATAATAAGAAGTTGATGCAAATTTATGATATTTTCCTGTCAAATTCAGAAGATGAAACCAATCATTCATATTTGCATGTCTTGCCTTATTAGTTACATAGTAGTGACTGAAACTTAATATATTCAATCAGAGCCATGATTTAGAGCAATGAAAACAAAAATGATGTTTAATTTATTAACTGCAATTACAGTGTTTATTTATCTGCTTTGCATGGGACAGGACATTATGGATACAGATAAACTTCAGAGTGCAAGACCTTTCAATAGGAGCAATGGATATTTCATCAGTATCAAAGTTCCCCTCCCCACCAAGCAAATAAGATAGATAAGGACTGCTATGGGGTCCACGTCACATAATAATCACCTATAATAGATAATAAATGGAAGGCTGCATTTTTTTTCCTAAACACATATCAACATTTCATACTATACAAATAAGAATACTATTCAGCTTCTTTAATGTCTTATTAGGTTTCAGTATGCTTGTCTCTCTCTTGTGGTGCCAAACATATGTCTCCCTAAGGTTAGATCCCCTCTACCATCCTTTCACCCTTAACCACAAATTAACTTTACAGTGAGGAGCCACACAAAAGAATGCTGAATATCTCTCCAATAATTAACCTTAGAGATAAATATGTTTTAATATTTATACTTCCTGTTGGGGTAACAATTTCCCTGTCCCTTTAAAAGTGCTTTAATACAAAACTGTGTGTAGCATGTCCAAACAAACAAATAAAAATATTATCTTAGAAATAAAAAAAATACAGTCAACCAGCCTACCCAATGTCCCCCGCATTAGTGGAAGACGCATACCGGCATGACCTAGGCAGAAGGCAAAAACTTACTTCCAATACTACTCTAATATTGCAAAAAATAAAATGTTATTTTCCTTATAGGCTGTAATGGTCATGCATATGCCAATATGAAAAGCCATGCTGCAACATGCAGAAAGCTATTAAAGACACACTACCTTATTAAATTGCAACACAAATACATGCAAATGGCTGGGTTATTAACCCTTTCTCACTCACAGAGGCTCTAATCTGGACTCTAAAAATACAAAGATCATCTTATATACATCTCACTCATCACAACTACATTAGGAAAACAAATAGTGGTCAAATTACTACACTGCCACATGACATACCGTATATCAAATACTAGAGGAACATTTGACATATGATTGTTCAGTGCCTCAGTTGTGTCTGACTCTATATGACCCTATGGACTGCAGCACACTTACTTATGTCTCTGCCTGTGCATATCCACAAGGTATGCATGCCAAAGATATTGGCGTGGGTTGCCAGTTCCTTCTCTAGTGGACTGGGATTTGTCTGACCTCTCTGCTATGACCTGCCCACCTAGAGTGGTTCTACATGGTATAGCTCTCAGCCTCATTCAGGTACACAAGTCCCCTCACCACCGCCACTTATCTATCCTGAAGGGGACTAGGGGAACATACACCACGGTAATCTACTCTAACCCATCAGGAAGGCCTGCAAAAACACATGGAGACTGTGCAGAGACACGTGGAGCAACAGCTAACTCAACTCCGTCAGGGACAATCTCCGCTATGCCCATCCTGGAAAGTCCCACGCCACACATAGAGACTGTGCAGAGACACGTGTAGCAACAGCTAACTCAACTCCGTCAGGGACAATCTCCGCTATGCCCATCCTGGAAAGTCCCACGCCATTGCTGGTGGCCATGTGCCAAGATGTATACCCATTATCATTTGGTGACCTCCTATTAAGAGTTTTTCTATCAATCAATTTACATTATCACCTGTCATATTGTTATCAAGCCTTCAGGGAAATGTTGATACTCCATAAAATGACAAATTACACTTTGCATGTGTATTAACCATTTATTATTATTAGTATATGATATATATATATATATTATATGATATCTAATTATATTATTATTATTGTTATGTCATGTAAATTAATTAATAGTTAATCCGCATATTGAAGATCAGAGGAGATCTTAAAAGGTTGAACTTGATGGACTGAAAGTCTTTTTTTTAACCTTAAATACTATGTAACTATGTAACTATGTAACTATGTAACTATATGTATTAATCTATTGCATAGTAACTAGGGTTCATTAGTTTACAGATTTAGGAATGTGACATAAATGTGATGTATGTGGGTGTCCCATAACCCCAACCATTGACACTGTGAGAACGGTATAACAAAGCTTTATTTCATACACAGAGCACAAGCAGAAATGGAGAAGACTGTGCATTAATATCATGGGTGTGGTGTGGGCAGATCCTGGGAGAGCAAGAGGCTTGTGGTAAAAAGGAGGATGATTAGAAAATTAGGATGATTCTCCTAATTGTAACTCAGATTATATATAATTTGCTAGATATTATCTATTCTTTGATTCTTGGTCTTGATTGTTCTTGGCTCCTAACGCTATCTTGATTCTGGCTGCGGTCTGTAACTGCATAGGCTGCAGTGGGCACATCAATACATGGACTATCTATTGGTTGGTTCATGTTTTTGTGCCCAGAAATGACAGTGATTTGTCAGCATCATGGATTTAATGACGCATCCATCGATCCCTTGTTAATTCCATGTAGCTGACAAGTCAGTGTCCTTGTTAGTCATCATGTGTATGTGTGGTGTGTGTGATGTACATGTGACGGCATGTTGGTGTATGTGATATTCACCTGACATGGAGGATGGGTCCTGCTGGGCCACCAGTCCTGAAGCTCCAGCAGCGGGCACGTGGCTCAGAAGCTCCTTGGCCACTCCTGGCCTCACTTCCCCTCCCCCTGCAAGGATCATGGGGGGCCACGGATGGCACCAAAGAGGATCACACTTTCCTAGTGCATGTAATTGTGGGCCCTGTGCTTGCCCTAAGCCTCTTGCCCTCCCGACTGTGGATGGGGATTCTTGCCTCCCTGACCTGTCCCTGAGGCCTGACCCTCCCCCGAACTACCACCACCTGGATCAAGCACCTCCTCCTCTTTCCCTCGTCTAAGTGTGCCTTGTTCTAAGGCAACCCTGCCACTACACACACCTCCTCCACTCCACTCTCCTGCTCCTTTCCGCTCTCCTACTCCTACACCACTTCCACCTCCTCCTCTCCTCCGCCACTCCCCATCTCCTCCTCTCCTCCACTCCTCTCCTCCACTCCTCTCCTCCACTCCCACCTCCTCCTCTCCTCCACTCCAAACCTCCTCTCCTCCACTCCCCACCTCCTCTCCTCCACTCCCCACCTCCTCCTCTTCTCCTCTCCTCTCCTCCTCTCCACCACTCCCAAGGGCCACCTCTCTCTCCTCCTCACCTCCTCATCTCCTCCTCCCACCTCTCCACTCCTCTCTCCTCCCTCCATTTCAATCCCAAAAAGAATATAACAATAAATAAAAATATGGGTTACTGTAAATATATGATGGAAAACAAAACATGTGTTTTATGTGTATTTAATAACTGTTGGGGGATGGGGTGTGGGGGATGTGTGTGTGTGTGTGTGTGTCTGGAGTGACCTAGCTCTACATGTCTCTATGTGTGTTCTTTAAATTATGTGTATTGCTATTATGTGTAATCCGTAAATATGTGTAAACAAGGATTAAGTGTAAAATCATAAATAGAATAATAGAAATCAACAAAACTGCAATGTACTGCTCTCTCTCTCTTAAAAACCTTGCAACTTTATAATCTTTAAAATACATGGAGGACACTTTCACAAGAGGGCACACTATCCTAGGTTAATGTGCAAGTGGAAAATTTAGTCTCCCACTTTAATCTGGGTGGGCTGCTCTCCTAAGCGTCTCAGATTCTTAATTTATGTATGTTACAGTTTGCTTGAACCCTGTTTTTAGACCCGCTTTAATTTTCTAAATTTCTACAAATAACTTGCTATGGAAACTGAGAATTTAAGAAACAATTATAATAATATACTGGGGGAATGAATAAAAAGGGCTTTGTGAGCTTCAAATTGCTCAAAATAAGTTAATTTTGTTATTTATATTTCTTAATAAACTTTAGGTGCACAATTTTGTTTATTATCAGAGCTTTTTTAGATAGTATTCTTTAGGTGAATATTGATACTTGGAACAAACAAAACTGAGGCACTGCAAAGCTAGGGTTCTATACAAAAATTACTCCATCCTCAACTATAATAACAAGCGCCATGGAAGCAATTCATTTGACTACTACAGATGTAATTTTAAAGCGTTAATTCAACAGAACTGAATGGAGATGTTAATGGAATCATGGTTTCTCCCGTTCCACCCAAGTATCTAAATCTGTTATTATCAACAGTACACATATGCAATTAAAAAGCAAAATGTAATACAATTTATTTATTTATTTTAAACATTGTTAATTCATTGAGCTCAAGTTCTTCATAAGATCATAGTATAAAAACAACACTTTTGTTGTTATTTACAGACAAAACAACTGACACACATGTTAATATGTTCGGACTCAACAAATAAAACAAGTATATATGAAAAAGCTTTTATTTGACATCTCTTTTTTTGCTTTATTCATTCTAGTAGTGCAATACCACACAAACACCTCTGCCACTCCCTAATGTTCGAAAAACTGCATCAACCTTACATTATGTCACAGTTGTCTTATAATCTAACATATTTAAAGGACATGGAACCCAAATGTATTTTTCAAGCATTTAAAAAAGTAAGTTTTAAGCAATACAAAGGTTGTTTTTTCATGAAAATAATAAGTAAAACCTATTTAAACTTTATTGAAACTAATAGGAAATGCAGGGAGCCTACATAGACCTTGCTGGTTTGCAGAGGGGAAGCCCTCAAGAGCAGTTGAATGTTTAAATACATCTTTGTGCTTTGAAATCTTTATTATCACATATCCCCTTCTAATGCAACAAAGAAACAAATCTTTTCATGCACCCTTAATCTATATTACAAAGCTATGCAAATATACATATTTTTAAGCTGTCATTCGCTCTTACAAAACAATATATAAATGCATGGAATAAATCACATAAAGCATTTTATTAATAAATCATTAAATTATATTACTGTATTTAAAAGATGAGATTACAAGATGTCAAATTATTGTTTCCAACACAATAGAAATGAATCATTGCTTAATTGATTTGAACATTTGAAATAAAGCCATTTTTAATTTGGAGCTCCCTGATATCAAAATTGCAGCTTGGGCGGCTGGATAAATCACAACCAAAAACCAGATGAAAGAAGTCCATCCATTTTCAACAGACCAGTTATCGGAGACACTTTTGATTTCAGCAACATTGAAAGTCACGTAAAGGATGAGAAGAAGTGTCATAGTCCTACATGCTCTGTAATGAGCCTCAAGCTGAGGACCACCCAAGCTGGATGTGCTGAGTTTCATTCTGTGGAGGTGTCCCAAGAGAGAGGCCAAAGTAAAACCTATGGAGGTCAGTGTTAGAATAAGGGGTAGGGAGCATCCAAATGTTATGAAAATGAGGATATAGTTAAAACTTAATAGAGAGTTCGTTTTAGGATTTTCAGGATAATTGTCTGTCATATTCTCATTTATTTTCTGCAGAATATGTAGATTAGTGCCCCAAATGAAGGGGATACTAATGATGAGGCAGCCCAAAGCTGTGACCAGCAGTATCTTTGGTACCACAACAGGGAGTTTCATCTTCAGATTTGTGATGATGTTGTGTTTGAAGGAGACGATGGTCACACAGTAGAAGGAGCAGAGCCAGGCAGTGAACCAAAAACTGAGGCTGACCAGGAAAATCATGAGTAACATCATAACAGGGATGACTTCTGTCGAAATCTGTGTTTGATCAGAAATCACATAAATTACATTTACTGCTGTCAGGACCACATTAACTGACCCCATACTAAACTGGATCTGATTGTTGGAGCTCAGGTGAAAGCATCCATTCTCGTCTCGAAGACTCACAACCATGATAAATGAATTAGAGATTATTCCAAAGGCGCTTACAATTGAAGCAATTACTATAGAAATTAAATCCTTTTAAGAAAGCATAGTTGATGTCTCCTGTTCAATTATTGAGACAATAATGTGCAACATACCAAGATTAAGCAGTATAAATAATAAGAAGTTGATGCAAATTTATGATTTTCATATTTGCATGTCTTCCCTTATTAGTTACATAGTAGTGACTGAAACTTTATATATTCAATCAGAGCCATGATTTAGAGCAATGAAAACAAAAATGATGTTTAATTTATTAACTGCAATTACAGTGTTTATTTATCTGCTTTGCATGGGACAGGACATTATGGATACAGATAAAATTCAGAGTGCAAGACCTTTCAATAGGAGCAATGGATATTTCATCAGTATCAAAGTTCCTCTCATGACCAAGGAAATAAGATAGATAAGGACTGCTATGGGGTCCACATCACATAATAATTGTGTATAACAGATAATAAATGGAAGGCTGCATTTGTTTCTAAAAACATACCAGCATGTCATGATTTTATTATTTCTAAATTAAATAATTCTTGAGAAATGAATCATTGTCTGTGCTGTACTATTATACTAATAAGAATACTAATTAGCTACTTTGATGTCTAATTAGGATTTCCAGTCTGCTTGTCTTTCTCTTGTGGTGTGAAAAAATATGTCTCCCTAAGGTTAGATCCCCTCTACCATCCTTTCACCCTGAACCCCAAATTAACTTTACAGTTGAGGAGCCACACAAAAGAATGCTGAATATCTCTCCACTTATCAACCTTAGAGAAAATAGGCTAGTACAATATATATATGTTTTAATATTTATACTTCCTGTTGGAAGTATAAACAATTTCCCTGTCCCTTTAAAAGTGCTTCAATATAAACTGTGTGTAGCGTGTCCAAACAACCAAATAAAAATGTTATCTTGGAAATAAAAGAAATACAGTCTGCCAGCCTACCCAATGTCCCCTGCATTAGTGGAAGATGCATACCAGCATGACCTAGGCAGAAGGCAAAAACTTACTCCCCAATACTACTCTATGGGCCTTATTAAAATATAAAAAGAAAAATTGAATACAATTGTTAAATAATTTATTTATTTATAACTTTGTTATAACATTGAGCTCAAGTTCGTCATAAGATCATAGTATAAAAACAACACCTTTGTTGTTATTTACAGACAGAACAACTGACACACATGTTAACATGTTCTGACACAACAAATATACAAGTACTGTATATATGATAAAGCTTCTATTTGAGATCTTTTTTTTTTTGCTTGATTAATTCTAGTAGTGCAAAACCACGTACAAAACCACCTCTGTACACCCCCTAATGTTTGAAAAACTGCATCAACCTTACAATATGTTACAGTTGTCTTATAATAAAAAAAAGTAAAACCTATTTTAACTTTATTGAAACTAATAGGAAATGCAGGGAGACCACGTAGACCTTGCTGGCTTGCAGAGGGGAAGTCCTCAAGAGCAGTTGAATGTTTGAATACATCTTTGTGCTTTGAAATCTTTATTATCACATATCCCATTCTAAAACAAAGAAACAAATCTTTCCATGCACCCTTAATCTATATTACAAAGCTATGCAAATATACATATTTTAAGTTGTCATTCGCTCTTACAAGACAATATATAAATGCATGGAATAAATCACATAAAGCATTTTAATAATAAATCATTAAGTTATATTATTTAAAAGATGAGATTACAAGATGTCAAATTATTGTTTCCAACACAATAGAAATGAATCATTGCTTAATTAATTTGAACATTTGAAATAAAGCCATTTTCAATTTGGAGCTCCCTGATATCAAAATGGCAGCTTGGGCGGCTGGATAAATCATAACCAAAAACCAGACGAAAGGAGTCCATCCATTTTCAACAGACCAGTTATCGGAGACACTTTTGATTTCAGCAACATTAAAAGTCACGTAAAGGATGAGAAGAAGTGTCATAGTCCTACATGCTCTGTAATGAGCCTCAAGCTGAGGACCACCGAAGCTGGATGTGCTGAGTTTCATTCTGTGGAGGTGTCCCAAGAGAGAGGCCAAAGTAAAACCTATGGAGATTAGTGTTATAATAAGGGGTAAGAAGCATCCAAATGTTATGAAAATAAGGTTATAGTTAAAACTAAACATATAGTTTGCTTCAGGATTTTCTGGATAATTGACTGTCATGTTCTCATTTAAATTCTGCAGAATATGTAGATTAGTGCTCCAAATTGAGGGGACACTAATGATGAGGGCCCCCAAAGCTGTGACCAGAAGTATCTTTGGTACCACAACAGGGAGTTTCATCTTCAGACTTGTGATGATGTTGTGTTTGAAGGTGACGATGGTCACACAGTAGAAGGAGCAGAGCCAGGCAGTGAACCAAAAACTGAGGCTGACCAGGAAAATCATGAGTAACATCTCAGCAGAGCTGACTTCTGTGGAAAACAATGTGTGATCAGAAATCACAGAAATGACATTTACTGCTGTCAGCATGCACTGTAGGACCACATTAACTGACCCCATACAAAACTGGATCTGATTGTTGGAGCTCAGGTGAAAGCATCCATTCTGGTCTCGAAGGCTCACAACCATGATAAATAAATTAGAGATTATTCCAAAGGCGCTTACAATTGAAGCGATTACCATAGAAATTAAATGCTCTAAAGAAAGCATAGTTGATGTCTCCTGTTCAATTATTGAGACAATAATGTGCAACATACCAAGATTAAGCAGTATAAATAATAAGAAGTTGATGCAAATTTATGATATTTTCCTGTAAAATTTTGCAGCTGAAACCAATCATTCATATTTGCATGTCTTGCCTTATTAGTTACATAGTAGTGACTGAAACTTAATATATTCAATCAGAGCCATGAGTTAGAGCAATGAAAACAAAAATGATGTTTAATTTATTAACTGCAATTACAGTGTTTATTTATCTGCTTTGCATGGGACAGGACATTATGGATACAGATAAACTTCAGAGTGCAAGACCTTTCAATAGGAGCAATGGATATTTCATCAGTATCAAAGTTCCCCTCCCCACCAAGCAAATAAGATAGATAAGGACTGCTATGGGGTCCACGTCACATAATAATTGTATATAACAGATAATAAATGGAAGGCTGCATTTGTTTCTAAAAACATATCAGCATGTCATGATTTTATTATTTCTAAAGTGAATAATTCTTTTTTTTTTTTTATAAATATTTTTTATTAAAGACAAGGTTGCAACAGTACAATATAGGATAGCAGGTCATTAAGGACACATACAATATGTATTTTGCCGGTCTAAAACAAAGGTTATTAATTCCCATAGTGTATCAATAAACTGTCAAATAACGCTAAACTATACATAAATAAAAGTTTGTGACCTTTTTTTTCTTGTCTTCTTTTTTTTTTTTTTTGTTCCAAACAACTTTTATTGCGAATAACCGGTTAATATATTAACACAGATCGTTCATCAATAATATATCCATAAGATAGGTACTGTTTTTTAACAAAAGTAAGATGTATACAAGTAAATAACCTTTTAACTGTAATTATTGCAGTTTTTTTTATCTATCTAATTATTTTTCCCTCTATTCAAACTACTTACGTATTAGAGCACGATCTAATATACCTATAATCTTATAGAGATCCTTTTGAAGAGGGGAAGAAGAGAATAGAGAAAAGAAAAAACAAAAAGGGAGGTATGGAAGAGAAGGTGCTAAGGAGAGGTAGAATTTGTTTAAGAGTTGTTCCTCATAAGATCAGCCCAAATTGTATGATTATGTCCCTGCATATTTACCACCCAATCTTGAGGATCCATGGGTCCCAACATGAGGCCCATTTCTTGTATGACCGATCCAATTCAGCCGAGATAACGCTCATGTCATATATGAATTTAAGTCTGTTTAGAACTACGCTATATGTAGGTACCTCTGATTTCCAGGCCTTAGCTATCGTAATTCGAGTTGCTAAAAATATTTGATGTGATAGGAGTTGAGCCTGTTTACTAAGGCCTTCTATGGGCAGGCCTAATAGGGCCTCCATCGGTTTTTGGGGAATCTGGCATCCCCATAGTTTCTCTAAGATTTCATAAGATTTCAGCCAAATATGGGCAATTTTGGGACATTCCCATAGAACATGCTTAAGGGTGCCCATGTCCGGACATCCCCTAAAACACTTTCCATCTAGCGAGGGATTGGAGATTTTTAGCCTTATTGGTGTTAAATACCATCTCATAGTAGTCTTATAACTATTTTCCCTTAGAATTATGTTCAATGAGGAACTTGTGGCTTGTTTGTGTATCCTACTCCATTGTATATCAGTTAGTTCCATGTCAAGTTCTGACTCCCACGAATGTTGGTGATGCAATCTGAGTGGCGTTGACTGTTCAATTAGGTAATTGTAGATTATAGAAATGTTCCGTTTACCATTCGCATTGTCTAGACAGCATTTCTCAAACGGAGTGATCTTAGCATTGGCATTCAATTTAGCTACTTTGGATACATTGGCGTGCACCTGAGCCAGATTAAACCATTCTCTTATTGGTAGATTATGCACTTCTCTGAAAGTATCTACTGACCATTGCTGGGTCTTTCTCAACATATCGGCAACCAATGTAAATTTATTTTTTATCCACCACTCAAACTGCAATAGCCTATCCGTTAATACTGTATTTTGGTGTATCCACAATGGGGTAAGCCATGATCCTTTTTCTATCAGCTGTGTTCTCTTATTCGTCTGAGTCAGAACTGCAATGGATTGGATCATACAATTGGTCAAATAGATATTACATAATTTAGAGTGCATACTAAGCCAACCTACCTGATGGATGTGTAAGCCTCTGTCCTCAAAAATATTTTTTTCTATCTCTACCCATATTGGCAGCTGTTCTTTGCCATACCACTTGGTAATTTGGGCCAGTCTGGCAGCTCTGCAGTAATGTAGTAGATCTGGTAGGGCCAACCCCCCCCCTAGATCTGGATGCCCTCATGGTTGTCTTGTTTATTCTAGGTTTTTTACGATTCCAGATGAAGCGAGAGATTGCCCCCTGTACAGCCAGGATGTCTTTAGAGCACACGGCCGTTGGGATGGTACGGAATAAATATAGCAGTTTGGGCAGTATACTCATTTTAATGGCATGGATCCTCCCTAACCACGAAATTTTGTATGTGGACCATGTTGTAATATCATTGAGAAGTTTCTTTATAAGTGCCGGATAGTTAGCTAAGTAGGTCAATTTAGATTGCCGGTGAACGAGAACCCCCAAGTATCTAATATGGCCTTGTGCCCATCTAAAGGAAAAATTCCCTGCAATTTGGGTTTCCAATTGTTTCGGTAGAGAGACGTTTAATGCTTCACTTTTACTTGAATTAATTTTGAAGCCAGAAATGCTGCCAAAGAGTTCAAGAACATGGAAGAGGTTAGGGAGACTAATTAAAGGCTCAGTGATCGTAAGCAGGACATCATCCGCAAATAGACTCAATTTGTGTTCTGTCTTTTTCACTCTTACCCCCTTAATATTTGTATCTTCCCTTATTGAAGTGGCTAGGGGTTCAATACACATCGCAAAAAGGAGAGGGGATAAGGGACAACCTTGCCTTGTTCCTCTTGTGATTTTAAATGTTCGGGATTTAAACCCCTGGTAAGCCACATATGCTATCGGGTCTGAGTACAGTGTCAGTATGCCCCTCACTAACTTATCGCTTAATCCAAACTTATGTAAAACCCTAGTCATATATGCCCAATCTATCCTATCAAAGGCCTTTTCTGCATCCAAAGAGAGCAGCATCAAAGGCTTATTTTGGAGAGATGCTACATCAAGCAAATTTAATATGCGTCTGGTGTTATCCGGTGCTTCCCGACCTTGAATGAACCCAACCTGGTCGGGGTGTATCAAGCTTGGTAGAATCTTGGACAACCTATTCGCTAAGATTTTGGAATAAAGTTTAATGTCACAATTGATCAGTGATATAGGCCTGTAACTTTTACATTGGGACGGGTCTTTCCCTTCCTTGGGTATTACTATTACTTTAGCTTCCAGAAATTCTGCCCTCATCGGTTCACCTGACAATAAGTCGTTAAACAGTAGTTGGAGATGTGGAGCCAACACATCTATGAATTGCTTATAGTAAAAATTTGTAAAGCCATCTGGGCCTGGTGCTTTATGTGATTTTGTTTCTTTTATAGCTCTCTTGACTTCACTCAAATCTATGGGGTTGTCTAATAAACCCGATTGTTCATCATCAAGTTGTGGGAGACTAATGGAGGAAAGGAATTTATCAATTTGGGATATATGGCCAGTCGAACCTGAGCGAGCAGGAGCTGAGTATAGGTCAGCGTAAAACTTTTCGAATGCTTCTGTAATGTCATTTGGCTTATAAACCGTCTTTTCATTATCTACCCTTAGTTTGGGGATAAAGGAGTCTGCCCTTTGTTGGTTGAGCTTTCTGGCTAGCATTTTATCTGGTTTGTTCGAGAACGTAAAGTATTGAGATTGGGTCTTTTGTAATATGGTCACAACCTTTTTACGCAGAATACCCTGTAGTTGTTGTTTAAGTTTATGTATTTCAACTTGTGTCCCTGGGGGTCTCCTGGAGAGCGGAATAGCTTGCAGGGCTGAAATTTTGTTGTTTATAGAGTTGATTTGGGTTAACTCTGCTTTCTTCGCCAGGGAACCAAGTTGGATACATTTCCCTCTTATTACTGCTTTATGTGCGGCCCACACCCCCCCCATTGGGTACCTCACCTCCTCCATTTAGTTCAAAGTATTCTACTATGGTGGCATATATTTTATCTTTTGCGTTCCCATCATTTAACAGGGCTGGGTTAAGCGCCCACGAAGGGGAGCGTCCTTTGGGCAGCAAATCATCTAGGGAGATGCATATCGCGTCGTGGTCAGACCACGCAATGGGTCGAATTTTTGCCTCCTGTAGGTTTGGGGTTAGGTGTTGCTGGATTAGGATGTAATCTATGCGAGAGTATGTGTTATGTCTAGCCGAATAATGAGTGTATTCTCTATCAGAAGGGTGGAGCGCTCTCCAGGCATCAAGCATGCCATGGTTGTTGAGCAACAATTTGAGGGATTTTGTAGCGGTAGGGATTACCAACGGGTTGGCGAAGCTCGACCTGTCTTTTGTTTGATCTAAAACTGAATTCATGTCCCCCCCTAGGATCCATGTTGATTGTTGCCATTCAGACATCATGTCTGATATCTTATGAAAAAATGCGGACTGTCCCGTGTTCGGAGCGTATACGTTTAATAGTGATATTTTGCGTTCATTGACCGTGCCTTGTATTAAAATGAATCTCCCTTCCGGATCTCTACGTGTTAGCGTGTGTTGAAAATTTAACCTCTTATGTATTAAGATGGAAACTCCCTTTTTCTTTTCGGGGGCTGTAGAGTGAAATGTTTGCGTGAAATTTTTTCCCCAATATTTTGGAATAGAGTTTTTTTTAAAATGGGTTTCCTGTACCATAACAATATCCAGTCCCATACGACCGTATTCCCCTAGGGCAATCCCCCGCTTCACCGGCTCATTCAACCCCTGAACATTGTGGGATGCAATATGTAAGGCCATGATTCACTACCTGCACCAAGCGTCCGATGTGAGGCCCAAGTACTGATGTGTTGATTTTCCCCTTATGGTTTCTGACCTGTAGATTCTTCTTTTTGGAGCGTGTGGTACTCAAGGTACCTCACCCGGCTAAAAAGGATTAGATCAGGTAGATAAAGAGGGTAGGAAGAGGAAGAGAAAAAGTCAGAAAAAGGCACAAAGCGGTTGTAAAAAAACAAAAACAAAAAAGGAAACAGATATTAACAAACTGTATAAAAATAAGTTTGTCTTGCTTTCTTTCTCCCCTTCCCCTCTCCCCTCTCTTTCCTGTTACCCTCTGCAATTCAATACTTCAACAGTACTATCTACACGTAAGTAGTTATAAAAAATATACCTGTAAACAAATATATATACACAAAGCTTTTGTTGAAATTTACTAAATATGTATATAAATCTATACACAATTTAAACTTGGTTGAGGAGAGCTCCTAGCTGTCCTCCTAAAAACCAATGGTGAGGCCCCCGGTATCTTTTCAATAAGATATCCAGGCGACTCGCCAGATCAAAAAAAAAAAAGGACAAATAAATAAAATAACAAAAAAAAACAAATAGACAACAAAAACAAGCAAAAAAGGAACAAATAGTAATAGAACAAATTTACTCAATTGACCCCCTCTGGGGCACATCTTTAAAGAACCATTAATTATTAAGTGACTATAACCATGTAATTGAAAACTGAATAGTGAATTATTTCTTTAACAGACCCTTAACTAGTCCTGATTCTGGTACCTTGGGAGAGTTAGTATAGTTGCATGGGTATGTATGATGATGCAGGGTTAAAGCTATACTGTCTTAACTGCATATCTAATATTAACCTTGAGACTGCAGCCTTAGCATTTGTGATTAAATAACCCCTACATTACTTTACTTCAAAGTTATAGGGCATTGTCCTCATTTAAGAATGTCTTTCCTGCTATTTTGTCTCCCACGTCCAGGAAAAGGAAAAAAGTATTAGGTTAAAGCAACCTCAATGTCTCTGCTGTCGCGCTCTAGAGCGCCTGTAGGGTCTGGCATCCGGGCGTTGAGTTGTTCCTCCAGGTTCGTGCACCTGAATATTCCAGGACGTTAGCAGCGTCATTCCCTCCTCCACATCAAGAACAGCATGGGTCTTTCCATCCTTTACAATGTTCAATTTGAAGGGAAAGCCCCAGGAATATCTCCACCCTTGTGCAAGTATGGCCTCTAGAAGGGGTTTGAAGGTTCTTCTTTTATACAGGGTGGTCGGGGAAAGGTCAGCATACACACTCGGTTGACCCCCTGCGCATTCTGGTATACCTGGTCTCGCTGCCTTCATAAAAAGATCTTTCGTGGTATAGAAGTGGAATTTAGCGATAACGTCTCTTGGCCTCTCTCCCGCCATCGGGCGTCCTGTCAATGCCCTATGGACGCGGTCTAATTTAAAGGCATCCTCCATTAAGTTTGGCAGCAGGTATTTGCAGAGATCTAACATGTAGTTTGGCAGATCTGTGATCGATTCTGGGAGATTTTTGATTCTGATGTTTTGACGGCGGGACCGGTTCTCCAAATCTTCCTGTGCGTATTGGAGTTGGTTCTGTTCGTCTCTTAGGGCCGACATTTCACCTTCTAATTGGATGTGTGCGTCCAATAGCTCATTGTATTTCGTTTCCAGGTCAGTCACCTTTGAGTCTACTGCTTTTATCTCACCTTTGAGTTCTGCCGCTACTTTTTTGATTTCTCCAGTGACCTCTGTTCTAAAAGAGGAGATTAAGTCTTTTAGATCCTGGATATCTGCTTTCGTACTGTGTGCAGTCGGTTCCATATTAGACGCCTGCATGCGCTCGGGAGATGAGGGTGGCTGTTGAGCAAATTGAGTTGGGGTCCTTGGTGTACAAAAGTCCTGTATTGATTTAGTCGCCCTTCTCGTTGAGGTCCCAGCCATTCCTTTATTGTGGCTTATAGACATAAATATTCACTGTTTTTGTCTGTTTTTGTTACGTCACTTTACTGTAGGTTGTGCCACCATACTTGGGGGATGGGGTTAGTTTACATAATGAGCATAGTATTAGTACCTTGCATCATAAAATACGGTCGTTTGTGTGCTGCCAATATGTTGTTAAAGGTTGAGAGTCTTTGAAGTAGGGGACACCAGACCCCTTGGATAGCAATATATTGTAATTGTATTGCAATGATATAGGTATTTATAGCACAGCTTTATTTCTCAACTGATGCTGCATATAGCAATGTTTCAAGGTATATCCTCTTGTCCCCCAGGTGGCAGTGTTGTATGATGTTAGATGCAGTTCCAACCCAGGCCCAGTCAGATAATGGAAGAGGCTTTTCTGAATATGGAAATCATTGATCTCCAGAAATGAAAGACAGTTTGGATATAAATATGAATCCTATATCTGCAGGTTGAGGTCTTTCAATCTGTTACTGTTCATCAAATATTTTGGCCACAAGATGGCAGCATTGTACTAGTTTTCTTGCAGAGTGAAAATGTCAGTTCTCTTTATAGCAGCAATGCTCTTGCTTATGTAATAGGGTATGGAGAAATTGTGTTGCTTATTAGGATATCTCTAGTAAAGCACATCCCATGGGGGTCACCTTCTATTCAGGGCCTTGACTTAGGGGCTTCCACTCCCTTCTCAATGCCAGTTATATGTCTGGTTGTGTAAACCCCAGGCTGCTCCCCTGTTCTCTCTGGGGCCCCCTCCTTGCTGGACTGAGGTTGTGATGTGGTGTCTCACCTCTACTGCTTCCCGATTAGACAGGATGGGCTCTGGCTTCGGATGGCTGTAACGGGGTCTCCGCTCCAATATGAAGTCCAATGTGAAGTCACGCTCTGGTAACCTGATTGGGGGTAGATCAGGCAACAGCAAGCAGCCAGCAGGCAGCGTGGGTGCTAGGCCCAGGCCTCCATAGTATAGTAGCTATTACTGTAGCTAGCTTCCCTCGGCTGGGACCAAACTGTTCCTTAGGGTCTAAATAAGATCAGTCAGGTGCCCAATCCTTCAATATTTTGTTTTTTGCACTAATAAATGCACTATAAAGTCGCTGCAGCTTGGAGCTTTGCTATCATGCAACTCTAAAGTGAATAATTCTTGAGAAATGAATCATTGTCTGTGCTGTACTATTATACAAATAAGAATACTAATTAGCTACTTTGATGTCTAATTAGGATTTTCAGTCTGCTTGTCTTTCTCTTGTGGTGTGAAAAAATATGTCTCCCTAAGGTTAGATCCCCTCTACCATCCTTTCACCCTGAACCCCAAATTAACTTTACAGTTGAGGAGCCACACAAAAGAATGCTGAATATCTCTCCACTTATCAACCTTAGAGAAAATAGGCTAGTACAATACATATATGTTTTAATATTTATACTTCCTGTTGGAAGTATAAACAATTTCCCTGTCCCTTTAAAAGTGCTTCAATATAAACTGTGTGTAGCGTGTCCAAACAACCAAATAAAAATGTTATCTTGGAAATAAAAGAAATACAGTCTGCCAGACTACCCAATGTCCTCTGCATTAGTGGAAGATGCATAGCTGACATGACTTAGGCAGAAGGCAAAAACTTACTCCCCAATACTACTCTATGGGCCTTATTAAAATATAAAAAGAAAAATTTAATACAATTGTTAAATAATTTATTTATTTATAACTTTGTTATAACATTGAGCTCAAGTTCGTCATAAGATCATAGTATAAAAACAACACCTTTGTTGTTATTTACAGAAAGAACAACTGACACACATGTTAACATGTTCTGACACAACAAATATACAAGTACGGTGTATATGATAAAGCTTCTATTTGAGATCTTTTTTTTTTGCTTGATTAATTCTAGTAGTGCAAAACCACGTACAAAACCACCTCTGCCCAACCCCTAATGTTTGAAAAACTGCATCAACCTTACAATATGTTACAGTTGTCTTATAATAAAAAAAAGTAAAACCTATTTTAACTTTATTGAAACTAATAGGAAATACAGGGAGCCCACGTAGACCTTGCTGGCTTGCAGAGGGGAAGTCCTCAAGAGCAGTTGAATGTTTGAATACATCTTTGTGCTTTGAAATCTTTATTATCACATATCCCATTCTAAAACAAAGAAACAAATCTTTCCATGCCCCCTTAATCTATATTACAAAGCTATGCAAATATACATATTTTAAGTTGTCATTCGCTCTTACAAGACAATATATAAATGCATGGAATAAATCACATAAAGCATTTTAATAATAAATCATTAAGTTATATTATTTAAAAGATGAGATTACAAGATGTCAAATTATTGTTTCCAACACAATAGAAATGAATCATTGCTTAATTAATTTGAACATTTGAAATAAAGCCATTTTCAATTTGGAGCTCCCTGATATCAAAATGGCAGCTTGGGCGGCTGGATAAATCATAACCAAAAACCAGACGAAAGGAGTCCATCCATTTTCAACAGACCAGTTATCGGAGACACTTTTGATTTCAGCAACATTAAAAGTCACGTAAAGGATGAGTAGAAGTGTCATAGTCCTACATGCTCTGTAATGAGCCTCAAGCTGAGGACCACCCAAGCTGGATGTGCTGAGTTTCATTCTGTGGAGGTGTCCCAAGAGAGAGGCCAAAGTAAAACCTATGGAGGTCAGTGTTATAAAAAGGGGTAAGAAGCATCCAAATGTTATGAAAATAAGGTTATAGTTAAAACTAAACATATTATTTGCTTCAGGATTTTCAGGATAATTGGCTGTCATGTTCTCATTTATTTTCTGCAGAATGTTTAGATTAGTGCCCCAAATTGAGGGGACACTAATGATGAGGGCCCACAAAGCTGTGACCAGAAGTATCTTTGGTACCACAACAGGGAGTTTCATCTTGAGACTTGTGATGATGTTGTGTTTGAAGGTGACGATGGTCACACAGTAGAAGGAGCAGAGCCAGGCAGTGAACCAAAAACTGAGGCTTGTCAGGAAAATCATGAGTAACATCTCAGCAGAGCTGACTTCTGTGGAAAATAATGTGTGATCAGAAATCACAGAAATTACATTTACTGCTGTCAGTGCGCACTGTAGGACCACATTAACTAACCCCATACTAAACTGGATCTGATTGTTGGAGCTCAGGTGAAAGCATCCATTCTGGTCTCGAAGACTCACAACCATGATAAATAAATTGGAGATTATTCCAAAGGCGCTTACAATTGAAGCAATTACTATAGAAATTAAATCATTTAAAGAAAGCATACTTGATGTCTCCTGTTCAATTATTGAGACAGTAATGTGCAACATACCAAGATTAAGCAGTATAAATAATGAGAAGTTGATGCAAATGTATGATATTTTCCTGTCAAATTTAGAAGATGAAACCAATCATTCATATTTGCATGTCTTGCCTTATTAGTTACATAGTAGTGACTGAAACTTAATATATTCAATCAGAGCCATGATTTAGAGCAATGAAAACAAAAATGATGTTTAATTTATTAACTGCAATTACAGTGTTTATTTATCTGCTTTGCATGGGACAGGACATTATGGATACAGATAAACTTCAGAGTGCAAGACCTTTCAATAGGAGCAATGGATATTTCATCAGTATCAAAGTTCCCCTCCCCACCAAGCAAATAAGATAGATAAGGACTGCTATGGGGTCCACGTCACATAATAATTGTATATAACAGATAATAAATGGAAGGCTGCATTTGTTTCTAAAAACATATCAGCATGTCATGATTTTATTATTTCTAAAGTGAATAATTATTGAGAAATGAATCATTGTCTGTGCTGTACTATTATACAAATAAGAATACTAATTAGCTACTTTGATGTCTAATTAGGATTTCCAGTCTGCTTGTCTTTCTCTTGTGGTGTGAAAAAATATGTCTCCCTAAGGTTAGATCCCCTCTACCATCCTTTCACCCTGAACCCCAAATGTACTTTACAGTTGAGGAGCCACACAAAAGAATGCTGAATATCTCTCCACTTATCAACCTTAGAGAAAATAGGCTAGAACAATATATATATGTTTTAATATTTATACTTCCTGTTGGAAGTATAAACAATTTCCCTGTCCCTTTAAAAGTGCTTCAATATAAACTGTGTGTAGCGTGTCCAAACAACCAAATAAAAATGTTAACTTGGAAATAAAAGAAATACAGTCTGCCGGACTACCCAATGTCCCCTGTATTAGTGGAAGATGCATACCGGCATGACGTAGGCAGAAGGCAAAAACTTACTCCCCAATACTACTCTATGGGCCTTATTAAATTGAGCTTTCGTGAGTTACTGTAAGCAGTAATGGAGGCCATAGGCTAATTTGCTATTCAATTGGCGTCGGCAAAGGGGTTACGATTTACAGCCTTAAAAACTTTGCAATGGTTAAAACCGGAACTTACAGCCTCCTTTTTTACGGCCGAAAGACTTCAGATCAGAAAAATCGTGAATCGCTATTCAATTGCAAAAATCGCTCAACACCGCACCCGTATTTAAGCCGCAAACGCCAAATGGCGGCCCAAAGCTTACGTGTTCCAAATAGGACCCGCAAAGGGTTTACAGACTAGTTAGTAACACTGCAAATGTCAATAAAAATACACCAATGCACTTTAAAATATGGGGAAAGCAACGAAAGGCATTACAATTGCATGCACAACAACTCCCAACTATCAAATATTGCAAACAATAAAATGTTATTTTCCCCATAGGTTGTAATGATCATGCATATGCCAATATGAAAAAGCAATGCTGAAAGCTATTAAAGACACACTATCTCATTAAATTGCAACACAACACATGCAAATGACTGACATTAACCCTTTCTCACTCACAGAGGCCATAAAGTGGACCCTAAAAATACAAAGATCATCTTATATACATCTCACTCATCACATCTACATTGGGGAAAAAAATAGTGGACAAATTACACTGCCACATGGCATATATCAATTACCAGGGGAACATTTGACAAATGATTGTTCAGTCCCTCAGTTGTGTCTAACTTTCTGTGACCCTATGGACTGCAGCACACTTACTAATGTCTCTGTCTGTGCTTATCTACAAGGTTTGCATGCCAAAGATACTCGAGTGGGTTGCCAGTTCCTTCTCTAATGGACTGTGATTTGTATGACCTCTCTGCTATGACCTGCCCACCTACAGTGGCCCTACATGGTATAGCTCACAGCTTTATTCAGGCACACAAGCCCCCTCATCACCACCACTTAGCTATCCTGAAAGTGACCAGGGGAACATACACCACGCTAATCTACTCTAACCCATCAGGAAGGAGCCACAAAAACACATGGAGGCTGTGCAGATGCACGTGGATCAACAGCCAACTAACTTCCATCAGGGACAATCTCTGCTACACCCATGCTGGAAAATACCACACCATTGCTGGTGGCTATGTGCCAAGATGTATACCCATCATCATTTGGTGACCTCCCATTGAGTGTTTTGCTATCATTTCATTTATATTATCACCTGTCATATTCCTATCAGGCCTATCACACATTGGACTTAGCATGTGTAATAACCCTTTATTATTATATATTTTATATATTATTATATGATATCTCATGATATTATTACATTTATTATTTGTATGATTGTTATTATATGTACCCATTGCATAGTAGCAAGGGCTCATTAGTTTACTCATAGAGGAATGTGAAACAAATGTGATGTATGTGGATGTCTTATAACCCCAAACATTGAAAACACAATGACATGGTGAGAATGGTATAACAAAGCTTTATTTCATACACAGAGCACAATCAGAAATGGACAAGACTGTGCTTTAATATCATGGCTGTGGTGTGGGCAGATCCCGGGAGAGCAAGAAGCTTTTAGCAAAAAGGAGGATGATTAGAAAATTAGGATGATTCTCCTAATTGCAACTCATACTAGATATAATTTGCTAGATTTGATCTATTCTTTGGTTGTTGGTCTTGAACGTTCTTGTCTCCTCTTGATTCCGGCTGCGGTCTGTAACTGCATAGGCTGCAGTGGGCACACCAATACATGAACTCTCTATTGGTTGATTCATGTTGTTGTGCCCAGGAATGACAGTGATTTGTCAACTTCATGGATTCAAAAACCTTTCTCTTAAAAAATCCACTTGGTGTTCAAAAGCTCCTTTGTTAGTACTATAGAGACTTATTCAAGGAACATTTTCCTAAACTCATTATATAATAAAAATAAACAAAAAACAAACAAAACAATATTAATACTGATTTTATCATTTAATCTAGGCCCTAATTTGATTATAGTATTGGCAATGCAGTTAATCAAATTACTCACTTTTTAAATTCAAATTTAATTTTAAAATTAATTGTGATTGGTTACAGGTTGGCCTATTCTTCATTTTTGCTTGCTGTTTACTTTTTAATTAAAAATACCATTTTAATGGCAAAGCTGTGCAGTAAATAGGTAGTCTGAGCAATTCCTGACGCTTGTTGAAAAATGATGATGTCTTCTGAGCTTTGTTCCAAGCAGATGGAAGTATTAGATCTCCTTCATCTCTAGAATTATTTTTTCATAAAATCATTGTTTATGCTTTTCTGCTACTCATAAGGACGTAAAAAGGATCAAGAACATGCAAAACCAGGAAAAGGCAATTACAAATGTAAGGGAAACCTTTTGTTTGGAAGGCTCCACTGGCTGGATGCTCCAAAGCTTGCTAGGGTCACTTGCCTAAGACAGGAACGACTCTCAAGGATAATACTCAATCAAAATGCATAATATTCCTAAACAAAACAATATAGATTGATACAAAGTTCAAACAGTTCTAGAGCTTTTAGCATGTTTTCCATATCAGACATAACTACAAATCATAGAAATATGACTAGAATTAATAGAAGAGAGAAAATCCTATTATCCCTATATACATTCACTGGCTAGTCATGGTATAAATCTAAAACCATTTTAAACCAAAAAATATACCAATCCTTAGAGCAGCCACCGTTTGAAACATAACCTTCTACAATACTGTTTCCATTGCTATTAACTGCAGGCTATAACAATCTCTAACCACTAAGGAGTTAAATTAAGTTAAAGTTGCCCTTTCGGGGAAATCACAGTTAAGTTGGATTACTGTAGAGGGAATATAAAACATGCATTATGTTAAGATTGATACTGTGGTCTGACGGACCGTTTCACTACAAACAGTAGCTTTATCAAAGGCTCATTTCATATTAGCATTACCACTCTGTATGACTGCCTTTTAAAGCCGATAACAAATACTTTAATGGCATCAGTGTCTGCAAACGAATGACTGAGTGTCTGATTTGCAGACAGGTGAGGACTAAACCAGCCTTTTGTATGAACAGGAACAATCATAAGAACTGGAAATGGATCAAAGTCCTGAAAAGCAGGGGCATCCCCAGCAATGTAGGAGATAAACACTGGAAATGGATCAGTATCCAAGAATCTGAATCTGCTGATGATATAAATCTGAACTGGTTATACTATTGAAAATGTATATATCTATCACGTTAAATCTGAGCCAGGTCAAATGACTGTACTTATTTTATGTAAATTTGATTTATAAGCAAATCTATTGATGTTAACATAACCGGGTTAGACTGGTGTGGATATAAGCCTGAATTGATCATAACATTTCTTTATAATGATTTAATATGAACAGGAAATGACTAAAATGGTTTTCTATTATTATACATTAGGAATTCTAATTGCATTAATTACAAAAAATATTAACTGCAATAAACACCTTTCCCTAAAGCATAATATTAGAAATAAAAAAGCAAATAGACATAAGGAACATCTGAAATTATTTTTTGTTTGCCTCCTCCTAGATAAGTCCAATTCCAATCAAAATGCAGACTCGATCTCAGCTGCCATGACTTCAGCTGCAAAAGTTCTTATACAATAATGGACTTTACACATTTGCATCAGCTCCTTTATCTCTCTCTCTGTACACAAGTCACATTATTACACATTATTATGACCACCAGCTAATATCCCGAATAACCGCAGTGTGCAGCAAGGACAGCAGCTAGATCGCATCGTAGTGAGTCAATAAGATGCTGAAAGGTTGGCAAGGGTACCTGGAGCAATGCAGACTGCAGTGCATCCAACAGCTGCTAAAGTCTGGGTGACCCATGAGGCGAACATAGCTCTCAAAGTGGTCCCACAGGTGCTCAGCCGGCTCAAGTCCGGGGGAATTTGTAGGCTAGGGAAGTACTTGGAAGGCTTCGTTGTGCTCCTCCAACCGCTCCCGGAGAATTCTGGTCATATGACATGTTGCATTGTCCTACTGGAAGTTCCCATCCGCTCTAGGGAAGATGGTCAACATATGTGGGTGTACTTGATCTGCAAGAATGGATAGATAACAAAGTCAGTTGCGAGTGCCTTCCAGAGGTATGAGTGGATCCAGACAATGCTAATGATTGTAAAGTGGTTGTTCTCAGAGGGTTTGCGCCTGGCAATATATATAGACACAAAGAGAAAAGAGCATCGATAAATATGAAGCAAACTCTCATTCATATCATAGAGAAAAAAATAGGACAGACCTAAAGTGGCCAATATAGATAATAATAGATAAAGGATAAATAGCGGGTCCTACAAGTACAGTACCTATTACAGATAGGGCAATACCCCTATATGTATATGAGGGATACATTTGTGTGTCTGATATATCTGGCTCTCTGAAAATCTACCATAATTGTGAGAATCACTGAAATTAGGTTATATCTGCTATAACACTTTTTTTTTTAACAATCTTTTTACTGAAGACGTTACAATTTTTTTTAAACATGTATTCGCATCCTGTACATAATGTTGTGTATGAGTTCCAGGGTTTTCTATTAACAATAAGCTAATACATTCGAACATTGTTTGTAGTCTTCTTAGTTTTCTTAATTTTCAGTGCCAAATACCTAGAAGCATTCACTCCTACCTTTCTAACTATAACTTTCCCCATTTACCATAGTCAGGGGAATACAATTATATTAAACAACAATTAAATTAATAAAAAGACTAACCAATATAAGAAACAAAAAGAAGAAATAAGAAAAAAGAAAGAAAAGGGTCTGACCTGGCCAGTGCACTTCCGAGCGCACGCTCCACCTCCAAGGACCTCGTCCACGACACCACCAGCTCCCGCATCCCTTTATATGGAGAGCTGTGTATTTCTGTAAAGGTTACCTTTCTACAGCCCTACATTGCTATGCCGTGTTGGGAGTCCAGCCATGGAGAATAAATTGTCAAGAATAAGGGAAATGAATACCTCAATTTTTAAGTTGTTTTCTCATTTATAATAACATAGGATGACCTCCTTTATGCTAAGGTTAGGGGTTCTCCAACTCCAAGCAAATGAATTGTAAAAGTTTGTTTTGCTGGGAAGTTAGTGTATCCATATGGATTCCAAGCAAGCAGGTCTCCACTGAGGGTCATATTGGTATATTTAGAACTTGGGATATTAGTTTGAGGGATTGCCTCCAAATTTTTTGTGCTGTCGGGCAGGTCCACCATGTGTGTATGAAGTCTCCTGCTACTTGGTAGTCCCTAAAACATTTGTCAGTATTTCTAGGGTTGATAGCATGCGTTCTTGTGGGAGTCAAGTACATCCTGTTTAGGACCTTAATTTTCCTCCAGCAAATTATAAGTTACAGACCCTCTAGTTAAGTGAGTAAAGGCTTCCTTCCACTTACCGGGCCCTAGGCTCCCCCCTAGATCCTCCTCCCACTTGTTTACGAAAGGGGGTTTGGGCAAACCACTGAAATCGTTAAAGTGCGAATATAGCTTGCCTAAGATTCCTTTTGAGAGTGGCAGATTTTTAGCAATTTCTGAGAGCCATGTACCTTTAGGCGGCGCTTTGGCCCTGACCATAGATAAAAGCCAATATTTAAGTCTAATATAATTCCACCTTTCTTCTAGGGGAATATTCTATTGATGGATGAACAGGCTCTGCGGTATGATCCCGTCTTTCCAGAGAAAGGCATAAGACACGCTGTGGGGCTCCGATCAGCAGCAGGAGCTGATCGGAGGCTACACAGAAAAGGTGAGAGGGGGGAAGGAGGGAGGATAAAGAGGGAAGAAGCTGGAGGAGGAGAATGGTGATGAGGGGGGGAAGAGGAGGATGATGGGGGGAAGAGGAGAGTGAGGGGCAGAGGGTGAGAGGGGGAGGAGGAGGAGAGGGGAAGACGGGGAAAGAGGAGGGTGAGAGGGGAAGGGGGAAAGAGGAGGGGGAGAGGGGAAGGGGGGAGTGGAGGATGATAGGGGATGGGGGAAGAGGAGGATGATGGGGGAAGGGGGGAAGAGGAGGATGGGGTAAGAGGGGGATGAGGGGGAAGAGGGGGATGAGGGGGGAAAAGGTGTATGAGGGGGAAGAGGAGGATGAGGGGGAAGAGGAGGATGAGGGGGGAAGGAGGAGGATGAGGGAGGAGGAGGATGAGGGGAGCTTAGGGCTCATAAAATATGTTTTTGTAGACCCTATTTTCCACTTACACAGCTAGTTTACTGTTTTTCTTTAAAATAAATATTCAAAAACATTTAACCTACTGATGCCTCAATTAATGTAATTTTATTGGTGTCTATTTTTATTTTTGAAATTTAGCAGTAGCTGTTGCATTTTCCACCCTAGGCTTATACTCAAGTCGATAAGTTTTCCCAGTTTTTTGTGGTAAAATGACGTGCCTCGGCTTATATTCTGGTCGGCTTATACTCGAGTATATACGGTATATATATTAATACAAGCATAAAATCACCAAGAAATCTTATTTTGCCAACTATGTGGTTTCCATAGGTCACATGCTAAAACAAAGTCTTTTTTCTTATCCAATAAAAAGTATGTATAAATGTTTGCTAGGATAAAACCCAAACAGTCATGTGGTGGAAGCTCTACTTTTTAAAAAAGAACAGTTTCTAAATTTCCATAAGGATATTTTAACAGTATTTAAAAACTGCAAAGCTACTTTATGTTTTCTATTTTGCATATTTAAGACTTGTCCATACGACATCATATTAAAATGTATTATGGGAATATTGCCCAATTCACATATAAGAGGTGAACACTTTCCCCATACCTCTTTATAGGCAAAGTTCCATAACAAATTAGATATAGTTTCTGTACCTCCACAAAGGAATCTCGGACAAATCTCAGATCCTACCAATCTCCGTCTGTACTGAAAAACACGTGTTGGAACACAACTATGTATATCGGACCAGGTAAAATCCTGCTGAGGATGAGAAAGGCATTTGTCAGACACTTTCCTCCAAATAGCAGTGCACACCATTTCAGTAAACCTTTCTATATGCAACACAGGTACTTTATCAATTAGATAGGCAGTTAGTTTTCTCTGATTTTTTTTAATGTTTAAAGAAACTGAACTTAAATCATACCATTCAACAACTTTTCCTAAGAATCTGTAACATTTAGATAATGCATAGTGAACTTGCAAAGACAATTTTACCCATCCATACCTTGCAAAAAAACGCCCCATAAAATAACGAATCATTAAGGCATTTTTACTTGTTTTGTCAGTGGCTTTAACAATAAAAGAGAATACCTTTAAAAGTTAAAAAACATCCAAATTTGGAAACCTTTTCAACCCAGATATTTCTTGTGACAAACCTTGTCTCTACTTAGCTTCTCCATCTTTTAATTTCATAAAAACGTAAAAAGAGGCTTTTAAAAACGTTTCAACCAAAAAATTTGGTGGGGGAAACACAGAGTTATAAAACAAGATAATGGGTAATAAAATCGATTTAACAATTAAAACTTTTCCCTTTAATGATAAGACACGCAATTTCCAGAAATTTCATTTTTTCTAAATTTTTGTTAATAAAATCTCATAATTGGCTTGACCTGTCAATTTTTGATCAAACCACACACCTAAAATTTTAGCTTTGTCTTTCACCACCGGAATATTTGTTGGCAAGTCCTCCTTCCACTTGCCAAAAATCATACACTCGCTTTTTAAGATATTTAATTTCAAAGCAGAAGTGGGGGAAAATATGTTTGCCCATAAAAGAACCCCTTGGATCGTATGATGTACAGATGGCATGCACGTCATCCATGTATGCTATGCTTTTAAGCTGTTGCCCTTTTGAACCGGTATAAAAGTCCCTCTAAAAAGTTTATTGCTCCATGTAGCGGAACCCATCACTGTTTTACCCTGTTTTATGATTATTATGGTTAAAATATGATCCTACTATATGTATGTTGGTTGATGCTCTGCAGAATATTGTCCCAGACATTTGCAGCTACTTGGCATGGGAGATAATCCTGTTACAGCGACTCCGCATAAGATAAAGGAAGTCTATTGTATACAGTGTTTTCATTCTCAGATAAGAACAAAGAAGTGTAATTGAATCAATGTCTGATTGTATCAAAGTTGCCAGGGAGCCTCGGGGAGGTGTGACCAGACCTATTGTTCTCTTTATGTGTATTGTGCGGCCAAATATGGGCATGTGTATTGCCTGTTGGAAGAGATGGGTATAAATATTTCTGCAATAACAAAATAAAGTCAGTATTCATTTGACTCCCAAATTGTGTGTCGTCCAATATGGGAGGTCGGGGATGGTGAAACTGTAGTGCCTCTTGGGTATTTTACCGTATACCAGCGGAGATATTGGACTGCGTGTTCCAGCTCCGTTACACTCCAAATCTTATTTAAAAGGGGTTCAAGTGCATAGATAAAAAGAATTGGGGACAATGAGCACCCTTATCTCACTCATGAATCAATTAAAATATCCTCACCGCTAAAACCATTAATTTGAAATTGGCGCCTTCTGTAAAATTCTTTAATGACTGATTATATTTTTAGGGAAATTAATTTTCTCCAAAACAGAGAACAGGTAAGAATGAGACACTGAATCAAATGCTTTCTCGTAGTCTAGGCTAAACAGGGCCACGGATTGTTCCCTTAAAATGGTATGTAATAGACTATCTCTAATTAAAAACAACCCATCTAAAATGCATCTCCCAGGTACTGTGCATACTTGCTCTTCCTCTATAACACAATCAATAACCCATTTCAAGCGATTGGCCAACAATTAAGTAACAATTTTAAAACCTTGTAAAATTCAAAAGGGATCCCATTAGATCCTAGGGGTCTTATTATTTGCGCTAAAGTCAATTACTTTTTTAACTTTGATTTCAGTGATATCATCAACGAAACTTTCTTTTTTGTTACTGGTAATTTAGAGGACACTGATGATAAAAACTCATTCATACAATTTGTATCAATGGGCGTGTCGGTATATAAATTAGAATAAAAATGGCTTGCAAGTTTTAACATACCCTGTCTCTCGTAACCCACCTTCCTCTAAAAACTTCATATTCATTTTTTTTAAGTCTTTTTAAAAAAATACATTGAGCAAGTCTCATTTTCCTCTATATCTCTCACTCTGGAATTACAAATTATAGTTTTTCCAATGTCCTCCATTTTTTCTTAATTTCCATTTTCAATACAGCAATTTATCTCTTCACCATTAGACCCTGATTCTTTAACCTATAAAATAATTGTAATTTGTTTTGTAAGTTTTCATAGATATTTTTTCTGTCCAAGGCTCTTTTTACTATAACGTATAAAAAAGGATGTAATCAAAGCTTTTGCCATCAGCCACCAGTTAAAATGAAAAACATAAAATCTCTTTAAAAACTGTAATCCTTTATAAAATGTATAAAAACTTTTATAAAATCTCAAGGTCTTTTAATAAGGAAGTATTCAGTTTCCACTTTCCTTTAACCATTTTATCTGAGGGAGATAAAACCACCAACAGTGCCTTATGGTCAGAGAAGACATTTTCCTTGAGCGCTGTCTGCATAGGAATAAAAAATGGAGAGTAGAAAATCAATACGAGATTGGGAAATGGAGTTAGACAGGGTATACCCATGATCTTGTTTATGGAGAGAACCCCATACATCACATAACCCAATCTCCTGCAAATTTTTGGAGTTATTATCAAAAGCACCATCCCCTTTCTTTTTTTCCTTCCCTTTAACTCAAGGATAGTATAAAAATCACTCCCTAAAATAAAAGGCTCAGTTTTAGAAAGAAAAAGGCAAAATGTTCTTAAAAACTCAACTCTATCTTGCGTATAAGGAGATGCATAAATATTTAAAACTAGCGACTTGCCCGTCAAAAATGACTGGGCAATACAATTGTAAGCTATGGCAATGCTGTTTGAGACACAATGTAAAGCTTTTATATTCTGAGGACCTTTGGCGTTCATTGCGAGATTCGCGCTGAGTTCCTTCGGCGCTTATCGCGTGGCTCGAAATGAGCACCTTCGGCACTCATAGCAATCCGCTCCTCTCGTTTCCTTTTGTTTCTATGAGCGCCTTGTGCTCTCCTGACAAACCCAAATATAGAGGTACATTTTTTGTGTATAATTATTAATTAATTATTTACTTAATAAAATAATATACTTCACCTATTTGTAATTAGTATATGCAGCAATGAATAGCCTGAAGAGCTAAGTATCTATTTCTATTTTCCTGCAGCATACAATGTACATTTGGCCTGTTGGTGGTGGGCAAACCGTTGTTTAAGTTGTGTAACTCTCCATTTGAGATTCGTAGTTTTAGCGTTGTAAAATGGCGTAGTTTGTCTATGTGCTACGCGGGTGTGGACCATTTTCCGTGCTGGCTAAGTGTGTATTTGAGTACCTTGTACGTCCCTGTCAAAAGTCGTAAGTGTCTGATGCTGTTTTGCGCATTTCGGGGTCATGTAGCCTTGCTTTCATTTTTTTCATCCACCATTTTTTTCCTCGCTTTGGCGATTTCAAATTGTGTAAAACTGTACTTTAATTAGCGTGCAACCTTAGTAGCAGATCCCCCCATGCTCTGTGTGTTTTTCTATATATTTTTTTTTTGTATTTTGTATTGTTTTGTGTTGTATTTGAATATACGCATTCCGTCCTATTAACCTCGTATTTTTGAGACCTCGTATTATTTTTTTCTAAGTTACGCGGGTCGGAATTAAAAGTCGTACGTCCTTGTCAGTGTTTTCTGAGCATTTTCTTTTTTTTGCCGCCATTTTTTTTGTCGCTGAGCCGATTTTGAAGTGGCGAAATTGCCTAAAATCAACTTTAATTTGCGTGCAACCTCACCCCCCAGAGGTCCTAGCTGTCCCTTTGTGCTGTGTGTGATATTTTTGCATATTTTCTTTTTAATTTTCATTGTTTTTTGTGTTTTTTGCGTTTCAGCCGTTAAGTTCGTATTTTTGTGACTTCGGCTCGTATTTTGTTTTGTGTAAGTCCGTATTTCCTCTTTACGCGTAAGTGTTTTTTTTCTAAGCCCCGCGGGTAATATTTTTTTTTTTTCTAAGTCCGGTGGCGTGGTGTTTTTTTTTGCAAAGTCGTGCTTTTTTGGAGCCTCCACCTCCGCAAATGCGGTCCCTTGCTTTGCGAGGTTCCGCATTTGCGGCCTGCAATGTAGCCAACGTTGGAGCCTCCACCTCCACAAATGCGGTCCCTTGCTTTGCGAGGGTCCACATTTGCAAGCGACGATTTGTAGTTTGACAACTATTATATGTGATAGTAAAAATGTCTGAATTAAAACTCACATTTGCACACAGCGCTCTGCCCGGAACAATCTCATCAGAATTTAAAATATTAAAATCATGGGAGTTAAATAAAATGCCTACACCTACAAATGTATTTTCTTCTCCTCCTGACCAGGTGCCATACTGACATTCTTTTTGCAACCTACTAAAATCATCTGTACTATCAAAGCACCCTCCTGCGGCTTAGGGTCTGCATTAGAAGAGACATGTTTAGAAGGGGTCCCGTCAGGGCAAGCTCCTTCTGGGTCATCATGGACAGCTGAAGTATCGGCCCTTTCCTCCTCGTTTTGCACCACAAAACTTGGTGTATCCTTTGGAATTGGGGTCTTGCTTATATTTACTTTGCCATGGGAAGTACCTGCTGCCTCTGCATATGATTTTTTCCTTTTAGGACACTCTCTAAACAGGTTGTTGGTGTCATTACACAGGTCACATTTCTTAACAGGGCATTTTTTCGTAATATGTGACACACTACCAGAATTAGAGCATGTCTCCTGTGTACAGTCTATGGCCAAATTGTTGGTTTCTGAAAAACACCCAACCTTTATCTGGCGGTATGGAACATACTGCCGGGGGTTGCCTTTATCCCCCATGACATGTTTCATCTCTCTTGAACCTCACTACATATTGCTGATTCCCATTCCATATATTATGGGCATTAAGGAGTTTTCTTATGAATCTCACATTGGAGCAGTATTTATATCCTCTCTAATAAAAGGATTAAAAACGTGAACTGTGAGTAAAATCTCCTCCTCGATGAATAAATATTCAGGTCTAAGACCAAATAACTTAGGGTTTGTAGCATTAGATTGGAATTGTTGGTAGAAGTTTCTACAGAGGCAAGTGTTCTTAAACGTTAGATCATAAAACCCAAACCTAAAAAGAATCTTGGGCGCAAACAAAATCTTGGTTATTAAACTGTAGTATACCCATTAAAATTTCAGAAAACAGGAATGCCTCGGTTACTTTAGCTCTCACATCACGCTCAATATGAATTTTTTTTATCTAATTAATCTAATTTATCAAATTGGTCAATTCAGTCAATAATGATGTAAGACAGTTTTGTTAATAGTGTGATACAAAATTATACAGTGCCTTGCAAAAGTATTCACCCCCTTGACTTTTTACCTATTTTGTTGCATTACATCCTTAAATTCAATGTTTTGTTAATCTGAATTTTATGTGATGGATCAGAACACAATAGTCTAAGTTGGTGAAAATATATACATACAAATATTTTTTAGAAATAAAAATAAGAAAATTGGCATGTGCGTATGTATTCACCCCGTTGTTATGAAGCCCATAAAAAGCTCTGGTACAACCAATTACCTTCAGAAGTCACATAAGTAGTGAAATGATGTCCACCTATGTGCAATCTAAGTGTCACATTATCTGTCATTACATAAACACACCTTTTTTGAAAGGCCCCAGAGGCTGCAACACCTAAGCAAGAGGCACCACTAACCAAACACTGCCATGAAGACCAAGGAACTCTCCAAACAAGTAAGGGACAATGCTGTTGAGAAGTACAAGTCAAGGTTAGGTTATAAAAACATCTACAAATCTATCATAACCAAATGGAAAGTACATGACACAACAGCAAACCTGCCAAGAGACGTCCGCCCACCAAAACTCACAGACCGGGCAAGAAGGGCATTACTCAGAGGGGTAGCACAGAGACCTTAAGCCGTACGCTCCATAGAGTTGGGCTTTATGGCAGAGTGGCCAGAAGAAAGCCATTACACCCAAAGAACACCATCAAAACATGGTTGTGGCAGCATCATGCTGTGGGGATGTTTTTCAGCAGTCAGGACTAGGAAACTGGTCAGAGTTGAGGGAAAGATGGATGGTGCTAAATACAGGGATATTCTTGAGCAAAACCTGGTGTATATCTGTTTCTAGCCGCTTGAGAGCACTCTGGTAATATTAATATGTATGACTTCCGTTCTAATTATGTTTGCTAACATTTTTGTGAGAGACTAAGCCTATTGTGTGCTAATCTTTGATAATAGCTGAAGGAGACAATGGAACATTGAAGTGAAATCCTTATGTCTTTTTTTTTATTTAAATCATTTTTATTGCAAGAATAGAACAATTCACATCCATACATTGATATATTAAATTCACATCACATTCACTTGAATGAACTAACAATTGGCAATTTAAAGTGAAAACATTCTTTGTTTGCTCAAAAGGTTTTAAATGTTTTCTTTTTTTTTACAAGAGTTCTATCGAAACATTTTATAATTTTCTTGTCAACTGCCACTAGCTTCTGACTGTGTATGCTATTACGTTAACTCATTAACAGGGATAAAAGAATTATAAGAAAAAAAAACATATTTCTCCCACCAGTCTCGTCCTTTCAGGGTCCCTAAGTTTGGGCAATCTCTTGAGCATGTTCCTTCCCTTAGCCTATTAGGCCGCTGGATTCTAGATGTTGTGAGGTACCATCTCATGATAGATTTATAGGAGTTTTCCTTTAGTGTAATGTTTAGGGATTAATTTGCTGCTTGTTTTAATATTTTTCCCCATTGTTTGTCGTCTAGAGTTATCTGTAAGTCCTCTTTCCAAGCAGCCTTATAGTGTAACTTTTTGGGCGCAGCTAGGTCATTTAAGTGATTTTCTTTCCTTCTGGGTTATTTATGCAGCATTGTTCAAAAGAGAACTTATTAGCTTGTTTATTGATTTTATTGATTTGGGTTAACCTCTTGTTAACTGACATTAGGTTAAGCCATTCCTTGTGTGGTATGTGAAAATTGGCACTAAAATTAGTTTTGGACCAATTCTGGTTCATCCTTAATATGTCTGCAGCTATCGTAAGTTGCTTCTGAACCCATCACCCTAGCTGATTGTTTCTGTTTATTGCAAGGTCTTTGTGTGGCACCCACAGGGGGGTTAGCCATGAGCTTTCCTCTATTAGGCTAGTAATTTTGTTTATTTCTTTCCATAACTTTATGGTATGATGTATGCATGTAGATAGCATTTTTATGGGGACCTCATGTCGAATGCTTAACCATAATGTTTGGTTTAAAAAAATGTTCTGTTCCCATATGATTTGTATTTCAATTTCTACCCTTACTGCAAGAGAATCCCTAGTGTACCACTTAGCTACTCGGGCCAATCTCGTAGCCTTGTAGTATCTTGTCAATTCCGGGGAGGCAAGCCCTCCTGTCTGGTTTGATGACAACATTGTTGCCCCATTTTTCCAGTTTTTTTGTATTACTCCAGATGAAATGTGATATTGCTTTCTAGTGTTTTCACGTCTTTTAATCTAATTGGGGTTGGGACTGTCTGAAACAGGTATAGTAGTTTCCGCAGAATTTTCCTTTTGATGGCGTGAATTTTGCCTAGCCACGAGATATTGAGGGTGGACCACCTTCTTAATTCATTGTGTATTGTCTTAAACAATTTAGGGAATTTAGCTTAGTAAATTAAATTTGTCGCTCTCTGAATTTGAATTCCCAAATATGTGATGTGATTTGTGGCCCATTTAAAAGGGAGATTTAGAGTCAGCAGATTTTCCAATTGCTTGGGCAGGGAAACGTTGAGGGCTTCACTTTTATTAGTGTTCACTTTAAACCCTGAAATTTGGGTAAATTTAGTGAGTAATTTGAATATGTTTGGAAGGCTGATTTGTGGCTCTGTGACCGTGAGTAATATGTCATCTGCAAACAGATTGAGATTGTAGCCTTTGTCCCCAAAGTGGACCCTCTGTATGCCTGGATTTCCTCTTATTGCTAGTGGTTCAATGCATAGTGCGAAAAGTAGGGGGGACAGGGGGCATGCCTGTCTCGTTCCCCTACCAATATCAAATAATTGTGATCTAAACCATTGATATGATATATAAGCTCTCAGATTTGTATCTAGTAACATTATGCTATTTAGAAAACCTTCACTTATGCCAAATTTTAGTAGAGTCTCTCTCATGAAAGCCCAGTCTATTCTGTCAAATGCTTTTTCCGCGTCCAACGATAGCAGCATCATGGGTGTCCCACTGTTGGAGGCTATGTCCATAAGGTTGAAGACTCACCACGTATTATCTGGAGCTTCTCTCACCGATATAAAGCCTACCTGGTCTTGATGGATCACTTCTGGTAATAATGGTGCCAATCTGTTTGCTAAAAGTTTGGAGTATAGTTTCACATCTGTATTGATTAAATAAATTGGTCTGTAGCTACAACATTGTGAAGGATATTTGCACTCCTTATGTAGTACAATATGTTTTGCTTCTAAAAATTCTGTTCTCATCATTTTCCCATCTAGAATAACTGTTAAAGATATGGTAGAAGTGATGCCAGACATTGTTTGTATTAATAGTTAGTGAATCCACCCGGACAAGGAGCAACGTGTGATTTGGAGTCTACTATGGCTTTTTAAATTTCTTCTATTGAAATGGCCTTTCCGATAGTGTCTGCCTTAGTTTTATCTAACTGGAGAATTTTAATAGAAGATAAGAACTCTTTAATCTTTGCCATGTGGCTTTGTGTGCCTGAATGATCAGGTATTGAGTATAAGTCATAATAAAATTGTTGGAATTATCTTGTGATTTGGTCTGGCTTATATACAATTTCATTGTCCTTGTTCACTATTTTGGGGATAAATGAATCTGCCCTCTTTTGCCTAAGCATCTTGGCCAACAATGCGTCTGGCTTGTTGGCTTGTCTAAAGAACTTGGCCTGCGTGTGCAGTAAAATTGTCACCACTTTATTTCTTAGTATCAGATTTAACTGTTCTTTGCATTTTCGAATTTCGTCATACGTTTGCTGAGATTTTTGGGAAGCAAATATCTTTTGTAATTCTGTTCATTTCTTATTTAAAGTGATGACCTTATTTTGCTCTACTTTTTTTGCTGCAGCTCCCAGATGTATGCACTTCCCCCTGATAACTGCCTTATGGGCCCATACCCCAGATACAGTATATCTATTTCCCCACCATTGTTAAGGGAGAAGTATTCCTCAATTGCTTTGGTCATTTTTTTCTTTCAATTCTGGGTCATTTAGCAAATTATGGTTCAATGTCCATGTAGGGGAATGTCCTTTTGGTAGCAAATTGATGCTGCCATTAGATTAGGTGTCATCTGTTGTTGTAACAATATGTAGTCTATTCTAAAGTTGGATTTATGACTGGCCAAATAAAAAGTACACTCCCATGCGTCAAACAGGTGGGGTTTCAATATGGATTTAAACACTTTGGTCGATGTGGGCATTTATTTGGGGCTGTGTGTGTTTGATTTGTCTTTACTTGGGTCTATAATTGAGTTAATATTCCCTCCTATGATCCAGATGTCTTCCTTCCAGTTGGCTATTACATTTGATATTTTGTGAAAGAAGGTGTTCTGTTCCGAATTTGGTACTTATATATTTTAGAAAGATACTTTTCTATCATTGATGATTCCGTTTACTGCTATATATCTACCCTCCTCATCTTTTTGTGTCTTTACATGTCTAAAATTTAGTCTTTTATGCACCAGGATTGACATTCCTCTTTTTTCTCTGAGGCTGTTTGTGTGTAGATTCTCCCCCAGTTTTTGGGTATCGTTTTTTTTTTTTAAATGGGTTTCTTGAATCAGTATTATATCTGCTCCTAATCTGAGATATTCTTTTACAGCTATTCCCCTTTTTACAGGTTCATTCAGCCCCTGAGCGTTATATGTTATTTTATTGATATCCATGACTCACCTGTCTTCAATTTACTAGCTCTACCTGTCAGGACAAACCTGCGCCCATCTTTTTTTCGATGAGATGGCCTCCCGCTGGGAAGCGAGCACACAAGACCCAGAGCTTAAGTTACCTGGTTTAAGATGAGAAAAAGGAGAGTTAATTCAATCTGGTTTAACAGTCTTATTACTCGCTGTTTTCCCTTAAGTTAATTACAGTTTTATCTACTTAAACATTACTTTCTTTTCTTTATACGTAAACAATATACTTGTATGTATTTAACAGCTTTAGTACACTTCTAAGTGGGATTTAATTTAACAACACTATTAAACTTAGATTGGTGAAATAAATGTAACTAGAGAAGAGCGATTGCTGTCTTTTGAAACTTTTTATTGGTGAATCAAATAGTATTGATTCAAATGCTGAGATTCACCTCGTAACTGATTAAACAATAATTCCCCTAAGGGACACATTAGTTGAACATTTTATTACGAGTTAATGAGTGGTTCTTGTAAACTTCTCTTACTAGTCAACATTTTGTACTTAATTATGTACTGTCTGTGTTCCAGCTCCTAAGATCTGTTTTAGAACTACTAAGTTATGAGCTTTAGTTTAAGTCTGAGTTGTTTTGTTCTAAAGGTAAACAGTCAAAGCCAATTATTCCGAACTTCTGCTGTCTTTTATTGCCGTGAGTTGTGATTCAGGGCCCCGGCGGGATCTTGGGATTCCTCTTGCTGTTTGGGTGGTGTTTTCTGATACTTGTATGTTCCACGATCCCCAAGATCCAATTCTTGGGTCAGAAATTTAGATAAATAGCGTAGACAGTTAGTACACATTTTTAGCATAGGTCACGGAGTATCTGACAGGCCCCCAGTTCCCCCACCTTTTTATAGTTGTTTCACAGCACAGTGTAGCTAGCAGCACTATCAGTAGGGGATAAGTGGAGGGTCCCCAGCTCTGTCACTCCAGACAGATTAGCGACTCACCCATCTTCCCACTCCTTATATAAATGATAAGTTTATGAATGTATGCACTAGCACTTTAAGTACCCTACCCCAAGCACCTTTTTCCCCCTTAGTACTTTATAATATTTGTCTGCACTCAGACTAATTACACTGTAACTCTTTCTAGAATATATTTTTTATTTAGTCACAGTGATATCATAATAAAGCTACCAATTATTATCTATTTGGAATTTATATATATATATATATATATATATATATAGAAGCAGGTTTTTTAACCTGCTTTAGACATTCAGATGTGAACACAGATGTACTTTTTATTTACTGTACTACTGTACGGTGGGGGGCTTATATCGCTCTTTTGCCCACCATATTATAAATGATTGTTGTGGTGAACTACCTACTCATAATTTCCACAACACAGGCTGAGATCCCGCTCCATGCTGATGATTGTCAGTAAGCTTGAAACAGCTGTACATGCATTGGATACTCAGCCTATGTTTATTCCAACCTTGACTTTGCATTAAATCTGTGTAATACAGCATGCATAAGCTTAAAAGAAGCCATGTTTGATAATGGCTACGGAATGAAGAGTGAGCTCAACTTCCCAGAATGCAGTGTAACAACTGTTTTTCTCGGAACTCTGAGCTGAAAGCCATTTTTATATAGAAGCAGGTTTTTTTAACTTGCTTTAGACATTCAGATGTGAACACAGATGTACTTTTTTATTTACTATATATATATATATATATATATATATATATATATATATATATATATACATATATATATATATATATATATATATATATATATATATATATATATATATATACCGTATTTATTGGCATACAACACGCACCTGTGTATAACATGCCCCTTATTTTAAAAAGGAAATTTCAGGGATTTTTTTTTTTTTCCAAATAAAGAACTTTGAAGCTAAATCCTCAACCTCCCTCCTATTCCGCAACCCCCTCCTCAACATCCCTCCTCATCCTCCCTTCTCAACCCCCTCCTCAAACCCCCCATCCTCAATCCCCTCCTCCACCCCCCTCTTCCACCCCCCCATCATCATCCTCCTTCCTCAACCCCCCTCCTCAACCTCAAACTCCCTCCTCATCCTCAACCCCCCTCCTCATCCTCAACCCCCTCCTCATCCTCAACCTCCCTCCTCATCCTCAACCTCCCTCCTCATCCTCAACCTCCCTCCTCATCCTCAACCCCCTCCTCATCCTCAACCTCCCTCCTCATCCTCAACCCCCCTCCTCATCCTCAACCCCCTCCTCAACCTCCCTCCTCATCCTCCCTCCTCAAACCCCCCATCCACCTCCCTCCTCAAACCCCCTCCTCAACCCCCCCATCCTCAAACCCCCTCATCCTCATCCTCCTTCCTCAACCCCCCTCCTCAACCTCAACCCCCCTCCTCAACCCCCCTACTCAACATCAAACCCCCTCCTCAACCTCAACCCCCCTCCTCAACCTCCCTCCTCATCCTCAACCCACCTCCTCATCCTCAACCCCCCTCCTCATCCTCAACCTCGCTCCTCATCCTCAACCCCCTCCTCAACCTCCCTCCTCATCCTCCCTCCTCAACCCCCCCATCCACCTCCCTCCTCAAACCCCCTCCTCAACCCCCCATCCTCAAACCCCCTCATCCTCATCCTCCTTCCTCAACCCCCCTCCTCAACCTCAACCCCCCTCCTCAACCCCCCTACTCAACATCAAACCCCCTCCTCAACCTCCCTCCTCATCCTCAACCCACCTCCTCATCCTCAGCCCCCCTCCTCATCCTCAACCCCCCTCCTCATCCTCAACCCCCTTCTCATCCTCAACCTCCCTCCTCATCCTCAACCCCCCTCCTCATCCTCAACCCCCTCCTCAACCTCCCTCCTCATCCTCCCTCCTCAACCCCCCCATCCACCTCCCTCCTCAAACCCCCTCCTCAACCCCCCCATCCTCAAACCCCCTCATCTTCATCCTCCTTCCTCAACCCCCCTCCTCAACCTCAACCCCGTCCTCAACCCCCCTACTCAACATCAAACCCCCTCCTCAACCTCAACCCCCCTCCTCAACCTCCCTCCTCATCCTCAACCCACCTCCTCATCCTCAACCCCCCTCCTCATCCTCAACCTCGCTCCTCATCCTCAACCTCCCTCCTCATCCTCAACCCCCTCCTCAACCTACCTCCTCATCCTCTCTCCTCAACCCCCCATCCTCAACCCCATCCTCATCCTCCTTCCTCAACCCCCCTATCCTCAACCCCCTCCTCAACCCCCTGCTCATCCTCCCTCCTCAACCCCCCATCCTCAACCCCCTTCTCAACCTCCCTCCTCATCCTCCCTCCTCATCCTCCCTCCTCAACCCCCCCATCCTCAACCCCCTCCTCAACCTCGCTCCTCAACCCCCCCATCCTCACCCTCCTTCCTCAACCCCCCTATCCTCAACCCCCTCCTCAACCCCCCTCCTCATCCTCCCTCCTCAACCCCCCCATCCTCAGCCCTCTCCTCAACCTCCCTCCTCAACCCCCCCATCCTCAACCCCCTCCTCAACCTCCCTCCTCATCCTCCTTTCTCAATCCCCCTATCCTCAACCCCCTTCTCAACCCCCCTCCTCAACCTCAACCCCCCCTATCCTCAACCTCAACTCTTGTATCCTCAACCTCAACCCCCCCTCCTCAACCTCCCTCCTCATTCTAAACCCACCTCCACATTCTAACCCCCCTCCTCAACCTAAACCCCCCTCCTCAACCTAAACCCAGGTAAGTGAGGGGGAGGTATTTAGTGGGGTTTAGTGTGAGGAGGGGGGGTTTAGGTTGAGGAGGTGGGGTTTAGAATGAGGAGGGGGGGTTAGAATGCGGAGGGGGGTTTAGAATGCGGAGGGGGGTTGAGGTTCAGGAGGGGGGAGGGAATATCGGCGTAAAACACCTATCATTTGCTCCCTATTTTCAGGGAGAAAAAGTGCGTGTTATACGCCGATAAATACGGTATATATATATATAGATAATGTAGGATTGCAACTGTATATATGTAAAACAAGATAATCATATGTACAAGTGCATTAAAATATATATATTTTACTTTGCTGTGTCTAAACTTCAGTGATATTTAATTAATCTAGTATAAAATCTACATAATAAAGAATGTGTTCTTCAAACATAAAAGGCAGCATTAATATAAAAAATCAGAGGTAGCAGCTGTATATATATATATATATATATATATATATATATATATATATATATATATATATATATGTATGTGTGTATTTTTATGTTTTCAAACAACTTATTCAAACAACTTATTTTTTATTTGTCGTTGTTTTCATTTTAACTGTACAAATAAAGTGTGATAGATTATTTTGTATGTTATTTGATTGAAATTATATTTACAAGGAGTTTATTGCTATGGAAAAGGTGTCTTTCTTTGCTTTGTTCCCAACATTTGATTATGTCTTGTTCAGTCCTTCAGCCAGGTCCGCCACTCTATGACCTGCCCACCGACAGTGGCCCTACATAATATTGCTCACAGCTTCATTCAGGTACACAAGCCCCTTCACCACCACCACTTAGCAATACTGGAGGGGACCAGGGGAGCCTACACCACACTAATCTACTATAACCCCTCAGGAAGGGCTGCAAAAATACATGGAGGATGTACAGAGGCAACAGCTAACTCACCTCCATCAGGTGTAATCTCCGCTACGCCCATCCTGGAAAATTCGCACGCCAGTGCTGGTGGTCATGCTGTTTACAAGTGGATTTTCCTTTACAGATAAAGGCTGATAAATTGCAGAGTGCACTAATTGTGCCCAGGTGAGAGGGGTGTGGCTTGACTGCGTAACTAATATAAACGTTTTGTGAGCTGTTTTGGGGCCTGTTTACAAGTGGATTTTCCTTTACAGATAAAGGTTGATAAATTGCAAAGTGCACTAATTGTGCCCAGGTGAGAGGGGTGTGGCTTGACTGTGTAACTAATATAAAAGGTTTGTGAGCTGTTTTGGGGCCTGTTTACAAGTGGATTTTCCTTTACAGATAAAGGCTGATAAATTGCAGAGTGCACTAATTGTGCCCAGGTGAGAGGGGTGTGGCTTGACTATTTAACTAGTATGAATGGTTTGTGAGCTGTTTTGGGGCCTGTTTAAAAGTGGATTTTCCTTTACAGATAAAGGCTGATAAATTGAAGAGTGCACTAATTGTGTCCAGGTGAGAAGGCAGAAGTTAGTATAAATGGGGAAGGGGCGAAATTTTGAGCTTGCGAACATTTTCAGTATCAGGTGCAGTTCTAGTGAAGTGTAGGAGATTAAATAGGGGTAGGGACTTCAAAGAAAAGGGAGGGCAGATTTATAGTACAAAGGAGGAAAACTTTATACAAATATATAATTTTATATTCTTTATTTTTCCCACTGAAATTTTGTAGACAATAATAATAATTATGAGTCAGTCCAGTGGCAACCTCACTCAGTGTACATCCTGTCATATGTATGCAATACTGGAACAGATGATCCAGGGTCGATACCTCTGTGACTGGTGTGAGCATGTTGCCTCTCTGGAAGCTCAAATTTGAGATCTGGAGCAGAGAATTGCAGCACTTGGTAATATTGCTCCACTGCAAGGGGGGTTGGTGCTCACTGAGCACAGTTTAGCTGGGCCTAGCATGGAGGGTGGAGCTGGGGTTAGTGAGGATGTCCAGGGAGGTAGCTGGGTTACAGTTACAAGGGGAAGCAGGGGGAACAGGAGGAGGCAGGCCAGTTCTGAGTTGGCAAACACCAACAGATTTGCCAGATTGAGTGAAACTGTTGGGGATGTCCATTCAGGAATGGCAATGCCAGATAGAGCTGTTCCCTCTAACAGCAGGGAGAACAGCTCTACTGGAGGAGTGGGAGGGCAGCATAGGCAGAGCAACAGACAGGTTTCGGTTGTAGGGGACTCTATTATTAGGAAGGTAGACAGGGTGATTTGTCACCCAGATCCCAGCAATCGAACAGTTTGCTGTCTCCCGGGTGCTCAGGTTCGTCATGTTGTGGATCAGGTAGACAAATTATTGGGAGGGGTTGCAAATGAACTGGCAGTCTTGGTACATATTGGTACCAATGACAAAGTTAGTGGAAGATGGAGTGTCCTAAAGAATGATTTTAGAGAACTAGGTAATAAGCTGAAGGCAAGGACCTCCAAGGTACTATTTTCTGAGATACTACCAGTGCCACGTGCTAGCCCAGGGAGGCAGAAGGAGCTTAGGGAGGTTAATGCGTGGCTAAAGATGTGGTGCATTAAGGAGGGGTTTGGGTTTTTAGAGCACTGGGCTGACTTCTCACTTCGGTACAATCTCTACAGGAGGGATGGATTGCACCTTAATGATGAGGGAGCTTTTGTACTAGGGGATAGGATGGTAGAAAGGCTGGAGGAGTTTTTAAACTAGTAGTTGGGGGGGGAGGGACTAGATATAAGTAATGGGGTAGAAAGTGTAGAGGGTATAAGGGATTTAAACAACTCATAGGGGAGGAGATGGGGGGAGGGGTAGTATAGTCAATAGGGAGGTAGTACTAAGTAATTCAAGTACAGTGGCAGGCACTTCAGAACTACAGACTTATAACATAAGGTGTATGCTTGCTAATGCCAGAAGCTTGCCAGAAAAAATGGGAGAGTTAGAATTATTAGCAATTAATGAAAAATGGGATTTAATAGGCATTACTGAAGCGTGGTGGGATGAATCTCATGACTGGACTGTTAATCTGAATGGTTATAACCTATTTAGGAAAGATAGAGGCAATGGTAAACGAGGAGAAGGGATTTGTCTGTATGTTGAACCTGAATTTAAGCCTATAGTCAGAGAAGATATTTATGGTGGACCTAGTGATAAAGCTGAATGTTTGTGGGTAGAGTTAAATAGCGGAGCAGCAAATTCTAAAAGAATATTAGTAGGAGTATGCTATAAACCCCCAAATATAGCTGAAAGTGAGGAAATACAATTATTGTTACAGATTGAAAATGCAGCTAGGCATGGTCAAGTTCTAATAATGGGAGATTTTAATTACCCTGAAATAAACTGGATAAATGAGACCAGCAGTTCATCAAAGGGGAGCAGGTTCTTGAGTACACTCAGGGATCATTATCTGGCCCAGGTTGTACAAGAGCCTATTAGAAATGAAGCTATCTTAGATTTACTCATCACAAATAATATTGATATAGTATCTAATGTTGGAATAGGGCAACCTTTGGGAAACAGTGATCACAACACAGTCTCGTTTGAGATTGAATTAAGAAAACAAAATTTTAAGGGGCCAACAAAAACTCTTAATTTTAAAAGGGCAGATTTTAACGGTCTAAGGGCATCAATACAAAGTATAGACTGGGACAGAGAACTGGCAGGTAAAAACACTGACAACAAGTGGACAACATTTAAATCCTTACTAAATATACATACACATCGGCATATACCGTGTGGGAATAAAAGTAAAAGGAGTAAATCCCATCTAATGTGGCTTAACAATTATTTAAAGATCAAGATACAGAGTAAAAAACAGGCATTTCAATTATACAAACAAGAGGGGACAGAGATTGCTTTACGGGAGTACAAGGAAATCAACAAGGCTTGCAAAAGGGCGATTAGACTGGCTAAAAAAGAAAATGACAAATTAATTGCAAAAAAGAGTAAGACTAACCCTAAAATATTTTTTAAGTATATTAATGGGAAGAAGGCGAGGAAGGAAGCTATGGGAACATTACAATGTGACACAGGCCGTCTGATAATTAGTGACCAAGAAAAGGCAGATGAGCTAAATAGGTTCATTTCTTCGGTATACACAAGGGAGGTACCAGTGGTTGGGACACGGCAACATAATGGGGCTACACTACCTTTGCCCAATAATTGGTTAGCACAGGAAGTAATCCAAAAGAGGTTGGAAAAAATAAATGTTAATAAAGCCCCGGGTCCTGATGGAATACATCCAAGGGTACTAAGGGAACTAAGTTCTGTAATAGCCAAACCATTACATTTAATTGTTCAAGATTCACTCAACACAGGGTCTCTACCAGATGACTAGAGAAAAGCTAATGTGATACCTATATTTAAAAAGGGAGCAAGAGCAAATCCGGGGAATTATAGACCAGTGAGCCTCACTTCTGTAGTGGGGAAGCTTTTAGAAGGGTTAATAAAGGATAATATACAAGAATATGTCTATTTGAACAGGATTATAAGTAGGAGTCAACATGGATTTATGAGGGATAGGTCATGTCAAACAAATCTAATTAGTTTCTATGAGGAGGTTAGTAGGAACCTGGATCAAGGCAACTCAGTGGATGTAGTCTTTTTGGATTTTGCAAAGGCTTTTGATACAGTGCCACATGGGAGACTATTGTGCAAACTAAGAGATACAGGAGTTGCAGTAAATATCTGCTCATGGATTGAGAGCTGGCTAAAAGACAGGAAGCAAAGGGTTGTTGTAAATGGAACCTACTCCGATTGGACTAATGTGGTAAGTGGGGTTCCTCAGGGTTCAGTATTAGGTCCTCTCCTTTTTAACATATTTATTAATGACTTAGAGGTAGGATTGGCGTGGGGTGTCTCCATTTTCACTGATGACACGAAGTTGTGCAAGGTAATTAAATCAGATAGTAATGTGCTTTCCCTCCAAAGGGATTTACATCAAATTGAGGAATGGGCATCTAAATGGCAGATGAGATTTAATACGAATAAATGTAAAGTTATGCATCTGGGAAGGAAAAATAGCCATGCAATTTATAATCTTAATGGAGCAAATCTAGGTGTATCGGATATTGAAAGGGATTTGGGAGTGCTTGTGGACAACCACCTAGGTAACAGTGCTCAAAGCCAAGCAGCAGCTGCAAAGGCAAATAAAATATTAGCATGTATTAAGAAGGGTATAGAAGCCAGGGAAGCAAATATAATTCTGCCACTATACAAATCTCTAGTACGCCCTCATTTGGAATATGGAGTACAATTTTGGGCACCACTTCATAAAAAGAACATTTTAGAGCTGGAAAAGGTACAGAGGAGGGCAACAAAACTAATAATGGGAATGGAGGGGCTAAGTTATGAAGAAAGACTAACCAAACTAAACTTATTTTCTCTAGAAAAAAGGTGTCTAAGAGAAGATATGATTACCTTATATAACTACATCCAGGGTCAGTATAAAGATTTGTCAGAGAGCTTTTTGTGCCAAGAGGTTTTCAACTGAGAAGAGGACATCCCTTGAGGTTAGAAGTAAAAAGATTCCACCTTAAAGAAAGAAAAGGGTTCTTCACAGTAAGGGTGGTTAATCTGTGGAATTCTCTACCAAAGGAGGTGGTGACAGCGGATTCGATAGATAACTTTAAAAGGGGACTGGATTTATTTCTAATTAAAAAGGGGATTCAGGGTTATCATGGATAATTAGAGAGGCAGTATTGATCCAGGGAGAAGTCCGGTCGCCGGTGTCTGGGATCAGGAGGGAATTGATTAATATTATTTTTTTTTTTAATTACAACTAATTAATTAATAGTTAATCCGCATATTGCAGATCAGAGGAGATCTTAAAAGGTTGAACTTGATGGACTGAAAGTCTTTTTTTCAACCTTAAATACTATGCAACTATGTAACTATGTAACTATGTTACCTCCATCAGGTGTAATCTCCGCTACGCCCATCCTGGAAAGTCCCACGCCAGTGTTTTCTACCCATCAATTTACATTTGTGTTGTATGTTCCCCTGGTCCCCTTGTGGATTGCTAAGTGTTGGTGGTGAAAGAGCTTGTGTAACTGCCCCAAGATGTGAGCTATACCATCTAGGGCCAGTGTAGGTGGGCACATCATAGAAGAGTGGTCAGACAAATCACAGTCCACTAGAGGAGGAACTGGCAACCCACTCTAATGTTACCTGTCATATTCCTATCAGACCCTCAGAAGAATGTTGAGACTCCACAATATCAATAATTGGACATTTGCATGGGTATTAACCCTTTATGTTGAATATATTTTATATTTTATTATTTGAGATCTAATTTTATTATTACTATTATTAGAGATATCGATCTATTGCTATTATTAGAGATATCAATTTATTGCATAGTAATCAGGGCTCATTCGTTTACACATATAGGAATGGGACACAAATGTGATGTATGTGGATGTCCCATAACCCCAACCATTGAAAACACACTGACACATTGAGAACAGTATAACAAAACTTTATTTTATACACAGAGCACAATCAGAAATGGACAAGACTGTGCATTGATATCATGGGTGTGGTGTGGGCGGATAACGGAAGGGCAACAGGTTGTGCTTGTAAACAAGGGGACAAGGGGATACCTGAAGGGGGTAATGTCATAGTCCAGAATAATCATGATGCATAGCATCTACCAGGGTCATATGTGGTACTACACCACTGCAACCGGTTTCTGTAAGAAAAGGGATCATCATAAATCCATGTAATTGGAGAAACCATTAATGTGCATAGCACTTACAACTTGCCTAGATTGGCTCAATGAAACAAATGAACATAATCATGGATAATGTCATACAGATCTATTCCACACACAGTGTGTTGTCAGATATTAAGGAATAATCTGAAATTGATTAGCAGAATATGTGACCCAAAAAGAGGAGGTTGAGGAACATGCCTTAATGGTCGTGAGATTGGGATGTTAAAACCTACAGAGGCAAGAAGAAGACATCAAACAGAACACTATTGTGATTGACCACAAGTGCAGAAATATTCAACATAACCATATGTGTACACACTCCGTAGGCAGCCATTAGTATGTTAAAATGAATACACCACCAACAGGTGGTGGAGCCTCAAATTGCTTCACATGTGTATTCTACTTCTGCTTCCTCTGGCCCCGGTCCTACAGGAACCACGAGCCTCCTCCGTCTATTACGTGCAGGAGGTCTTGGATCGAGCGGTGCATCTAACTGTGGTGGCTGCTGTGTATTAACTGTTGTTGGCGGTAAGGTGTGAGTGGATGCTGTAGCCTCTGGCTGAGGTGGCTGCTGAGTAGCAGCTGGTATTGGTGGTAAAGTGTGAACGGATGCTGTAGCCTCTGAGGTGGCTGCTGAGTAGCAGCTGGCATTGGTGGTAAAGTGTGAATGGATGCTGTAGCCTCTGAGGTGGCTACTGAGTAGCAGCTGGCATTAGTGGTAGTTTGAACGGATGCTGTAGCCTCTGAGGTGGCTGCTGAGTAGCAGCTGGCATTGGTGGTAAAGTGTGAACAAATGCTCTAGCCTCTGAGGTGGCTGCTGAGTAGCAGCTGGCATTGGTGGTAACGTGTGAACAAATGCTGTAGCCTCTGGCTGAGGTGGCTGCTGAGTAGCAGCTGGCATTAGTGGTAAAGTGTGAAAGGATGCTGTAGCCTCTGAGGTGGCTGCTGAGTGGCAGCTGGCATTGGTGGTAAAGTGTGAATGGATGCTGTAGCCTCTGAGGTGGCTGCTGAGTAGCAGCTGGCATTGGTGGTAAAGTGTGAATGGATGCTGTAGCCTCTGAGGTGGTTGCTGAGTAGCAGCTGGCATTAGTGGTAAAGTGTGAATGGATGCTGTAGCCTCTGAGGTGGCTGCTGAGTAGCAGCTGGCATTGGTGGTAACGTGTGAATGGGTTGCTGTAGCCTCTGCCTGAGGTGGCTGCTGAGTAGCAGCTGGCATTGGTGGTAAAGTATGAAAGGACGATGTAGCCTCTATCTGAGGTGGCTGCTGAGTAGCAGTTGGCATTAGTGTTAAAGTGTGAACTGATGTTGTAGCCTCTGAGGTGGCTGCTGAGTAGCAGCTGGCATTGGTGGTAATGTGTGAACGGATGCTGTAGCCTCTGGCTGAGGTGGCTGCTGAGTAGCAGCTGGCTTTGGTGGTAAAGTTTGAATGGATGCTGTAGCCTCTGCCTGAGGTGGCTGCTGAACAGCAGCTGGCATTGGTGGTAAAGTGTGAATGGATGCTGTAACCTCTGTCTGAGGTGGCTGCTGAGTAGCAGCTGGCATTGGTGGTAAAGTGTGAATGGATGCTGTAGCCTCTGGCTGCAGTGGTGGATCATGTAGAAGGCTGGGGTGTCTGCAGGTGAGCTTCAGCCAACTGCAACATCCGCGCCAGATGATGTGTCTCGGCTTGCATATACTTCTCCACTTCAAGATTATGGCTCCTCACCTCCCCAAATATTAATTGTATGGTTGCTGCCTGGTCCATGGCAATTTCGTTTTGAGCTGTGAGCTGTTGGAGATCTCCAATGTCACGCTCCTCATCCAAGCGGGCGTGCCTATACATGTCGCTCAAGGAGGCTCATGCGGGAACGTGACTTCCGTCTGCAGATGGGGTATCATGGATGCATTGGGGGGAGGCCAGAGATATACCTTTATAGGGATTGGGATGGTTTTGATGATAGGGAATCGCTGAGGAATGGTGAAAGTACTAGCACTGGAGACAGATGTACTGGCTCTTCTCGAGACGGAGGTACTGGCTCCTCTTGAGACTGAGGTACTGGCGGCTCTTGAGACTGAGGTACTGGCACTTGGGACAGAGGTACTGGCAGTGCTGTGGGAACTTGAGTTGGTTCAGGATATGTGGATCCTGTTGCCCATGGTATTGGGGCATCATCACCTGCGACAACAGCTGGGGCAACAATGGCTGAGACATCTGTGTTGGCACCAAGGGCTGCAAAATCTGCAGGGGCACCATTGGCTGCAACATCTGCTGGGCCAACTGCTGGGCCAACCACCGCTGGGAAATCAACGGCTGTTGTAGAGGACTGGGGTCTGGCATCCGCATAGCCTGGATGTCAATAGGTGGCAGTAGTGGGCCTTTCAAGGGTGGTCCCCAGGAGCTCGACATCTCTGCAGGTGGTAGTTAACTCATTGAACCTGAGCGAATTGTAAAGGGCTGTGAACGTGCCCATGTAGCGTATGAGGGCCCAGGGGGGGATTTCCATGATAGCCCTACTGCTGCTGCTCTAGCCTCCTGGGATGGCCCCGGGCCCTCTGCTTCATCAACCACCACCTGCAGCGGAGATAGTGGTGGCTCTGGTGGAGCCACTGCCTGTGTCTCCGCGGGCGGAGTACGCCTCCTGGGTACTGAAATGAGAGGACAATAGTATTTGAGTATTGATTCTGTTAACAATTGTTTGCTGTGTGTTTACATATCCCTGTCATAATGGTCACTTGTAATTGACTGTGGTGATAGTTTCATGCAGATGAACATTGACCAGTATCACTATCATTGAGGATCCTGGCTGGGATCATTCCTGTTTTGTGACCGTGAATGCTGACAGCAGCAGTTACAGCAAGGGGCTGCTAGATGGCGCTGCTGCTATTATATACACACACAATATCTTCACCTTACACATTAACCTAAAAGCCATAGCCCTCACCATAATCCTAGACCCTTACCTTATCCCCTACCCAAACCCACTAAATCTGCAGGACAATCTAATCTCCAGTAATATGCAGCGACATCTAGAGGTGGCTCACTGCGACTGCTGCTACCAGCAGTCAGGGTCAGATAACAGGAAAGGTCCCATGGCTCATATCAATCTATGTAATGCTGGTGTGGTGTGACATCTGCAGTTCATTAGGGAACATGCTCATCTGAATCTGCTGTGACCAATGCTCAGCAATGGGTGTTAACATGCTTATGAGACCTGGTCCAGATAGGCTAGTACATAACAAGCACCTCCAGTCCCCCAGAGTCATATGCTGCAGCGTGCACACCAATACATGTAAAATCATTGTGGATCTACATCTGTACCTCGTTTAACGCTGTTTAACGCTGGGGATAGTTGGAATGCTAAGCGGCACAGCTTTAAATGGTGCAGTTTTACATAGGGAAGATAGGGATGGGGGAACTCATTACAAAATATATACAAAGCAGAGATTTTACAGTGCTATTGTATGTCAGTTATCTATGTGTGTGGGGTTCATGTGTGTGCATATGAGAGGGTGATGGTACATATGATACTTACTTTGCATGGTTTCCTGATAGCCAGTGTCCAACTGTCCTGGAAGGCCCATTACTGCTGCTGGCTGCATGGAATCCCTGATGGTCCGCTCCCATCCACAGTAAGTTATATATGGTGGTGGCCCACCACCAGTCCACTGGCTGATGTCATTGTATCTGTGTTTCACCGACTTCCTATCTCTGTTTGCAACCCCCAACGAAGCCACAACTGCAGTCACCTCATTCCATGCACGTGTCTTAGCGCCAGCCATCACATTCCTACCACCATGAATAATACTACGGCCGGCTTGGACTTCCCTGAGGATGGTTTCTGTCTCCTCGTCGGTATAATTGTGGGCCCTCTGCTTTTGCACAACCTGTTTCCCTGCCAACTGTGCCTGGGGTTCCTGGCCTCCCTGTTCTCTCCCTGGAGCCGGCTCCTCATCCCCACTACCTCCCCCCTGGGATCAGGCCCCTACTCTGCACCTTCATCTTGTGTGGCTACTTCTGGGCACCCCCCTTCTGCTCTCCTCCATCTGTATCTCCCTTCCCTTATCTGCTGCCTCCTCTCCCTCTCTCCATACTTCCCCTCACTCTGATCCTCCCCTCACTCTACCCCTCTGATGTTCCTCTCTCTCTCCTCACTTTCCTCCTCCCCTACCATCCTATGATATCACATATATAGTTGTGAGCGTACGAGTCGTTGCTCACGCTTGCGGGCTCGCGTAGCGAGCCCGCAAGAACTGCGTCCCTCGCGAAGCGAGGGACGCAGTTCGCCGCAAATGCGGGTCCTCGCGAAGCGAGGGCCCGCATTTGCGGTTGTCGAGGCTCAACGTCGGCTGTGTTAACACACACATACACACACACGACTTTTTTAACAGAATAAACCCAACCGCCCAGCCAACAAAAAACAAACAACGTCCCCGCAAATGCGGATCCTCGCGAAGCGAGGGTCCGCATTTGCGGTGGTGGGAGCATCCCAACATTGGCTGTGTTAACACACACATACACACACACACAACTTCATAACAAAAAAAAACTCAAAGTCGCCTCACACCCGCTTACACCCAGACACACAGACGCAAGACTTAACAAAAAAACAGTAAAAAAGGCCCCTCACACGCTCTTAACACACATACGCACGACTTAGAAACAAATACACTGCGTCGTACACGTAAAAGCTAACTGCGTATATCGCAACAAAATACGGTCGCATCGGAAAAAAATACGGCCGCGAAAGACCCATTCCAACCGCCGCGCATCAAAACATCACAAACACAAGAAATAAACACAACAAACACATAAAAAGCTTACTTACAGCACGGGGGGGCATCCGGCACCTCCAAAAGTTCATTTACACGTCCATTTAAGTGAAAACAAACAGTTTAAACGACCGAAAATCGGCTAAGCGAGAGAAAAAATGGCCGCCGAACAAAACGAAAACGAGGCTCCAGACGTAACTACACTACACTTACTCGCAACAAAATACGGCCGCATCGGAAAAAAATACGGCCGCGAAAGACCCATTCCAACCGCCGCGCATCAAAACATCACAAACACAAGAAATAAACACAACAAACACATAAAAAGCTTACTTACAGCACGGGGGGGCATCCGGCACCTCCAAAAGTTCATTTACACGTCCATTTAAGTGAAAACAAACAGTTTAAACGACCGAAAATCGGCTAAGCGAGAGAAAAAATGGCCGCCGAACAAAACGAAAACGAGGCTCCAGACGTAACTACACTACACTTACTCGCAATAATGAAACACATACTATGCGGAACGGATCACACTCATATTAAACACCATTTTAAACACTACTACGCACAAAATGGCGGATGGAACGCAAATTGTAAGCTGGAACGCAAATAGCGCATGCGTATTACGTTCTAACGGTCTAACTTTCCAGAATGTTCTACAAGTTTATAAATACTGTCTATTTGACAGAGAAAAATACATTTCTCCTCAGGTGATGAACAGAGTGACTTCAGACATAACTGCTGCTCAAACTTGAGAAGATAATTCTTTCCTAATTTACTACTTTACATTGTGCAAATTACAACTGAGAGGTAAGCTATAATATATTACTTATTTTCAAGACAGGACATCAAAAAAAAAAATTAAAGAAGACAAAGAGGTTTATGTATACTGACAAGTGACACGCACATATATGCGTATAATGTATACTGACATGTGACACGCACATTTATGCGTATAATGTATACTGACAAGTGACACGCACATATATGCGTATAATGTATACTGACATGTGACACGCACATTTATGCGTATAATGTATACTGACAAGTGACACGCACATTTAGGCGTATAATGTATACTGACAAGTGACACGCACATTTATGTGTATAATGTATAGTGACAAGTGACACGCACATTTATGCGTATAATGTATAGTGACATGTCACATGCACATTTATGTGTATTGCCCCTGCAACAAACTAATTAAACAACTACATTTAAATTACATTACAAAAAAATAAGTTGGGACTATTAAAATACTATTAAAATATGAGTCATGTATACTGATATGTGACACGCACATATATGTGTATCATCTATAGTCACATGTCACACACACATTTATGTATGTTGGCCAAAAATAAAAATAAGGTTAATTTAACAATTAAAATATGATTCATGTATACTGATATGTCACACGCACACAAAAAAATTACTTTCAACTATGGAAATGTGCTTCATGTATGTGACATATGTGTGTAGCACCCACCAAAAAATAATGTTAATTCAAATTAATTACAGAAGTATAATTCAATGAAATTAATTTACTGCAATTCAATAGATCACCTAAAACTCAATCTTTCTACTTTTTTAAATATTCAAACAGACTCTGCATCAACAGCGTCTTTCAACAATTTGCACCGTACACTGTGAAGCACAATCCCTTTTAAGGAACACCAACAAAGAACAAGAGGTAAGATACAAAAATACTTTAAATGCTGAAAAGGCCATGGTTTGTTAAATACTAATAAAAAATTCTATAATTCACTATTTCACTTTATTTTTCAAACAGACACTACAAGAAGACCGGCGGATTAAGATTGGCAGGAGGGGACCCTCTGTCATTCCACACTTCAATCAAGGTAAAGTATTTAAGTATAAAAAAGAACCGAACCATGAGCCTTATTCAATTGTGAGTTGGCTAATTGAATAGGGCTTTATATAAGCACATAATAGGTCTTCACTAACTAAAAACTTCTGTCAAAAAATATTTTATGTGCTTATATAGAGCCCTATTCAATTGGTCAAAACGCAATTGATTCAGGACCTAAATATGTTTAATGGCCGAGGGCCTCATTCAAATGTGATTGTTTAACAATGTATAACCATTAGAAAAAACACTACATAAGTATAACAAAAGTGGTGCCCATCAAACAGGATTTACATTTACATTCTTATTTTAATGTTTAACAATCTATAAGCCTTAGAAAGAAGCCTAAATAAGCATACCAACATTGGTGCCCACCAAACAGGATTGTATGAAAACTCACACAAACACATAACAAACTACATTTACATTCTTATTTTATGTTTAACAACCTATTAGCATTACAAAACTACATTAATAAGCATACCAACAGTGGTGCGCATCAAACAGGATTGTATGAAAACTCACACAAACACATAGCAAACTACATTTAGATTCTTATTTAATGTTTAACAACCTATAAGCCTTAGAAAGAAGCCTAAATAAGCATACCAACATTGGTGCCCAACAAACAGGATTGTATGAAAACTCACACAAACACATAGCAAACTACATTTAGATTCTTATTTAATGTTTAACAACCTATAAGCCTTAGAAAGAAGCCTAAATAAGCATACCAACATTGGTGCCCACCAAACAGGATTGTATGAAAACTCACACAAACACATAGCAAACTACATTTAGATGTTTATTTAATGTTTAACAACCTATAAGCCTTAGAAAGAAACATAAATAAGCATACCAACATTGGTGCCCACCAAACAGGATTGTATGAAAACTCACACAAACACATAGCAAACTACATTTAGATTCTTATTTTATGTTTAACAACCTATTAGCATTACAAAACTACATTAATAAGCATACAAACAGTGGTGCGCATCAAACAGGATTGTATGAAAACTCAGACAAACACATAGCAAACTACATTTACATTCTTATTTAATGTTTAACAACCTATAAGCCTTAGAAAGAAGCCTAAATAAGCATACCAACATTGGTGCCCACCAAACAGGATTGTATGAAAACTCACACAAACACATAGCAAACTACATTTTGATTCTTATTTTATGTTTAACAACCTATTAGCATTACAAAACAACATTAATAAGCATACCATCAGCGGTGCGCATCAAACAGGATTGTATGAAAACTCACACAAACACATAGCAAACTACTTTTACATTCTTATTTTATGTTTAACAACCTATAAGCCTTAGAAAGAAGCCTAAATAAGCATACCAACAGTGGTGCGCACCAAACAGGATTGTATGAAAACTCACACAAACACATAGCAAACTACATTTAGATTCTTATTTAATGTTTAACAACCTATAAGCCTTACAAAGAAGGATTTACATTTACATTCTTATTTTAATGTTTAACAATCTATAAGCCTTAGAAAGAAGCCTAAATAAGCATACCAACATTGGTGCCCACCAAACAGGATTGTATGAAAACTCACACAAACACATAACAAACTACATTTACATTCTTATTTTATGTTTAACAACCTATTAGCATTACAAAACTACATTAATAAGCATACCAACAGTGGTGCGCATCAAACAGGATTGTATGAAAACTCACACAAACACATAGCAAACTACATTTAGATTCTTATTTAATGTTTAACAACCTATAAGCCTTAGAAAGAAGCCTAAATATGCATACCAACATTGGTGCCCACCAAACAGGATTGTATGAAAACTCACACAAACACATAGCAAACTACATTTTGATTCTTATTTTATGTTTAACAACCTATTAGCATTACAAAACAACATTAATAAGCATACCATCAGCGGTGCGCATCAAACAGGATTGTATGAAAACTCACACAAACACATAGCAAACTACTTTTACATTCTTATTTTATGTTTAACAACCTATAAGCCTTAGAAAGAAGCCTAAATAAGCATACCAACAGTGGTGCGCACCAAACAGGATTGTATGAAAACTCACACAAACACATAGCAAACTACATTTAGATTCTTATTTAATGTTTAACAACCTATAAGCCTTACAAAGAAGCCTAAATAAGCATACCAACAGTGGTGCGCACCAAACAGGATTGTATGAAAACTCACACAAACACATAGCAAACTACATTTACATTCTTATTTAATGTTTAACAAACTATAAGCCTTAGAAAGAAGCCTAAATAAGCATACCAACAGTGGTGCGCACCAAACAGGATTGTATGAAAACTCACACAAACACATACCAAAGTACATTTAGATACTTATTTTATGTTTAACAATCTATAAGCCTTAGAAAAAGGCCTAAATAAGCATACCAAAAGTGGTGGACACCAAACGGGATTGTAGAAAAACAAAGAAATAATGTCATTTTTTACTTCATACAAATACATTAAAATAATATTACATTTTCATTTTTATTTTATATCAGATACTGCGTCAAGAACATCGGACCAGGAGTTTCAACTGAGGACCACACCAGCGGACGAGGACTTTCAACAGAGGACCAGACCATTGGACGAGGACTTTCAACAGAGGACTACACCATCGGACGAGGACTTTCAACAGAGGACCAGACGATTGGACGAGGACTTTCAACACAGGACCAGACCATCAGACGAAGGCTTTCAACACAGGACCAACAAAGATTCTGCTTCAAATCAAACTTCAACCAAGGTACAGTATAACAAGTAAAAAAAGAGAAAAATTAATTTATATTCTTCTTTAATGTTTAACCACCTATAAGCCTTAGAAAATAGCCTACAGAAGCATACCAAAATTGTGGCGCACCAAAAAGGATTGTAGAAAAACACAGAAATAATGCCATTTTTTCATTCATACAAAGACATTCAAATAACATAACATTTTCATTTTTATTTTATAACAGATACTGCGTCAAGAACATCGGAACAGGAGTTGGAACTGAGGACCACACCAGAGGACGAGGACTTTCAACAGAGGACTACACCATCGGACAAGGACTTTCAACACAGGACCAGACCATCGGACGAAGGCTTTCAACACAGGACCAACAAAGAATTTTGCTTGAAATCAAACTTCAACCAAGGTACAGTATAAAAAGTAATATCTATCATCTATCTCTTATTTGCCTTTTAGGGCCAATAATCTTTAACAGTAAATACAAACTTCAATGTCAACTTAAAAAATAAATTGCCATAGTCCAAAAAAGTCTAAAAACACAGAATCTATATAATTTGTCATTGTAACATTCCAGTCCTAAACCCTAATTTAATTGCCATTTGACAAATTGAATAGTGCTGTAAATAAGGACATAACATCTTTTTTAAAATACCTTTTTAGTTACTGAAACACTTGCTTTTGGATACATGTTTAATAAATAAAAATGTCTTTAAATAATTATCTCATGCCCTTATTTAGACTTTTATTCAATTGAACGCATTGAAATTGATTAACTATAAAATGTTAACACACTATTGATAACTATATGTCATGAAAAACAACTTAACAACTCAAAATAAACTAATGGTACATTATTTTATTTTTACAGATTAACATGGCTGATAATGAGAGTAAACAAGAAAAGAAAAGACGCCAAGCTAGAGAACGACGACAGAGAGCAGACAGCCAGCAGACACCGGAGAAGAAGGAAATTCGACGAGAAAAAGAACGCAAAAGAATTGCAAGCAAAAGACTGTCACTTGCAGAAATTAAAGATATGTCAAAAAAAACTACAAAGAAAATAAAGCATTTACAACCTGTTGCTCAAACATCAGATGACATTTTGCCAGAAAAAAGACAAGAGATACCAAAAAAAGCAACAAAGAAAACAAAGCATTTAGAACCGTTTCATGAAACATTAGATGACATTTTACCTCAAACAATACAACATATACCAAGAAAAGCAACGAAAAAAACAAAACATTTAGAACCTGTTGTTGAAACATTATATGACATTTCACCTGATGAATATGAAAGGCAAAATCCTATATGCTTTGCAAATTGTCCTCTACTCAAGTCTTTAGCAGTAGAGGTTCATAGTTGTGGGGACATGACTACTCAATGTCAGTTTTGTGAGGCTTATTATTTTAAACAGGAGAGACCCAGAGATGGACAATTTATTAGTTGTTGTCAAAAAGGCAAGTTCAAACTTCCAGAAAGGAAAGAATTTCCAATTTATTTACAAAATATTATGACTGAACCTACTTTTCCAAACTACAAAAATTTTAAGACAAACATAAGATCCTACAATAGTGCCATATCCTTTGCATCCATGGGGGCAACATTAGCTGCTAATGTACCAGGACATGGTCCTTACTGTTTTAAAGTCCAAGGACAAATTTATCATCGCACTTCCCATTTACATCCAGAGGAAGGAAATAAAAGAAAATTCGCTCAACTATATGTCCTAGATACAATGGAAGCTGTTGACCAACGTATGCAGATGGAAGAAAATAAAAAATGCTTACCCACTGTTTTCATAGAGCTAAATAACATTATGGACAACAATCCCTACAGTAAAGCTTATAAAAAATTGGCAGAAGTAGAAAATGAACAACTACTTCATTCACAAACACATCAATTACCAATGCCGAAGGTTAATATGGTGCTTAAAAGAGACAGACATACTGATAAACGTCGTTATAACTTGCCAACAACAAATGAGGTTGCAATGGTGTTTCACAATGATGAAGGAGAACCACCATTTCAAAGAGACATACGAATATATCCTAGAAATGAGGACCAACCGTTTATTAATATGAGTATCTTAAGTCCAAATTTAGATCCAATGACATATCCCATCTTTTTCCCACACGGAGAAGCAGGTTGGCAACCAAAATTAACTCTTCCCAGTTACCCAAATGCTAAAGCCAGAATCCGAAATAATGTTTCTATGCTTGAATTTAAAGTAGCTCAAATTGCCATTCGCAATGTATTTAATCCAATTTTATGTGGTGGGAAACTAACACAACAATGGATTATTGATTCATATTTGCAAGTTGAGGCAAATAATTTAAACTTTATCAAATATCAACAAGATAAACTCCGTGTAGAACAATATTCTGGACTCATGGACTATGTTGCTGACGTGGCTACAAGCAGAGACATGACAGCTGGCAAAGCCATCATTTTACCATCTTCCTTTCAAGGATCTCCTCGGAATATGAGAGAAAGATACAATGATGCTATGGCTATTGTGACAAAATTTGGCAAACCCGATTTATTTGTGACATTTACATGTAATCCACAATGGCCAGAAATTACACTAAATCTACTTCTTGGACAAACTGCTTCAGATCGACCAGATTTAGTAGCCAGAGTTTTTAAGATTAAATTAAATGAATTAATACGTGACTTCACTATAAATCAGTTATTTGGCAAATGTCTTGCTTATGTATATACCATTGAATTTCAAAAAAGAGGCCTTCCACATGCACATCTTCTAATAATACTTCAAGAAAAAGATAAATTAGATACTTCAGACAAAGTGGATGCAGTCATTGTTGCTGAACTACCAGATCCAGAACTATATGGTAGACTATATGAGATTGTTACTCATCGCATGATTCATGGACCCTGTGGTGACCTTAATCCACAATCACCATGTATGGAAAATAATAAATGTTCCAAAGAATTTCCCAAAGATTATAGAGACAAAACCTATGCCAATTGTGATGGATATCCACTTTATAAAAGAAGAGAAGGAGATAGTGCCATTATTCGTGGGAAAAAAGTGGACAATAGATATGTAGTACCCTACAATCCACATTTACTCATGAAGTACAACGCCCACATCAACGTAGAAGCCTGCACTTCCATCAAATCAATTAAATATGTCTATAAATATATTTACAAAGGTTACGATGCAGCTACTGTAGTCGTCAAAAGTGCAGACAACCCTGAAAGTAGTGAGTTAGTACATGATGAACTTGCATCTCATGTAGATGCTCGCTATGTCAGTGCGCCAGAAGCTATGTGGCGGCTTTTAAAATTTGAAATGCATGATAGATCACATGCAGTATATAGGTTAGCAGTACATTTGCCACAACGACATTTAGTCTATTTCCATGCTGGAAATGAAATGAATGCATTGGCCCAAAGTGAAGATCGTCACACTACACTAACTGCATTGTTTGCATTAAATTCCACTGATGCTGAAGCAACACAATACTTATATATTGAAATTCCATATCACTATGTTTTTGTGAATGGATTATGGAGACCAAGAAAAACCAGAGGCAATAAAATTATTCCAAGAATTTACACAGTCAGTCCAAGAGATGTTGAACGTTTTTGCTTACGGATATTACTTTTAAATGTTCCTGGAGCACAAAGTTTTGAACACTTAAGAACTGTTAATGACATTGTATATGAATCCTTCCATTTAGCTGCAAGACATAGAAACTTACTCGCTGATGATACAGAGTGGGAAAGATGCTTAGAAGAAGCAGCACAATGTCAAATGCCACGACAGATGAGAGAACAATTTGCTTTTATTTGTATCTTCTCAAATGCTCCAAATGCATTAGCTTTGTGGGAGACTTTTAAAAGTAATATGGCTGAAGACTTTATGCGACGATACAATGAACCCATTGCACACTTAAAAGCGTTAATGGAAATCCAAGAAGTCTTTTTAACTCATGGATTAAGTTGTGCAAGTTTTAATTTGCCTGATCCAGGTCTTATAGATGACATTAACTTTGAAGACTATGACATTCAACTACAAGCAGAAAGAACAGAAGAAAGACTTGCAACTTTAAATACACTACAATTGCAAGCATTTCATGCCATTAAAAATGCTATAGATGATGACATGGTGACAGAGCGTTATTTCTATCTTGATGGACCTGGCGGATCAGGAAAAACATATTTGTACAATTTATTAATGAGTTCAGTACGAGCACAAGGAAAAATAGCAATGGCGTTTGCCACTACTGGAATTGCTGCACTTTTATTAGAAGGTGGAAGAACTGTTCATAGTGGATTTAAACTGCCAGTGCCTATTTTAGAAAATTCTGTGTCAGATATTCGCATGACATCCTTACAAGCAAAGAAATTGAAGAAATGTAAATTAATTATAATAGATGAGGCCACAATGATGTCATGCTATGCCCTCCAATGTATTGACCGTTTGCTTCGTGAAGTCATGGATAATATTTTTCCATTTGGTGGAAAGGTAATGTTGTTGGGTGGCGATTTTAGACAAACATTACCTGTTGTTGTACATGGAAATCGAACTGACATTATCGAAACATGTATAAAGTCAAGTACAGTATGGAAACATTTTACCCATCTTCAACTGCAACAAAATATGAGATCAGAAGGCCAAACTGATTTCAATGATTGGCTTATTAAAATTGGAGAAGGCAGAACAGAAAAAATACTACATTTACCTGACGACACTGTAGAGATCCCACCTTATATGATTTGTCAACAAGATATTATATCAACTATATTTGAAGGGAGCATAAATAACGAAGAATATTCCGAGCTTGCCAACCAAGTCATACTGACGTGTAAAAATAAAGATGCATTAATACTCAATAATAAAATCTTAAAAAAAATTTATGCACCACAAAGAAATTATCACAGTGCTGATTCTGTACTTGCTGATGACAATGAAAGTCAGGCTAACTTTTCCACTGAATTCATAAACTCTTTAACTCCTTCTGGAATGCCACCACATATTTTGCAGCTAAAGAAAGGTGCAATTATCATGTTACTGCGAAATATGAACCCCAAAAAAGGCCTATGCAATGGCACAAGATTAATTGTTCAACAATTAAAGGACCATTTTATAGATGCTGAAATTTTAACTGGGACCCATAGAGGAGAGAGAGTTTTCATACCAAGAATAGATTTAGCACCAAGTGAAAGTAGTCTCCCTTTTATACTTCAAAGAAGACAATTTCCCATTATTATGGCATTTGCCATGACCATTAATAAATCACAAGGTCAAACTTTCAAATCTGTGGGTATTTTCTTGGAAGAACCAGTTTTTGCACATGGTCAATTGTACGTTGCGTTGTCAAGGTGCAAAAATCCACAGGCAATTAAAGTTTACATTGAAAACAATGAAAGTCAAGGTGATTTATTAGAAGATGGACGTATTTTTACTAAAAACATTGTCTACTATGAAGTACTATAACTTTGAAGGATACTAATTAAAGGTGCCAAGATTTTTTAAAATCATTGCAAAATACATAACAATTGGTTGTTTAATTCAGTCATAATTAATGGAAGTCATGTTTATGAATGATTCGCCTCACAAAATACTTGCCTTGCATTGTTAGTAAAAATTATGTTAAAATGTTAAGTCACTATGTTAATGTTTCTAATGTTACAAGTTTAAAAAATATATTTTCAAGTTATTTCATTCAACAGATTACAAAGTGGATGTTAAGAGGTCAAGCACCTTTTAAGTCACAATTTAAATATTGTCTGTTATCTTAAGATTACTACCTACATTAATGTTTATCGCCAGTTTATGTGCTCAGTAATAAATTACTTTAATTACGTACGTTTTAAGAAGAGTTTTACTGTATGCCTTCCTCTACATTCAATGTATATTCAAGTTAACAATTATTGTGATAGAAATTGCATTTTAATACTGATTAATTTAAATGTCAATTGTTTTTACATTCAAATGTTAATACTTTTAATAAAAAATTAGGTTACAAAATGTATTCACTATGTTCCTGTTTATAATGTTCAAAATGATACCAATGTTTTGTCAACTTCTAAACTTACATAAAAAATAAAGTTCAAGTTTAAAAATATATACTTTGATGGTTATTGCTTACATATATTTTAAACTTCATGTTAAAATTTGCGACGTTTAAAGAAGGCTTTTTACTTTTTGCTTTCCTATTCATTCAATGTATATTAAAGTTAACAATTCTTCAGATACTAATTACATTTTAAAAAACCATTACATCAACATTTTACAAAAATACACGTTCATATTAAAATACTTACAAGTGTCAAAAATATATGTTAATAACTAAACAACTTGACAAACATATACATCACATTGCCGTCATTTTTTGACGGGCAAGTCGCTAGTCAGAAATAAAAATAAGGATAAAAAAAATAAAATATGTATGTGGGTGTGTATGAGGTAAAACAAAAATGTGAGTATTATGGGTAGTGTAGCAATTGTATGCGGGGGGTTGTAGTGGGGGGTATGAGGGGCGGTGCGCTGTGGCCTACCACTATGTATAGCTATGTGTAGGTATTAATCTATGTGTGTGAATCCTGTGATATCAGTAATTAAGTGTGTTGTAAATAAAGGGTTAAATTATCTAATCGTCAAAAGATCAAAACTTAAAATACTCCCTCTCTCTCGCTCACTCTCCTCTCTCTCCAAAGCTCAAAAACCCACCAACGCCTAGACCTGTGTGTTCACTTGCTCAGCTACAGCAAGGTCACAGATTTGCAATTTTCACAGGCTTTTAAACTGTTTCCTGCAGCGTTGATTTGTGTCCTCCGTTTCCTATTGGTCAATTGATCTGCTTCGGGATTGTGAGTTATGACCTTGTATGAATTTGGCACGATTTTTTAATCTGTAACCCAAAAGCGTTACTTGTGAAAACCGGCTTTACGTGCTTGAGGCTCAAGCACTAAACTCGCAACCTTTGGCAATTGAATAGCATCGCAAACGGAAGTGAACAGAAGCCCGCAACCCAATCGCAGACATGCAGCTGTCGGCGAGTGAGTTGCGGGCTTACAATTGAATGATGCTCACTGTCTGCAAACAAGGATATGTCATAATCAGTTCCTAGTACATTTTAATTTTCTAATTTTTCTAACTTTCCTTTGTATGTATGTGTAATAACAGTATTTCCCCACCCTCGTAAAAGGGTATATACGGCGCAGACTAGTGCATTTTTTCTCCTGTGAGACTGAGACCATTTCTGTGCTCTCCAAGCTTGCAATAAAATAGACTTGGTTGACGTCACTGGTTTAAACTTCTTCCTTGGGTAAGCTCTGCAGATATACATTGATAGAGTATTTTTTCTCCCAAAATGTTGGCACCCATACATGGGACAACAATATCTCTCTCTTCTACAATACCCATTCAAACTGTAGCTGTAGGTCGGACAGATTCAGGCAGGCCAACTAGGATAAACTTTGCAAACTTGCATAAGAGTTGTAAACTGAGTGGGGAGCTGGGTGCTAATTGGCCTGAGAGAGTGTAAGAGTGACGTTGCCCCAAACTCATTGGCTTCAAACTGCTCTCGGCAGACACAAACTTAGGTAAGGAAGATTTTTGTTAATTTTTTAAGAATAAGTGTGCAGTCTTAAGAAAGTGCTGTGGAAATAGATTCATAGAATATGTATTTTGCCCTGAAGTTTGGATGTCAGCTTGGACGTGTGTCCCGCCCAAGACTTGGGGATTGCTAGTACTTGAGAAGGTAGTGATTGTGATTTCCCAGTGATTCAATATGCAGTACTTTTAACTGGTTTATAAAACAAGAATAAGTGTTTATTTGTTCTTTAACAAGGCACTTTGTGTGTGATTGAGTGAGTGGAGAGAAAGCTACAAGGCTGGGTTGTTTGGCTGTGAAGTTATTTGTTTATTGTGACCCCCCTTTTTATTTTTCTGCCTATTTTGAGTATTTAATGGTACCAGGCTTTATTGCATTAGATAACATTTTGTTTCAGTTGCTTCTTTTTTATAAACAAACTCTGTGTTCAAGAGCGAAAAGGGATAGAGATGGGGAAAGGTATAGGGAAAGGAGAGGAGTGAGAGAAGGAAGAAGAGAGAAATTGAAGCAGGAGTGAGACGAAGAAAAAGAGAAAGAGAAGAAAGAGACTTGGGAAGTAGATACTAAGGAGATGAAAGATGAAAGGAGTAGGATAGAAAGAGAGAAAAGGGGAACAGATGGTACAAGAGAAACAAAAGAGTAAGAAGGGAGAAGATGGTAGGAGAGAGAAGGGGTGTAGAGAGGGAAAGGCAAGTGTGGTGTTGGCGATCAATAGTGCTGCTACCACAATACCATACCATGGGCCCTATTAATGTTGCCTATTTGTAGTTCTTGAAGCCCGTAAAGGAACCCGGAAACTTTAGGCTATTAAATTGGTGTCTTTTAGCTACCTGCAAACGATCTGCGGGTTACAGGTTGAAAAACAACAGCGTTCGCCAAAATCGGAATTCCAACCCAGCTAAGCCTTTGATGTGTAAATTAATTGCACAACGATCCCCAAATAAAAAGGAGGCATTTAAAATATATATATTTTATCATATGTTGTAATGGTCATGCATATACCAATATGAAAAGCCATGCTGCAACATGCATAAAGCAATTAAAGACACACTACCTGATTAAATTGCAACACAAGAACATGAAACTGTCTGCCATATTAAACCTCTCTCACTCGCAGAGGCTCTAATGTGGACCCTAAAATATAAATATAATTGCATATACATCTCACTCACCACATCTACATTGGGAAATTAAATAGTGGCTAAATTACTCCGCCACATGACATATATCAAGTGCCAGGGGAACATTTTATATTTAGTTGTTCAGTCCTTCGTGCCTGACTCTCTGTGACCTTATGCCCCACATTTAGCTATGTCTCTGCCTGTGCTTTTCCACAAAGTTTGCATGCCAAAGATACTGGAGTAGGTTGCCAGTTACTTCTCCAGTGGACCGCGTTTTGTCTGACCTTTCTGCTATGACCTTCCCACCTAGAGTGACATGATATAGCTCACAGCTTCATTGAAGAATACAAGCCCCTTCACCACCACAAGGTAGCAAAGCAGAAGGGGACCAAGGGAACATACACCACACTAATCTACTCTAGGAAGAGGCTGCAAACACACGTGGAGGCTGTGCTGAGGCATGTGGAGCAACAGCCAACTTACTTCCATCAGGGATAATTTCCACTACGCCCATCCTGGAAAGTCCCACGCCATTGCTGGTAGCCATGTGCCAAGATGTATACCCATTATCATTTGGTGAAATCCCATCAAATGTTTTACAATCTATCAATTCACATAATCACCTGTCATATTCTTATTAGGTCTTCAGGGGAATGTTGATACTCCACAGTATCACAAATTGGACCTGTCATGTGTATCAACCCTATATTATTATTATTATCACTATTATATATTATTATTATATATTATATATTATTATTATTTTATATATAATTAGATTATTATCATCATCATGTATTTATCTATTGCATAGTAACTAAGGCTCATTAGTTTACTGACATAAGAATGTGACACAAATGTGATGTATGTGGATGTCCCAAAACCCCAACCATTGAAAACACACTGACACAATGATAACGGTATAGCAAAGCTTTATTTCATACACAGAGCACATTAAGAAATGGACAAGACATTAATATCATGGGTGTGGTGTGCGTGGATCCCAGGAAGGCAAGATACTCTTTGGGGAAAAGGTGATACCTACAGGGGGTAATGTTGTAGTCTAGAATAAGCATGATGCATAGCACCTACCAGGGTCACACGTGGTCACTACACCCTGCCACTTGACGCTGATGAAAAAAGGTTCATCAGAAATCGCTCCATGTAATTGGAGAAACCAGTAATGTGCATAGCACCTACAACTTGCCCTTTGGTTGTGGCCTTATTCAAGTTAATCTCTCTGTAACTCCAGCAAATTTCCATAGGGGACCATGTGTCTTTGTCTATTGTCTAAGTCTAAATGTGTGATATCAGTGAAGTAACTATGAAGTAGTCCCAATCAATGAGCAGTGTAATAAGTACCCTGATTAATATGCTCTTTTAACTGTAATGTTAATGCCCCTGGATAGTGACAAGGGATTGCCAAATGCAAGTGAGTGTGGTACATAGTAGTAAGAACATAGAAAGACAATGAGGAAATAAACTGAGCACAGTTTCTCCAAACTGGTTACGCCTGAGGTGCCAGATGTGGATAGAGCCTCACCTGGGGACTACCTTCCAGCACAAATCCTGGCAGAAACCCCAGTAACTGCTAAAAAGGTAGGGCCAGACGAATTAATTCTGCCCTCCAAAGTTCTAGACAATGGGGATGGGCCAGAACTGCTAATGGAGCCAGGGGCTCAGGATAGCCACCCAAGAGACTGTGGGGAGGGCTATGTAATGCACTCTGGGGAGAAGGCCGTAGAGGTCAGGTTGGGTGGGAAGGATAAGATTCCCCAGCCTACAACAGATAACCAAAATCTGTACCCTGACACCACAGGAGAGTTGCTAAAAAAGGTGCTAGTGAAGCACAGAGCACAGGAGGGCTATGTAATGGACTGTGGGGAGGGAACAACGACGGTCCCTAGCTACAGGGAACCGGATCTCACAAAGCCAGAGAGTGCCAGGGGCACCAAGAGCCAGACAGGGGCAGCAAGTGTGCCTGCCTGGGAGAAAGAGGGTGCATGGGTGCAGAGTGGCACCATGATAGAGGGTGTACCAAGTGGGGAGATACCCTGGATAACCAGTGTCCAGGAGCCCACTGGAACAGACACCCCTCCAAAGACCCAGTTCAACATGGAGGACTGGGATAATGTTGCTCAACCCAAGGCCATAGAAGAAGAGGGTCAGCTAAGGGCCCCAAAGAACCGGCTGGGTGGGAAATGCGAGATTCCCCAGCCTGCATCAGAGAGCCAGAGCACAGTTGCTCCACCAAGGGCAATAGAGGACAACCAGGAGGAGCTGTCCAAAGCTACAGATGTTCAGGAGGCAGCAGGAAAGGAGCATCCAGGTCTGAGCATCATCATAGATGCTGGAGGTCAGCACAGCCCGGAATGTACTTTTCTGCAGTGGGTGTGTTGTTGGCCTCCCAACAGTAATATGCTGTCTGAGGGGGGTACTGGACTGTCCCCTTGTGGTCCTATAGGTCCAGAGACTGTTTTAGAAACCCCAGCCCAGCTGTGGGGACTGACTGAGGGGAAAGGGGTTGCCCTGAGACAGGGGTTGTTTTGTGGGGCTCCCCAAGATACTATTTTGCCTGGGTATGGGTGCAACCCCCTGTGTCCCCAGTGACTGCCCTACTTCTGCCCAAGCAGAAGGGGAAGAGCAATTTGCTCCAGACAGTAAGGACCAGACCAAGAGCTGGGGGAGGCTTTTACTCTGCCCCTTGGGACTGTGTGCACACAGACAAGAACTTGCCTAGCATGTAGAGGGCCTGGCCAAACCAGCAGATTCATGACTATCAGCATAGCTGTGAAAATCTTGGACGTTCCCTGCCACGAATGGGGAAGGTCTGTCATGAATCAGCCAGTGGCCATATTGGATTTGGCCTGAATAGCCGGTGGCCATGGCACAGCCAGGTTGTGACTAGCAGCAATGGTCACATTTAAGAGCCATGTGTTATATTGTATATGGTAACTGGGGGGTTTGGGGCTCACAGACCCAATGTTATACTGTATATTGTTATGCTGTGGGCTAGGGGGAGGAGCAGGGTTTTCTCATCACCATTAATAAAGTCATCATAATGCATAAAAGCCCTGTCCCAACCCTAAATACCATAACTCCCATGTTTAGGCTCAGTGTAATGAGTGTCCTGTGAGAGAGCTAATGGGACATATTGGCTATACGTGGGGGCAACATTGTGTGTTATATTTGTAAATATATAAATGTATATTATAGTAGAGAGTAGCCCTATTGTACATATGACACATACATCTTGTCATAGGAGTCTGTTGACCACAAAGGCTAATCCCTTGTGTACACTCACTTAAGAGATAGGAGCCATACACAATGGGACCTCCACAGACACAGAGGCACCATAACTCCAGGGGGTCTACAGCTTGTCCCCTCCCAACTATCAGAGCAGGGAGCAGAGCAAAAGGACATGTGTCTCTCCTGAGAGCTAGAAGCCAAGTGAATTAGGTAGCCACACCTAGTGGGCGGACCTGGGAGGAGTCTCATGTTTCCCACAGTGTAACGCTACGTGATTGGCCAGAGGCCATTAGGGGCTGATCTCAGGTAGCCCCTCCCTCTACTATGTTGTAAAGAGTTTATATACGTGTGTTTTCCAAATAAAGTTGTTCTTAATTTTCATACTTTGACTAAGCATGTATTATTGACCAAGAGGCATATGCTTGTAGAGGAGCTCGTTCTGACTCCCTACCAAGGTGCTCCCAGGTACACTACCACCAGCAGCTGGGACTTATGCCTTTGCATCAACAAAGACTGTCCATAGGTCTAGAGTCACCCAAACTTAGGTCTAAACCTACCGGGAATAAGAGTACTAGGATACTCTAGATCCCATCATCATAGTAGGTTGTGACAGGGTGTGTGTGTGTGTGTGTGTGGGGGGGGGGGGGTGAACGAGCATGATGCACTCTGTTGCTTAAGCTCAGATGGGTGGAAAACAGAGTCAAACAAGCAAACAGCAAGTGTGTTAAGAGGTAGAAGGGATTCTGGAGGAACCATGGATATAAACACTAGAAAAGGTAAGGATAGAGTGGATAGGTATGAACATATAGGTACAGGTTGTAGACAACTGGTTTCAGAAAAATGTAAGGAGAGGACATGCCATGCTCCAACTTCTGATGCATCCATCTCAGTGATGAATGTCTGATAGGAATATTGTAAGCCAGCATTGAGGTCTCAAAGGACAGAATGGCATCACGAGGCCAAGTTAAAGATGACAGAGTTTTGCTGGTAATAGCTGTGATGGGAGCAATTACTTTGGAGAACTTTCCTGTAGTTATTACAGAACACAATGAGGTGTTAAATGCCCTTTTTCCCCTAAGGAAGTGGCCAGAATTAAATGCCTGACACCTTGGCAGGAGCCATCAGAAAGTCCTGAACAGTGATGATGTAATCTAAGAAACACATCTTGGTCGTGTGAATTTCACATTTCTCTGCCGTTATATTGATTTTCTATTGCGATAATAAAGCATATCTGTCACAAATCCCTTTTCCAGTTCCTGGATCTTAGCCCATTGAGCCACCATAAAGGACAGCCTGCTTGGCTCCAGCCACTGGGCTATTGTATTGTAATCTGTTATGTCCCATTGTTTGCCAGATAAAGTTAATGTACTCTATTTGAGGTCTGGACCACTAGACATGGAGACAGCATTATGCGTATTTGGAGGTTTGCCTATTGTTCACAGGTACCAGACAGGTGGGTGTGTTCCTTTATCCATTTTCTGTAGGTTGGAGTAGGCCATTTGTGGATCCAGAGGAATTTGGGGGTGCTGTTCGATTGTCCTTATTGTACTGTGGGGGATCTCGCAGGATCTCTTTCTTATCCCCACATCCACTAAGTGCGTTGCTAGGCCCAGGAAATGTAGCAGGAACAAATACAGTTGGACACTATCCCTTGTGCACCCAGGAGTCAATATAAGTAAACTGTCCCTTTAAGGTGGAGACTGAACATTAATTAATGGCACCTTCCTCTCTCTCTTATGAAGTAATAATAAAAAGAGTGCAATACTTAAGGTATAATAATATCAATACAATATTGTATAAATCAATGGAAAGTAATAATATAGCAACAAAATTGCAAAATAAATGCAACAAAAACCTTTTACGTTTAATCAAATGCAGTTTGCCCTTTTAACAGGCTTTCTCAATGATTATATAAATGCACATATTTATCTCCTAGAAAGCTGTGCTATGGCGAATTACTGGCGCTAACAACCACCATTTAAACTCTTTTACCTACCAAAATGCACTATTCTGATGTCCTGTATCTGTCCCACGCATTTCCATCACATCTGATGCTCAGCAACACCTTGGCTAATCAGAGAGCTGGAATCAAGTATCGGGGACCGGCAATGCTAAAATGAAAGAGAGCCTACAAATGCTACAAAACAGTCTCTGATGCAGGCATATCCAAAACTGTAAAAAATCTGAGATGCAAATATACATCTGGTGGGGGTTTCTATAGGGGGGAACCATGTTAGTAGTAGTAAAATCTATGTGTCTTGCCCCATGCTTGAGAATTACAGGGGAGACACAAGATGCAATAATAGAATGTTGATGGAGGGTTGATTGAGGGGTATCATACAAATTCCCTTGCTTGTAATGGTACCATATAAATGGTAACAAATACATATAAAAATTTTAAAAAAAATGGAAAAAGGTTTCATAAAAGTACATGAATATACATACAATAGTAAAATATATAAACAAAAGAGCAGGAAACTACCATCAAATGTTTAAGAAACCTCCAAATATAAAATGTTACATTTGTAAGAAAGGGGGGGTATGCTGAACTTTTCATGTAATCAGTGTTAGAGTATGAGGATATAATACTTAGTCCCTAAAAGGGAGAGTGCTTATGATATAACAGTAAGACGTCTAACTTAGTTTGCAATAAAGGTTGTAAAGTAATCTGTCTCCTCCTCTACTGCTTGGCCGTATCTGATCAATGGCATCATGATTCCTTCCATCTCTTTGTTGTGTTGTTGGAACTCACACACTTAAAAGCTATTGGTTGGAATCCCCCTGGTTACATTAAATTGAGGTTCCCAGAATCTCATCTTCGGGGCTCACTTGTTTCCTATGTATTGCTTGTTACGTTTGCAAGTGATCGCATGTACCACATCTTCTGCTTTGTAAGCAGTTTCATTTTAAAATCCCTTCTCTCAGTTTTCTTAATGTGTTTGCATGCTCTATTATTTTTTGTACCACATCAAAAATATCCCTTTGTTGTTCTTAACCAGTTCTTAGTGTTGATTCACTTTTCTTTTCACAGTTCACTAGTTGCTAACATGTTCTTAAGATCTCTGTTCTTTTTAAATAGAATGCCTTTTTTTCAAGTAATATGTCTCTGAATATATGATCCTCTCACAGAATTACCCTTAGACTTTTTGAGAGATGTCTTGATCCCCTTTTGTCAAGAATCTACATTAAACTTATTCTCCATATTGGGTTCGAAGGTGTCTTATTCTTTCCTGTGATTAGATCCATTTCGTTGACTTTTGTTAGTTTTCTCATATGTTTCTTGTACAATTCTGGGGTCATATTTCTTGTCCTTAAATTTCTTGATGAGGGTTTTGCTCTCACTTTCAAAATCTGCCTGATGTGAACAGTTTCTTTTTAGTCATTTGAAATGACTGTAAGAGATATTTCGGATCCACTTTGGCGTGTAGATATCCATTAATATCTAACAGTTTTGTATATTGTCTTGTCGTGATATCTGTTCCTTCCACCATTAGTACCATGTCTAGGAAGGGAATATCCTTCGGCTCAGAGTTCATTGTAAACTTCAGGTTCATATTATCGAGTTCAAATAGGTCAGCAAGTCTATCATCATTTCATGAACATGAACCATGAAATTATATTAGTGGTTTATAGATTTTCTTTCCCTATGTATATATAAATCCTCCTACAGGCTCATATACAGATTTGCAAAACTTGGTGCAAATTTGGTCCCCATTGCTGTCCCTCTTGGTTGAAGATCAAATAGGAGGTACTTTCTATGTAGTATGAAATGGATTGCATTGAGAATAAAGTCCTTCTGCATGACTTTAGGATTTCAATATACTTCAAAGAAATTTTGGATGGTGGCAATCCCCAAATCTTGAGGTATAGATGTATACAACGCAGATACATCTAATGTAATCCAGTGGTATGACTCTTTCCATTTTTGGTTGGACATCATTTCCAGAAGGTGTAGTGTGTCTTTTATATATGACCTTAAGGAGACCACCATTGTTTCAAAAAATGAGTCAACATATTCAGAGAGACGTTCAGTGAGAGACCCAATTCCTGATATTATTGGTCCTCCGGGGTGGATTTACTGGGTTCTTATGGATTTTGGGTGGGTGGTAAAAGATGGTCGTTCTTGGATGGTGTATATTTAAATAGTCATACTCCTTCTGATTAAGAATCATGTTGCCTCCATAATTAGTGATTTATACCTCTACTCAAAATTTTCAGTAGGATCACTTTGCAGTACTACTACTGCACTCTGATCTTTTATCATATTGTAAGCTTCTTTGATATAAGATGCTCTATCTTGAATAACTATTGCGCCTTCATTATCAGCTAGGCTTATGATGATGGATGTATCTTCTTGTAAGATTTTTAGAGCCTCTTCTTTAAATGTAAGATTTGAAGGCATCTTGACATTTTTATTTTCTACTTATTTCAGAATCAGTTTCTTGAACGCAGGAATGTAGTTGCCTTGAGATTTGATTAAGTAGCTGACTTCCCTAGGTGTGTATGAAGTGTGCCTTATTAGTATATTTGCTCCTTCCTCCTCCAGTTCTTCTAGGTTCCTTGCGTTAATCTCCTCAATAAAAGTTAGATCCAGAACTCCCTCTTCTCCTCCTAATTCTTTTAAATCGGTGAGGATCTGAAGATCATCATTGTCAAGTCTGATACCACGTGCATCTCTTTCTGGACTCTCAGGAAGACTGTCCATGTTTTCTTTCTCCAACCTGGCAAAGTGTCTTGCTAATGTAATTTTTCAAATTAATTTATAAATATCTATACATAGATCAAAGTTTCATATTAGGGCAGAGGACAAACCGTTTTGTAGTACATTACTTTGCTGTGTGTTGAGGACTCTGTATGAGAAAATTAAAATTCTTATAGTTTCATGTTTGCTTTTTTTAATTTTCGTTGTATATGTCTTCCTCCTCTACATCCCATTCACCTGCTGGGCAAACACTTCTCTTTCATCTTATAGGTAGTGGGCACAGTGGCTCTCATAGTCAGCTGGCATTTTCTCTCCTTAACTAAAAAAGATGCATCCATGGTTATTGAAGAACTTGGTGTATCAGATTCATTATTTCCATATCTTTCTAAATTTCATAGTTACATAGTTACATAGTAATTAAGGTTGGAGAAAGACTTACAGTCCATCAAGTTCAACCTTTTAAGATCTCCTCTGATGTGCAATATGCAGATTAAATATTAATTAGTTGTTAATTAATTATTAATCAATTATTTAATTATTTTTTATTTTTATTTTATTTTTAATTATTAATTAATCCAGAGGAAGGCAAACAGAAAAACAAAAAACAAAAGAGACTTAGCCAATCGTCTCAAAGGAAGAAAAAAAAAAATCCTTCCTGACCCCAGATACTGGTGAACGGATTTCTCCCTGGATCAATACTGTCTCTCTAATTATCAATAATAACCCTGAATTCCCTTTTTAATTATAAATAAATCCAGTCCCATTTTAAAGCTATCTATCGAATCCGCTGTCACCACCTCCTCTGGTAGAGAATTCCACAGATTAACCACCCCTACTGTTCAGAACTGTTTTCTTTCGTTAAGGTGGAATCTTTTTACTTCTAACCTCAAGGGGTGTTCTCGTGTCAGTTGAAAACCTCTTGACACAAAAAGCTCCCTTGACAAATCTTTATAATGACCCTGGATGTATTTATATAAGGTAATCATATCTCCTCTTAGACGCCTTTTTTTTAGAGAAAATAAGTTTAATTTGGTTAGTCTTTCTTCATAACTTAGCCCCTCCATTCCCTTACTTAGTTTTGTTGCCCTTCTCTGTACCTTTTCCAGCACTAAAATGTCCTTTTTATGAATTGGTGTCCAAAATTGTACTCTATATTCCAAATGAGGGTGTGGATTTGTATAGTGGCAGAATTATATTTGCTTCCCTTGCTTCTATACCCTTTTAATACATGCTAATATTTTATTTGCCTTTGCAGCTGCTGCTTGGTTTTGAGCACTATTACATGTTACCAAATCCCTTTCAATATTTGATACACTTAGATTTGCTCCATTAAGACTATAAATTGCATGGCTATTTTTCCTTCCCAGATGCATAAATTTATTCGTATTAAATCTCATCTGCCATTTAGATGCCCATTTCTTAATTTTATGTAAATCCCTTTGGAGGGAAAGCACATCATTATCTGATTTAATTACCTTGCAGTGGACCTAATACTGAACCCTGAGGAACCCCACTTACCACATTAGTTCAATCGGAGTATGTTCCATTTACAACAACCCTTTGCTTCCTGTCTTTTAGCCAGCTCTCAATCTATGAGCAGATATTTACTGCAATTCCTGTATCTCTTAGTTTGCACAATAGTCTCCCATGTGGCACTGTATCAAAAGCTACTGCAAAATCCAAAAAGACTACATCCACTGAGTTGCCTTGATCCATGTACTGTACCTACTAACCTCCTCATAGAAACTAATTAGATTTATTTGACATGACCTATCCCTCATAAATCCATGTTGACTCCTACTTATAAACCTGTTCAAATAGACACATTCTTGTATATTATCCCTTATTAACCCTTCTAAAAGATTCCCCACTACAGAAGTGAGCCTCTCTGGTCTATAATTCCCCGGATTTGCTCTTGCTCCCTTTATAAATATAGGTATCACATCTGCTTTACTCCAGTCATCTGGTAGAGACCCTGTGTTGAGTGAATCTTGAAAAATTAAATATAATGGTTTGGCTATTACAGAACCCAGTTCCCTCAGTACCCGTGGATGTATTCCATCAGGACCCGGGGCTTTATTAACATTTATTTTTTCCAACCTCTTTTGGATTACTTCCTGTGTTAACCAATTATTTGGCAAAGGTAGTGTAGCCCCATTATATTTCAGTGTCCCAACCACTGGTACCTCCCTTGTGTATACTGAAGAAAAGAACCTATTTAGCTCATCTGCCTTTTCCTGGTCACTAATTTTCAGATGGCCTGTGCCACATTGTAATGTTCCTATAGCTTCCTTCCTGGCCTTCTTCCCATTAATATACTTAAAAAATATTTTAGGGTTAGTCTTACTCTCTTTTGCAATTCATTTTTCATTTTCTATTTTATCAAGTCTAATAGCGCTTTTGCAAGCCTTGTTGATTTCCTTGTACTCCCGTAAAGCAGTCTCTGTCCCCTCTTGTTTGTACAACTTAAATGCCTGTTTTTTACTCCGTATCTTGATCTTTAAATCATTGTTAAGCCACATTGGAAGGGATTTACTCCTTTTACTTTTATTCCCCCACGGTATATGCCGATATGTATGTATATTTAGTAAGGATTTAAATGTTGTCCACTTGTGGTCAGTGTTTTTACCTATCAGTTCTCTGTCCAAGTCTATACTTTGTATTGCTGCCCTTAGACTGTTAAAATCTACCCTTTTAAAATTAAGAGTTTTTGCTGGCCCCTTAAAATTTTGTTTTTTTAATTCAATCTTAAATGAGACTGTGTTGTGATCACTGTTTCCCAAAGGCTGCCCTATTCCAACATTTGATACTATATCAATACTAGCGACTTGCCCGTCAAAAAATGACGGTCAATGAAAATTAAATGTTGTGAAATTTGTTTGCAACACAAAATTAGTCAGCTACATTTGTCCCTTTTTTTTTTCTAAAAATAAATACACATTTATTGTTTTAACTTTTTATTTTTTTTAACTTTCAACTTATATTTCACCAACATATATATATATATTTTTTTTTTCTGTTTGTCCTTTCTGCAAATATCACATAGATTTTCATAAGTGAAATAGTGGTCTCCTATTTAAAGAGTCCCAGAGTACTTTAATTTTGTACTGCAAGTCAAACCACTGTTCTCTATGTTTTTTTGTCCATTCTTTAGATGTTTTACTTGAAATATTGTTTTTGTGCAATCATATTGAGTATAGTGATGTCGCAAACCTAAAATTTTCGGTTCGCGAACCGCGAACGCAAACCTCCGCAAATGTTCGCGAACCGGCGAACATCGGCGAACCGCCATAGACTTCAATGGCAGGCGAATTTTAAAACCCACAGGGACTCTTTCTGGCCACAATAGTGATGGGAAAGTTGTTTCAAGGGGTCTAACAACTGGACTGTGGCATGCCGGAGGGGGATCCATGGCAAAACTCCCACGGAAAATTACATAGTTGATACAGAGTCTGGTTTTAAGCCAGGGGCATAAATTACCTAACATTCCTAAATTGTTTGGAATAACGTGCTTTAAAACATCAGGTATGATGTTGTATCGATCAGGTAGTGTAAGGGTTACACCTTACATGACTGGGGGTCTATAGGTGACATTAGTACTGACCTTTATCTGACTGGGTGTCTATAGAGTGACATTAGTACTGATCTTTATATGACTGGGGGTCTATAGGTGACATTAGTACTGACCTTTATCTGACTGGGTGTCTATAGAGGGACATCAGTAATGACCTTTATATGACTGGGGGTCTATAGAGGGACATTAGTACTGACCTTTATCTGACTGGGTGTCTATAGAGTGACATTAGTACTGACCTTTATATGACTGGGGGTCTATAGGTGACATTAGTACTGACCTTTATCTGACTGGGTGTCTATAGAGGGACATTAGTAATGACCTTTATCTGACTGGGGGTCTATAGAGGGACATTACTACTGACCTTTATCTGACTGGGTGTCTATAGAGGGACATTAGTAATGACCTTTATATGACTGGGGGTCTATAGGTGACATTAGTACTGACCTTTATCTGACTGGGGGTCTATAGGTGACATTAGTACTGACCTTTATCTGACTGGGGGTCTATAGAGGGACATTAGTACTGACCTTTATCTGTCTGGGGGTCTATAGGTGACATTAGTCCTGACCTCCTGCTGCAGTATTAGTACTCCCAGGCTTGCTACTATTAGATATAATAACCTCCGTTTCGTTTCCTTATCTGTTGGTAACATCAAAATATGATTATTAAATATTTCATATTTGTTTGTTTCTTTCTCCCAAAGTGAACCCCTTTGTGTGTGTCCCACAGATGTGGCGTTTCTGCTCTGCGTATGTTGGATTTGCACCGCTCAAAAAGTATGAAAAGAGATCCCCCCCCTTGAAGCCCATTAATGACATCATCAGTAAATTGTATGTAACAGATTCCAGTGTTTAGGGTTTATGACCCAATACTGCGATCATATCACTTATGACAAAAATCCGTATTTGTCGTATTATTCAGACGCGCGTGCATCTTTGTGTTACATTTCCTGATACTTTTATTATCTTGATCTTTACATATTTACTAGCGACTTGCCCATCAAAAAATGGCGGCAATAAGATTGTAAGGCAGGTAATGGTTTGGAGGAGACATTCATTTTGTTGGCGGTCGGAGATCCTTCGGCGCTCATTGCGAGGCTGTTGGTTGTATTTTTTTTCTGATAGACGCTTTTGCTGTTATTCTTTGGTCGGTGATGTGTTTTTTGCGCTTATTGCAAGGCTTTGTATGCTATGAGCAGCGTTGGCGCTCGTTGTGAGGCGCGCAGTGAATGGCTTTTATGTTTAATGTGATAATGTTTTTTTTGTGTATATGTATTTTTGTATGCTAATGAAATAATTACTAAATGAATATACTTTACCTATTTGTAAGTAATATATGCAGAAAGCATTGTGCTGAAGAGCTGACAATCTGTTTTCATGTTCCTGCAGCATACAATGTAGGTTTTCAGTGCTGTGGAGCTGCTGTGTAAGTGTCAGCAATGTGTGCAGTGTGTAGTGTAAATAGGCTGCGTGCGCGAGGGGAAGCCGTTAGGGTAGCTGGGTACTTCCGCATTGTGTAAGTTAGTGTTGTAAAATGGCGGGGAATGTGTATGTGGTACGCGGGTGTGGATGATTTAGCGTCCTTGTTAATAGTGTATCTTTACCTCGTACGGCTTTTTAGGAAAATCTGTATGTGTTTTGCGTGTTTAGGGTCCTGTAGACTCGTTTTCTTTTTTTCAAGGGCCATTTTTTCTCTCACTTAGGTGATTTTCGGGTGTCTAAACTCATGAATTTGGACATAAATGGAGGTGTAACTTCACTTGCAGAGGTCCTCGGTGCCCGCCTTGCTGTGGGTAAGCTTTTTATGTGTTTGTTGTGTGTATTTATTGTGTTTTTAATGTTTTTAAGTGCGTGCGGTTCGGGCGTTAAGGTCGTATTTTTGTGAGCTCGTAATGTTTTTTTTTCTAAGTCCCGTATTTTTGGATGGTAAGTCCGTAAATTTGATGGTGTAAGTCCCGCCTGCGGCTCATTGCAGCCGACGTGGGAGCCTTCGGCGCTCCTTGCCAGCAACTCTGGCCCTCGCTTCGCAAGCCCGCAGCGTTAGCAACAACCCGCCTGCTCACAACTATATATGTGATATCTGTAACGTCTTTCCCAGTTGGCACTTGTAAATCGGCTAAGCGACAAAAAAAATGGCGTCAGGAAAAAATGAAAACGAGGCTACACGACCCCAAACCGCGCAAAACATCGCCAGCCATGTACGACTTTTACCTAGGAACAGACGATGTACAAAATACACTATTATAAATAATGGAAACTGCTGGCGAGCCGCATAACACATACACAATCGCCACCATTTTACAACATTAACTTGCAACTAATAACCTTACAAATCTAAAATGGCGCGTTACACGACTATACAAGCGGTTTCCCCTCGTGCACTGCGCACATTGCTGACACTTACACCTCGGGTCACCAACAGTCCAAATGTACACTGTAAGCTGCAGGAAAATCAAAACTGATTGTTAGCTCTTCAGGTTATTGATCACTGGATATATTAATTACAAATAGGTAAAGTATTTTAGTAATTAATTAATTCATTATTATTAAAAAAAAATATATAAAAAAATATGCTTAATAGCATATTTTACACTGCTGTTACTTTACATACATTAACGCTTCGCACTTCCTAATACATTTGTTCATTCACAATAGTTATTATCGTGCATTCATTTAATAAGTATTAATAAGTAATGGAAAATAAAAATGTAGACTTTACACTACACTAAAATGTTTTACTTTTTACTCTGCAGTTATATATCTAGATTACTGCTCATTGGCTGCCAGCGATAGCACTCTCAAAGCAGTTACAAATCTAAATCACTTTATTATGCTCTGAGACCTGAATACATTTTTTAATTTACACTGCACAAAAAAAATTATATATTTAACACTGTACTTATATATCTGTCTTTGCGATGAGCGCCGAAGATTGATCGTTGCAAAGCACGAAACATGAAGGACACGAGGGAAGAGACTCACAATGAGCGCCGAAGGTCCTCAGAGTTCAAAAAGCATCACATTGTGTGGCAAACAGCATTGCCATGGCTTCAAACTGTATTGCCCTATCATTTGTGCCAGGCAAGTCGCTAGTGATATAATATAACATAATGCAATACAATATTATACAGTACACATGGGTGTTGGAACTGGGGGGGGGGGGTAAGGGGTAACCCCCCCCCCCCCCCCAGATTTCTTATCGTATGTATGTATGCGTATAGAAGCTAACAGGGGAGGAGAGAGGGGGAGGAAACACAGGGGAGAGGGAGAGGAAGACACAGGAGAGGGGAGAGGGGGAGGAAGACACAGTGGAGAGGGGGAGGAAGACACAGGGCAGAGGGGGGAAGAGAAACAATGTAAGGGAGAGGTGAGAGGAAGAGACACATGGGAGGGGGGAGAGATAAAGGAGAGAGTGGGGGGTAGAGACACAGGGGAGAGGGGGGAAGAGACTAATGGGAGGGAGTGGTGAGGAGACACCGGGGAGAGAAAAGGGGGTAAAGACACAGAGGAGGGGGGAAGAAACACAGGGGAAGGGAGAGGGGGTAGAGACACAGGGGAGAGGGGGTAGAGACACAGGGGAGAAGGGGGAAGAGACACAGATGAGGGGGGAGAGACACAGGGGAGAGGGAAGGGGGGAAAGACACAGGGGAGGGGGGAAAGAAACACGGGAAGGGAGAGGGGGGTAGAGACACAGGGGAGGGGGGAGTGACACAGGGAAGAGGGAAGGGGGAAAAGACACAGGAGAGGGAGGAAAGAAACACTGGGGAAGGGAGAGGGGGTAGAGACACAGGCAAGGGTGGGAGAGACACAGGGGAGAGGGGGGGGAGAGAGACACATGGGAGGGAGTGGGGGGGAGACACAGGGGAGAGGGGGGGAGAGAGACACATGGGAGGGAGTGGGTGGGGAGACACAGGGGAGGTCTTCTGCTTTATTATTATTCTTATTATTATTACTATATAATGTGTAATACGGACCACTTTGGCAATGAGCGCCGCAGGCGCTCATTGCAGACGAGCCTCGCGTAGCGTGGCGAGCCATTAATAAGGACCACTTTGGCAATGAGCGCCGCAGGCCTCTATATATCATTCCTGGAGGATGAATCTGTGGATGTACCTGAATCCCACAAGAGAGTGGTCGCCATGTTCATGTGGTGTTTATTATGACACTAGCGACTTGCCCGTCAAAAAATGACGGCAATGTTATTGTAACTGAGCTAATGTTGTTTTGTGTGTAATAGTAAACATGTAATACATTAATAAATGAATAGACTTTACCTATTTGGAAGCATTGTGTTGAAGAGCTGTGAACCTTGTTTGCACACAGACCTACAGCACCAAGCACACTGACAGTACACACAGACCCATAGCACCAAGTACACTGGCAGTGCACACAGACCTAAAGCACCAAGCACACTGACAGTACACACAGATTAACAGCACCAAGTACACTGACAGTACACACAGACCTACAGCACCAAGCACACTGACAGTACACATAGACATATAGCACCAAGCACACTGACAGTACACACAGACCTAGAGCACCAAGCACACTGCCAGTGCACACAGACCCATAGCACCAAGTACACTGGCAGTGCACACAGACCCACAGCACCAAGTACACTGTCAGTGCACACAGACCTATAGCACCAAGCACACTGACAGTACACACAGACCTACAGCACCAAGTACACTGCCAAGTACACACAGACCCATAGCACCAAGTACACTGGCAGTGCACACAGAACTACAGCACTAAGCTCACTGACAGTACACACAGACCTACAGCACCAAGTACACTGACAGTACACACAGATTAACAGCACCAAGTACACTGACAGTACACACAGACCTACAGCACCAAGCACACTGACTGTACACATAGACATATAGCACCAAGCACACTGACAGTACACACAGACCTAGAGCACCAAGCACACTGCCAGTGCACACAGACCCATAGCACCAAGTACACTGGCAGTGCACACAGACCCATAGCACCAAGTACACTGTCAGTGCACACAGACCTATAGCACCAAGCACACTGACAGTACACACAGACCTACAGCACCAAGTACACTGCCAAGTACACACAGACCCATAGCACCAAGTACACTGGCAGTGCACACAGAACTACAGCACTAAGCTCACTGACAGTACACACAGACCTACAGCACCAAGTACACTGACAGTACACATAGACATATAGCACCAAGCACACTGACAGTACACACAGACCTAGAGCACCAAGCACACTGGCAGTGCACACAGACCCATAGCACCAAGTACACTGTCAGTGCACACAGAACTACAGCACCAAGAACACTGACAGTACACACAGACCTAGAGCACCAAGCACACTGGCAGTGCACACAGACCCATAGCACCAAGTACACTGTGAGTGCACACAGACCTATAGCACCAAGCACACTGACAGTACACACAGACCTACAGCACCAAGTACACTGGCAGTGCACACAGACCCATAGCACCAAGTACACTGACAGTGCACACAGAACTACAGCACTAAGCTCACTGACAGTACACACAGACCTACAGCACCAAGTACACTGACAGTACACATAGACATATAGCACCAAGCACACTGACAGTACACACAGACCTAGAGCACCAAGCACACTGGCAGTGCACACAGACCCATAGCACCAAGTACACTGTCAGTGCACACAGAACTACAGCACCAAGAACACTGACAGTACACACAGACCTAAAGCACCAAGCACGCTGGCAGTGCACACAGACCCATAGCACCAAGTACACTGGCAGTGCACACAGAACTACAGCACTAAGCTCACTGACAGTACACACAGACCTACAGCACCAAGTACACTGACAGTACACATAGACATATAGCACCAAGCACACTGACAGTACACATAGACCTAGAGCACCAAGCACACTGGCAGTGCACACAGACCCATAGCACCAAGTACACTGTCAGTGCACACAGAACTACAGCACCAAGAACACTGACAGTACACACAGACCCATAGCACCAAGTACACTGGCAGTGCACACAGACCTACAGCATCAAGCACACTGACAGTACACACAGACTCACAGCACCAAACACACTGACAGTACACACAGGCGCTCATTGCAGGCGAGCCTCGCATAGCGAGGCGAGCCGTTAATACGGACCACTTTTTTATGGAGCAAACTGCTCCATATGTATATTAATAACTATACAACTTTCCAAACATACACATCTCATTGCAATACGCTAGTAATAATAATAATGCACAAGAGTCCTTCAGCACTGCACTGGACACTGAATAAACTTGCCTAGCTATGGTTTTCCCTATTGAATTAGTATCACCTACACTGTCCCTCCTCTCAGTAAGACTGCAAGGTACTTATGATTCCAAAATGGCTGCTGTCCATGAGGTAGAAGGGTGTAGAAGGGAGTGTATGCTGCTGATTGGCTGGAATGTGTCTGCTGACTGTGACATGCAGGGTCAAAGTTTGCTCAATGATAAAGTAATGGGGGCGGGTCGAATCTCGCATATGTTCGCAGTTCGCTGCGAACGCGAACATGCTTTGTTCGCCGAAAAAAGTCCGCCGGCGAACTATTCGCGACATCTCTAATTGAGTACTATAAAATGTTGGCATTAAAATTAAACCATTGTCCTCTATCTTTCCAACACCTCATAGTAGACAATGTTTTTGGTGTAAACACATCCATCGTCCAATAAATGACTCTGAGTTTCGTTTTCTTCAACATGCACTTTAATTTATTTTGGATTAGTGCACCTTGAAAAAGCTACATAGAGTTGTCCATGTGCAAAAACTGGTTCCTTTAAAAAAATCCCAACCGGCTTAAAAGTTTGTCCTTGTGATTTATTGATGGTCATGGCAAATGCCATGATAACTGGAAATTGTCTCCTTTGAAGGACAAAAGGCAAACCACTCTCACTTGGAGCTAAATCAATTCTTGGTATAAAAACTCGTTCACCTTTATGGGTCCCAGTTATAATTTCTGCATGTATAAAATGATCTTTTAACTCATGCACAATTAATCTGGTCCCATTACAAAGTCCTTTTTTTGGATTCATATTTCGCAATAACATGGTGTCAAGATGGTGTTAACGAATTAATAAATTCGATACTAAAATTCGATTCACTGTCTTTATCATCAGACAGAATTGAATCTGCACATTCTAGGCATCGATACTTTTTGATGTTAATATCACTTTGTTTGCAATGTCTGAGTAATCCTCATTATTAAGAGTGTTTAGAAATATGGCTGATATGAGTGATTCATTGCAAACCATTTCTGATGGAATTTCAATGGTATCATTTTGTAAATCATGTATTTCTGGATGTTTTCCTTCTCCGATTTTAATGAGCCAATCATTGAATTAATTTTGGCCTTCGGATCTAATATTTAATTCTAATTTGAGATGTGTAAATATTTGCCACAGTTTACTGGTCTTGATACATGTTTCAATGATTTCCGTTCTATTTCCGTGTGGCACAACAGGTAGTGTTTGCCTAAAACCTCCTCCTAACAGCATCACCTTTCCACCAAATGGCAACTTATTATCCATCACTTCTTTTAAAAATCTGTCAATACATTGCAAAGCATGACATGACATCATTGTTGCCTCGTCTATGATAATTAGTTTAGTTAGTTTAACTTAGTTAAATTTTTTTGCTTGTAAGGAATTCAATCGAATATCTGACACTGATGTTTCCAAAATGGGAACTGGCAGCTTAAATCCACTATGCACAGTTCTACCACCATTTAACAAAAGTGCAGCAATTCCAGTTGTTGCAAATGGCATAGCTATCTGACCCTGTGATCGAATATAACTCATCAAACAATTGTACAGATAAGTTTTTTCCTGATCCACCTGGGCCGTCTAGATAGAAATACCGGTCTTTGACCATTTCATCATCTGTAGCATTTGTGATGGCATGAAATGCTTCTAACTGTAAAGTATTTAAAGTTGCCAGTTTTTCTTGGTTTTTTTGTTTTTGTAGCTCAGTGTCATAATCATCAAAATTTATGTCATCTATAAGTCCTGGATCTGGTAAATTAAAACTTGCACAATTTAATCCATGAGCCAACAATATTTCTTGTATTTCCATCAATGTTTTTAACAGAGCTATTGGTTCTCTTTAACGTTTCAAGAAATCTTCTGACATGTTTAATTTAAATGTTTCCCACAAAGTTAAAAACATCAGGTACATTGCAAAATATGCAAATGAATGCAAATTGTTGTCTCATTTGCTTTGGCATTTGACATAGTGCTGCTTCTTCCAGACACCTCTCCCATTCTGTATCATCAGCTATGAAATTTTGATGTCTTGCAGCTAATAGGAATGTGTCATAAACTATGTCATTCACTGTACGTAAATGCTCAAAACTCTGTGCACCGGGAACATGTAAAAGAAGTAATCTTAAACTGAAACGTTCAATGTCCCTTGGACTGACGGTATAAATTTGTGGTATAATTTTATGTTTATCTATTCTTCGTTGTCGCCATAGACCATTTACAAATACATAGTGATATGGTATCTCAATGTATAAAAATTGTCTGGCCTGCGTATCCTGGCAGTTTAATTTAAACCATGCAGTAAGTGTGGTATCTCTGTCTTCACTTTGATATAATGCAGTTCTTTAATTTCCTGCAGTAAAGCAAACCAACTGACTTTGAGGCAAATGTACAGCTAAACAATAGATAGCATGTGACCGATAATGCATCTCAAATTTCAAAAGGCGCCACATTGCTTCAGGAGCACTCACATACCGAGCATCTAAATAATTTGATAGTTCATCATGTAAAATTGGATTTTCGTTTTCATTTGCAGCACCTTGTACAACAACAGTAGCTGCGTCATATCCTTTGTATATATATTTATACACATACTTAATTGATTTAATCGAAGTGCAAGCTTCCACATTGATGTGTGCATTGTACTTGATGAGCAAATGTGGATTGTATGGAACGACAAATCTATTATCAACCTTTGGCCATGGATAATAGCTGTTTGTCCTTGTGTTCTTTTATACAAAGGATATCCATCACAATTTGCATAAGTTTGCATTTGAAATTGTTTTAGAAATTCTTTAGTACATTTTTTATTTTCCATACATGGTGAATTAGGATTCATCTCTCCACATGGGCCATGAATCATTCTATGTGTAACAATCTCCCAAAGTTTTGTATATTTTTCTTGGTAATTGTGCGGAAATTACTGAATCCACTCTCTCTGCAGTGTTCAACTTATCTTTTTCCTGCAGTATTAAAAGTATGTGAGCATGTGGCAATCCTCTTTTTTGAAATTCAATGGTGTAAACAAAAGCCACACATTGTTCAAATAAATGTGCTTTAGTGATGTCATGAATTAATGAATTGAGTTTGATTTTAAATACTCTTGCCACTAAATCTGGTCGGTCAGAAGTACTTTGTCCCAGATTCAAATTTTCCTTGATCTCTGGCCATTGTGGATTACATGTGAATGTAATAAATAAATCTGGTTTTCCAAATTTTGTGACAATAGCCATGGCATCATTATACCTTTCTCACATATTGCGAGGAGATCCTTGGAAAGTGGATGGCAAAATAATTGCTCTTCCAGCTGGAATGTCTCTGTTGGAAGCTAAATCTGCCACATAATCCATTAATCCACAATACTGTTCTACTCGTAATTTATTTTGTTGAAATTTAATGAAATTTATATTATTGGCTTCAACTTGTAGATATGAATCAATAATCCATTGTTGAGTGAGTTTGCCTGCATGTAAAATTGGATTAAAACAATCCCGGATAGCAGTTTGTGCCACTTTATATTCCAGCATGGAAATATTAGATCTAATACAAAGTTTAGTATTGGGATAACTTTCCAATTGTAATTTTGGTTCCCATACAGGTTCCCCATTTGGAAAGAAAATGGGATATGTCATTGGATCTAAATTACAGCTTAATATATTGATGTCGATAAATGGTTGTTCTTCATTGCGTGGATATATTCTAATATCCCGCTGAAAAGGCGGTTCACCATCTTCATTTTTAAACACCATGGCAACCTCATTTACTGTAGGTAAATTATATCTTCTTTGATCAGTGTTGCGATCTCTTATTAACACCATATTTACTCTTGGTGTAGGCAATTGATGTCTTTCAGCATGTTCCTGTTGTTACATAGTTACATAGTTACATAGTAATTAAGGTTGAAAAAAGACTTTCAGTCCATCAAGTTCAACCTGTTAAGATCTCCTCTGATCTGCAATATGCGGATTAGTTAATAATTAAATTATTGATTAAATAATTATTAATAGTATAGTATTGGAGGATGAATAAAGAGTTAGTCCATCAAGTTCAACCTTTTTAGATCTCTACTGATCTTTTTAATTTGGACTATTTATTATTATTGTTAATTGATCCAGAGGAAGGCAAACATAAAAAAAAAAAACATTGAAATTTTGCCAATTGTCTCATAAGGGGGAAAAAAAGCAAAATTCCTTCCTGACCCCAGAAACTGGCGATCAAATTTCTCCCTGGATCAATATTCCTTGCTAGTTATCTAGGATAGCCTTAAATGCCCTCTTTATTCAGAAATATATCTAACCCCTTTTTGAAGTTGTCTATCGAATTCGCTGTCACCACCTCCTTTGGTAGAGAATTCCACAGTTTAACCACCCTAACTATGAAGAACCCTTTTCTTTGTTTAAGGTGAAATCTTTTTTCCTCTAACCTCAACGGATGTCCTCTTGTCAGTTGAAAATCTCTTGCTACAAAAAGTTCACTTGACAAAGCCTTATATTGACCCTGGATGTATTTATATAACGTAATCATATCTCCTCTTAGACGCCTTTTTTCTAGCGAAAATAAGTTTAATTTTGCTAGTCTTTCTTCATAACTTAGCCCCTCCATTCCCCTTATTAGTTTTGTAGCCCTTCTCTGTACTTTTTCCAGCTCTAAAATGTCTTTTTTATGAGGTGGTGCCCAAAATTGTCCTCCATATTCCAAATGAGGGCGTACTAGAGATTTGTATAGTGGCAGAATTATATCTTCTTCCCTGGCTTCTATACCCTTCCTAATACATGCTAATATTTTATTTGCCTTTGCAGCCGCTGCTTGGCTTTGAGCGCTGTTACCTAGGTGGTTGTCCACTAGTACTCCCAAATCCCTTTCAATATCTGATACCCCTAGATTTGCTCCATTAAGATTATAGATTGCTTGGCTATTGTTCCTTCCCAAATGCATAACCTTACATTTATTTGTATTAAATCTCATCTGCCATTTAGCCGCCCATTTCTCTAATTTATGCAAATCCTTTTGTAGGGAAAGTACATCATTATCTGATTTTATTACCTTGCACAACTTAGTGTCATCAGCAAAAATGGAGACACTACATTCGAGTCCTACTTCAATGTCATTAATAAATATGTTAAAAAGGAGAGGACCCAATACTGAGCCCTGAGGAACCCCTCTTATCACATTAGACCAATCGGAGTATGTTCCATTTACAACAACCCTTTGCTTCCTGTCTTTTAGCCAGCTCTCGATCCATGAGCAGATATTTACTGCAATCCCTGTATCCCTTAGTTTGCTCACTAGTCTTCCATGTGGCACTGTATCAAATGCCTTTGAAAAATCTAAAAAGACTACATCCACTGAGTTGCCCTGATCCAAGTTCCTACTAACCTCATCATAAAAACTAATTAGATTGGTCTGACAAGACCTTTCCTTCATAAATCCATGTTGACTGCTACCTATGATCCTGTTCAAATAGACATATTCTTGTATTCTGTCCCTTATTAACCCTTCTAAAAGCTTCCCAACTACAGAAGTGAGGCTCACTGGTCTATAATTCCCCGGATTTGCTCTAGATCCCTTCTTAAATATAGGTATCACCTCTGCTTTTCTCCAGTCATCTGGTAGAGACCCTGTAGTGAGTGAGTCTTTAAAGATTAGATATAATGGTTTGGCTATTACAGAACCCAGCTCCCTCAGTACCCTTGGATGTATTCCATCAGGACCTGGGGCTTTATTAACATTTATTTTCTCCAACCTCTTTTGTATTTCTTCCTGCGTTAACCAATTATTTAGTAAAGGTAGTGTAGCCCCATTATGTTGCAGTGTCCCAACCACTGGTACCTCCCTTGTGTAAACCGACGAAAAGAACCTATTTAGCTCATCTGCCTTTTCCTGGTCACTAATTATCAGATGGCCTGTGTCACATTGTAATGGTCCTATCGATTCCTTCCTGGCCTTCTTCCCATTAATATATTTATAAAATATTTTAGGGTTAGTCTTACTTTCCATTGCAACTGACTTCTCATTTTCTATTTTAGCCAGTCTAATAGCCCTTTTGCAAGACTTGTTGATGTCCTTATAGTCACATAAAGCTGCCTCTGTTCCCTCCTTCTTGTATAATTTAAATGCATATTTCTTTTTCCTCATCATGATCTTTAAGTCATTGTTAAGCCACATGGGATGTGATTTACTCCTATTCATTTTATTTCCACATGGTACATGCTGATGAGTATGTTTATTTAGTAAGGATTTGAATGTTGTCCATTTATTTTCAGTATTCTTCCCTGTAAGTTCTTTGTCCCAGTCTATATGTTGTATTGCTGCCCGTAGCCCATTAAAGTTAGCCCTTTTAAAATTTAGAGTTTTTGTTGGCCCCTTACAACTCTGTTTTTTGTATTCAATCTCAAATGAGACTGTGTTGTGATCACTGTTCCCCAAGGGTTCCCCTATTTTTACATTTGATATTATATCAATATTACTTGTGATGACTAAATCCAAGATGGCCCCATTTCTAGTAGGTTCTTGTATTACCTGGGTTAGATAATGATCCCTGAGTGTACTCAAGAACCTGCTCCCCTTAGCTGAGCTGCCGGTCTCGTTTATCCAGTTTATATCAGGGCAATTAAAGTCTCCCATTATTAGAACTTGCCCATGCTTAGCTGCATTTCCAATCTGTAACAATAATTGTATTTCCTCACTTTCAGCTATATTTGGGGGTTTATAGCATACTCCCACCAATATGCATTTAGAATTAGCTCCTCCACTATTTAGCTCAACCCACAAGGATTCAATGATGCCGTTAGTGCCAGCATAAATATCTTCTCTAACTATAGGCTTAAATTCAGGCTTAACATAAAGACAGATCCCTCCTCCTCTTTTACCATTTCCCCTATCTTTCCTAAATAGGTTATAACCATCCAGATTAACAGTCCAGTCATGAGATTCATCCCACCATGTTTCCGTAATGCCTATTAAGCCCCATTTTTCTTGTACTGCTAATAATTCTAGCTCATCCATTTTCCCAGGCAAACTTCTTGCGTTTGCAATCATACACTTTATGTTGCTATGGCTCTGCTGTTGTGAAGTGCCTGCCACTGTATTTGAGGCCCCTATTAATATCTCCCTACTTTCTATTGTAACCCTCCCCCCTTCTCCTCCCCCATGGGTAAATAATTCATCCCTTTCCCTCTCTACCCTATTTACCCCAATACTTCTATATAGTCCCTCCCCCCCACCTACAAGTTTAAAAACTCCCCCAGCCGTTCTACCATCCTATTCCCTAGCACAAAAGCGCCCTCATCATTAAGGTGCAATCCATCCCTGCTATAGAGATTGTACCCAAGTGAGAAGTCAGCCCAGTGCTCTAAAAACCCAAAACCCTCTGCACTGCACCACTTTTTTAGCCACGCATTACCCTCCCTAAGCTCCTTCTGCCTCCCTGGGCTAGCACGTGGCACTGGTAGTATCTCAGAAAATATTACCTTGGAGGTCCTTGCTTTAAGCTTATTCCCTAATTCTCTAAAATCATTCTTTAGGACGCTCCATCTTCCACTAACTTTGTCATTGGTACCAATGTGTACCAAGACCGCCGGTTCATTACCAGCCCCTCCCAATAATTTATCCACCCGATCCACAACATGCCGAACCCGAGCACCCGGGAGACAGCAAACTGTTCGATTGCTGGGATCTGGGTGACAAATTACCCTGTCTACCTTCCTAATAATAGAGTCCCCTACCACCAAAACATGTCTGTTGCTCTGCCTATTCTGCACTCCCTCTCCTCCAGTAGAACTGTTCTCCCGGCTGTTAGAGGGAACAGCTCTATCTGGCATTGCCATTCCTGAATGGACATCCCCAACAGTTTCACTCAATCTCGCAAATCTGTTGGTGTTTGCCAACTCAGAACTGGCCTGCCTCCTCCTGTACCCCCTGATTCCCCTTCTAACTGTAACCCAGCTACCTCCCTGGCCATCCTCACTAGCCCCAGCTCCTCCCTCCATACTAGGCCCAGCTAAACTGTGCTCTGTGAGCACCAACTCCCTTTCCAGTGGAGCAATATCACTAAGTGCTGCAATTCTCCTCTCCAGATCTTCAATTTGAGCTTCCAAAGAGGCAACATGCTCACACCTGTCACAGAGGTATGGACCCTGGATCATCTGTTCCAGTAGTGCATACATTTGGCAGGATGTACACTGAGTGAGGTTTCCACTGGACTGATTAATGATTATCAGTTACAAAAATACAGTGAGAAAACAAATCAATGTATTTGTATAAAGATTTATTTTCCACACCTTAAACCAAACAAAACAGAAACAATATGTACGTTTGTTTTCTGTTTTTTCTTATAATACCCCTTATTTGGATTTCCTCCTTTTATTTAATCTCCTACACACCAACTACACTTACACTAGAAATGATTGCAAGCTCCCAAGCTCTCCCTTCCCTTGTTAAAATAGACCCCGCCTACTTGCCTGTACAATGATAAAAGAGCACAGGATAGAAAACACGGTCCTGCCCCACAGAACCGATTCAACAGAAAACAACAAAATACACACAGATATAACTTACACAGCCCAAGCCACACCCACACTCACCTGTACTCTGATTAATGCAACAGACAGAAAACTCTGCACTGACTTAGAGCACATTCAAACAGAACTCACACAATTTCACCCGGATATAACTTACACAGCCCAAGCCACACCCACTCTCACCTGTACTCTGATTAATGCAACAGACAGAAACTGTGCACTGACTTAGAGCAGATTCAAACCTGACCACACACAAATGCACCCAGATATAACTACACAGGCCAAGCCACACCCACTCTCACCTGTACACTGATTAATGCAGACAGAAACTGTGCACTGACTTAGAGCAGATTCAAACCTGACCTCACACAAATTCACCCAGATATAACTACACAGGCCAAGCCATACCCACTCTCACCTGTACACTGATTAATGCAGACAGAAACTGTGCACTGACTTAGAGCAGATTCAAACCTGACCTCACACAAATTCACCCAGATATAACTACACAGGCCAAGCCACACCCACTCTCACCTGTACACTGATTAATGCAGACAGAAACTGTGCACTGACTTAGAGCAGATTCAAACCTTTGTTCTTTTTCAAGCTGTGCTAATTGTTTGTAGGCTTGATAGTGATGTCCCGAACAGTTCGCCGGAGAACTATTCGCAGCGATTTTCGCATGTTCGCGTTCGCCACAAACGGCGAACACATGCTCTTTTCGGTTCGCCCCCTATACTTTATCATTGAGGAAACTTTGAACATCATTTATTTTATTTTATAATTTTTTTTGTGTAATCTATGCCTAACACCTAACAGCTTATATTGTGCTTATTTTCACTACTCATACCTGGTGGTGTTTCATACATTGAAAACAACCATTTTTTCCTTTTAATCTAATTTCAGTTGCCTGTCTGTGTCAGGCTCACAGCTTATATTGTGCTCATTGACATAAAACAACACTTTTTTTACTGTAATAGATTGAATAGCAATTGCCTGCCTACAGGAGTGTGTGTGAAGCCTATTGCATCTACTCAGCCAACTTTTGCCAGTGCACAGTGATACGTCATATCTGGTGCAACCGTAATGTACAGTGACATAAAACAACACTTTTTTGACTGTAATCGATTGAATATCAGTTGCCTACCTACAGGCGTGTGTGTGAGGCCTACAGCGCCTACTCTGCCAACTTTTGCCAGTGCACAGTGACACTCATATCTGGTGGCACCTTAGATTGCACGCGCAGTCCCCCAAATTTGAAGTAGGAGGTCTGACCAAGCATCTTTTTCCATCTCCCAGTTCCAAAAATCAATGCCATATACACGTCCCCTAATAGTGGACGTAACAGGGATTAAACTGATAGGAATAAATAGTACAACTTAATACACCACTCCTATCTGGTGGCACATTACATTGCACGTGCAGTGCCCCAAATTCGAAGTAGGAGGTCCGACCAAGCATCTTTTTCCATCTCCCTGTTCCAAAAATCAATGCCATATACACGTCCCCTAATAGTGGAGGTAACAGGTATTAAACCGATAGGAAAAGTACTACTTAACAGTACACACCTTATAATAACGCAGACAGAGGCAACGCAGAGAGAGGAGTCTGAAGAAGAGGAGTCAGAGGAGGAAGGTGGCTTTGAGGAGGTGGAAGACCAAACACAGCAGGCGTCCCAGGGGGCTTGTTGTCACCTTTCGGAGACCCTTGGTGGCTGGGTGGAGGAAGAGACCTTCAATGACATCAGTGAGGACAAGGAACGGGACATGGCTAGCTTGTGCAAATGGGGAGTTTGCGGTTGTGCAAAGGGACTGTTTGCGGTTGTTTGCCGTGCATTAAACGGGGATATTGGTCTGTTACTGTGAAGCGGGTGTAACCCTTACACTACCTGATCAATACAACATCATACCTGATGTTTTAAAGCATGTTATTCCAAACAATTTAGGAATGTTAAGTGATTTATGCCCTTTATGGCTTAAAACCAGACTCTGCATCAACTATGTAATTTTCCGTGGGAGTTTTGCCATGGATCCCCCTCCGGCATGCCACAGTCCAGGTGTTAGTCCCCTTGAAACAACTTTCCCATCACTATTGTGGCCAGAAAGAGTCCCTGTGGGTTTTGAAATTCGCCTGCCCATTGAAGTCTATGGCGGTTCGCCGATGTTCGTCCGTTCGGGAACATTTGATGGAATTCGCGTCAGCGGTTCGCGAACCAAAAATTTGATGTTCGCGACATCACTAGAAGACTGTCTCAGGAAATGAGAGACAGACTAACATTATTTGATGGTTCCAACAGAATCAAAAATTAGAACTTAAGACATATCAAACAAAATCTTAGAGTAAAGCATTTGAACACAATAATTCATTTTACTAATAAAACTATGAGTTTAGGTAGGAAGGCAAATAATCTATATAAATCTATCAAAGCTTATATTAATTTAGGTAGAAGAAAAATGGATTAACCTTTAGATGTGGATAGAACTAGTACTACTAGTAATGACTATACAAGAGTGCAAACTCCCCATTTGCACAAGGTTGGATACCAAGCTAGCCATGTCCCGTTCCTTGTCCTCACTGATGTCATTGAAGGTCTCTTCCTCCACCCAGTCACCAAGGATCCCTGAAAGGTGACAACAAGCCCCCTGGGACGCCGGCTGTGTTTGGTCTTCCACCTCCTCAAAGCCACCTTCCTCCTCTGACTCCTCTTCTTCAGACTCCTCTCTCTGCGTTGCCTCTGTCTGCGTTATTATAAGGTGTGTACTGTTAAGTAGTACTTTTCCTATCGGTTTAATCCCTGTTACGTCCACTATTAGGGGACGTGTATATGGCATGGATTTTTGGAACAGGGAGATGGAAAAAGATGCTTGGTCGGTCCTCCCACTTCAAATTTGGGGCACTGCGCGTGCAATCTAAGGTGCCACCAGAAAGAAGTGGTGTATTAAGTTGTACTACTCATTCCTATCAGTGTAATACCTGTTACGTCACCTATCAGGGGACGTGTATATGGCATGGATTTTTGGAACAGGGAGATGGAAAAAGATGCTTGGTTGGTCCTCCCACTTCCAATTTGGGGCACTGCGCATGCAATCTAAGGTGCCACCAGATAGGAGTGGTGTATTAGGTTGTACTATTCATTCCTATCAGTTTAATACCTGTTACGTCACCTATCAGGGGACGTGTATATGGCATGGATTTTTGGAACAGGGAGATGGAAAAAGATGCTTGGTCGGTCCGCCCACTTCGAATTTGGGGCACTGCGCGTGCAATCTAAGGTGCCACCAGATAGGAGTGGTGTATTAAGTTGTACTACTCATTCCTATCAGTTTAATACCTGTTACGTCACCTATCTTTCCTCCCAATAGCACATTCTATATGTCATCAACCGGCCTGTGTGTATTTAGAGAACCACACTTTAAGGCCCTTAACCTGGGACAAGGTGGCTTGGCTGTCAGAATTGCCTCAGAGCCTTAAAAACTCACCAAACCCCCTAATCAGACACTCACTATCATACTGGAAATGGGCCAAGAAACACACAGGTTTGTTCCCTGGATCCACCCAAATGACCCCAATTCTTGACCACCCTCAGACCCTGAAACACATGAGCACAACATCACAACACTGGTGGAGGTCAAGGAAACTAGATAGACTGGGAGACTGGCTAGTAAAGGGCCAGATGCTCACCTATGAGGAACTGAGGGACAAGCATGAGCTACCGCTGTCAGAACATTACAATTACTGTAGGCTGAGGCATTTCACACACTCCCTGACCCAGAAACAGGGGACACCAGTCTTAAATTGGTTCTCCAAAATTTGTAAAGATAAACCTCTATCAAGGGGGATCATTGGGTCGCTTTACAAATATAAAACATTTGTTACTGGTTGAAGCGACACTGGGGGAAGGACCGGATTGGGGGAGCCCTGGAGACCCTTCAGAAGCAACCAGCAGCAAAATCATCCCAGGAGAGGAGAGGTCCCTTACTGAAGCCTGCCCTAGGGTAACCCAAGGTTGATTGCCCAGGTTAGATATTGTAAATAATAAGCTAATATTGCTGGAGGAATGATAGCTAATAGTACTTTGGTGTTTCCTGCAGATATACTCTTTACTGTTTTAGGTATCTCTTAAATTGCAATCACAGTAAAAAACAAGAAAAATTATTAACCTAAAAGTAAAAATAAGAAGGAATAGCCAGCTAACTTTCACAAAATGTCTTTATTGTAAATATGTATTTTTGCACAACTGTTATGCAAGACTGTTCAAAAATGCTTTATTTTTCATTACATGCTGTACGCCTTCTAAAATAAAATTATTTAAATGCAAAAATTAGGTATTGTTGCAGCGACCAGAAAAATTGATGTTAGTTTGCCAGGCAGAAAGTGCCCTAAAACATTGCGTCTTGAACCCTAGTTGGTGGCGGATAAGTCACGCAAGTCATCCGGCATTCAGGGATAAAATACAGCAGCGTGTGGACCATTATTAGCTCAAGGCAGCTCATCTATCAGGCCTTTTTTAATCGAATGTATCGCCCACTGTCAGTCCAGTGGCGGCTGGTGACTTTTCAAGTTGGAGGGGCGACGAGGCGAAACATAGCCACTCCCCCTTTTTCAAACCACACCCATTTTATAACTCCTCCCCCTGACGTCATAATGACCCTTATAAGCCCCGCCCAATGACCTTATACTTGTAAAGCCCATTGAAATACATGATCAGCAATGCAGAAATGTCGAGAAGTAAAGTAACAATGTGTTAAATTCATTGGTATACAATATAGATTGAAAAAACTCATGTGACAAGACTACAGCAATATCATAATTGCACCTATATGTATTAACAGAAAAATTAAAGGAGTGACACCTACCATTAGTCGTGTTTTCTTCTCAGGGTATTCATGTTCATTAAGTTGACCAACGAGTAGAAACAAACCTGCAGCCACATAGGGTTTGCACCTGTGGTTGAAAGAAAACAAGCAAATCAATCAGACCATTCAAGAACAAAACCATACTTAAAAAACATTAAACGACCAAGTGGAACCATATAGGCCTCAAACATATCTTAGAAGACCAAGTGTGACCATAGGCCCCAAACATACCTTAGAAGACTAAGTGGAACCATATAGGCCCCAAACATACCTTAGAAGACCAAGTGTGACCATAGGCCCCAAACATACCTTAGAAGACCAAGTGTGACCATATAGGCCTCAAACATACCTTAGAAGACCAAGTGTGACCATAGGCCCCAAACATACCTTAGAAGACCAAGTGTGACCATATAGGCCTCAAACATACCTTAGAAGACCAAGTGTGACCATAGGCCCCAAACATACCTTAGAAGACCAAGTGGAACCATATAGGCCTCAAACATACCTTAGAAGACCAATCAGCACTGCATAGGCCCAAACCAGTGGATCTTGGGATTCAAGAAAACAACAACATTTAACTTCTGTTTAGACAACACAATAATCAATGTCAAACAAACACGTTGAATTAGCATATGGATAACCATATGAGCAGTAACGCCATGCCAAGGCTTCAACAATTGTTACTGACCATTCACACACCTTTCATAGCTCCTTCAATATGCACACCCACACACCATTCATACTTTACTTACCACTAGTTATTTTTGGTAGTGAGGTGGTGCCATTTCTGAGAACTTTACGTACCCTTGAAGGTGCCTCCAATTCCTTCAAACCACGCCAAGGCTTGTTACTGACCATGCACACACCTTTCATAGCTCCTTCCATATGAACACCCACACACCGTTCATACTTTACTTACCACTAGTTATGTTTGGTAGTTTGAGGTGGTGCTGCTTAACGCAGTTTATCTTTGCACACCTTGGGGGTATGCATTCTTCTTTGCTTCAATCACTTGTATTTTAATTTTGCACGGCGATCTTTCAAAGAAGAAAACTTCTCAATGGTTTTTTCATTGAAGTCTGGGATCTCGGAAATCAGTTGCTTTTCCATTGAGAGCATCGCCAATGCATTCAACCGCTCCAGGGACATGGTGCTTCTTAAAAAGCTTTATATCCTCTTCAATGTGGAGAAGCATCTTTCTGATTCTGCAGTGGTCATCGGTGTTGTAATCAGGATTCTTAATAATTTTACTGTCTCTGTGAAATCATTCTGCAGATTAAATTGATGGAAAAGTTTGTGCAGAGCAACAGCACTTGTACAAGTATGAAAATCTGTCTTCCCATACAGAAGTGACAGCTCAGTGCGTAATTGTTCCTTCTTCAGTATTGGATATGCTTGCACAGTGTCTTCCAGAGCTTGGGTTGGAAAGCAAGTGTCATGGGTTTTATACAAGTCACTTTGAACAAGTTTGGCACTGACTAGGTGATTTGAAAATTAAAAAGTTCTTTTGCATGAACCACCACTATGTCACATACCTCTCTTGAAAGTTGTCTCAAGGTTGAGATCTCCGCACTCCGTCTGTTGACCTGTTAGATCGCTCGGCAAACTTGCTTCTATCTCTTCCACAGAATTACGGATTTTCTGGATGCTGGCGACAAAGTCTTCTGTGACTTTTTTGATATAAACAGTATCCGTGTCTCGCTTCTGAAGCTGACTATAGAGGATGTCAACATGTGGCATTATTAAATGAAATAATTTAAGGAAGTAAAGGAACTCCCTGTTTTCCAGCATTCCAATGAAACCTGCGGCTTCCCGTATACATGTTGGATCAAAGTTTAGACATGCTTCAATTGTCTGGAAACACTCAAGTAGCGCATCTCTGTTCTCGTAGATCACGTTCACGGTCCTAACGTTGAAGTTCCATCGTGTTGGTGCACCTCTTGGAAGTCTTCTACCAACTACCTCATCCAGAACTCCAGTCCTTTTTGGAGAGCGTGAAAAAAAAGATGGTATGCCGCCTATGTTGGAAAAAAAAACTCGAACTCTTCCAATCCTTGAAACTGCTTTCTCCATTATTAGGTTCAGTTGGTGAGCATAGCAATGGACGTAGTGTGCGTTCGGGTACACGTCTTTTATTTTTCTTTGAACTCCTCCTTGATCTCCACGCATCACACTGGCACCATCGTAGCTTTGAGCTATGAGTTTCTTCTTGTCTTCTGGCTCTGGGAGAACAGTATTCAGTGTTTCCAGCACAACAGCAGCAATGGAGTCTGCATCCGTTGATTTCATTTCCGTGAATCCATCAAATCTTTCCACCACTTGATGCTTCTTGTCAATGTAGCGATAGACTACAACGCACTGTGTCCTAGCGGAAATATCGGTTGTTTCATCCGCTTGGATTGCCACAAACTGGGCTTCTTTAAGCTCTTGGTGAATCACTTCCTTTATAACTTCATGCATGCAGTCCAGTAGCTCATTCTGCACGGTTTTGGAAGTGCCCTTAAACACAGTTGCAGTCTTCAAATGCTGTTCCATTGCACTATCGATACTGCCAACCAAATCCACCAGGCCTCTAAACACTCCTGGATTTAGCGATGTTTCACTCTCGTCGTGTCCTCTTAATGCCAGTTCAAAAGCTCCACAAAAGCGAACACAATCAATTATCTTGGAAAGGAAGTACCGGTTCTTAGCCACTTCTTCGTTGTGTTTTTGAATGCTGACTTGGTATCCTTGGTCCAGTTGAACAGCAATGTTCGCCTGTCCAAGCATCTCAAACTTGATCCTGTTATCCAAGTGAGCTTTAGAACTTTTGTGTTTTGCCAATTTGTCAGCTAGATGTTTGACGTCAGTCACTCCAGTTTTGGTCCAAGCAGCGTCACCACCAAATAGGATGCATGGGAAACAATATAAGGACTTCCTAGAAACGCTTCCAGAAAGCCAGTCGTTCTTCTTGTACCATTCAGTATTGAAATTACGGACATATTGCTTCCCTGTATCTCTTGCGATTTGCTGCAGATTTATCTCTGGTTGGTCAGCTCCTAACCGTTTTACTTCCACCTTCTCCTCATAGGTTAGGGTGCCGAAAGGCTTCACAAGTAGAGAGTCAATAGTATTCATTTCTGATATTGATACCAATAAAAGAAAGAGATCACGGTATATTAATTTATATTATGTCACAAAATTACTTTAAAATAACAGTGTGTTGATTTCATTGGTATACATTACAGATTGCAAACCCTCATGATGCATCAACATCAAATTTGCACCTATACACATGGACAGAAAATTAAAGGCAATGATACTCACCAACAGTTGACTCTCCTTCTCGGGGTATTCACGTCCAGTAAGTCAACCAACGAGTCCAAACAAATCTGCTTTCACAGATAGTTTGCACCTGGGGGGTGATAGAAAACAACAAAAAAAACATTAGAAATCTCAAGACCCAAACCGTAACTTTTAAAACCTTAAAAGACCAAGTGTGACCATATAGGCCCCAACTACACCTTAAAAACCTTAAAAGTCCAAGTGTGACTATATACTCACCAACAGTTGACTCTCCTTCTCGGGGTATTCACGTCCAGTAAGTCAACCAACGAGTCCAAACAAATCTGATTCCACAGATAGTTTGCACCTGGGAAGTGATAGAAAAAAAAAACAAAAAAAAAACATTAGAACGTTTAAGACCCAAACCGTAACGTTTAAAACCTTAAAAGAGCAAGTGTGACCATATAGGCCCCAACCGCACCTTAAAAACCCTAAATAACAAATTGGGACCATATAGGCCCCAACCGCACCTTAAAAACCCTAAATAACAAATTGGGACCATATAGGCCCCAACCGCACCTTAAAAACCCTAAATAACAAATTGGGACCATATAGGCCCAAATTGTAAAATAAAAATAAAAAAAATAATATATATATATATATATATATATATATTAATATATATATATATATATATATATATATAGATTGATAGATATATATATATATATATATATATATATATATATATATATATATATATAAAAATTGATATCAATAAATAAATATATATATATATATATATATCAAATTGATATATATATATATATATATATTTATTTATTGTGATATATTGATATACATTTTTATATATATACATATATATATATATATATATATATCCAAATACATATATATATACGCATAAAAAATACACATAAATATACATAAACATATACATTAATTTATATTTATTATTTGATTAATTGATGTTCTTTATTACTTGTTATATTATATTGTTCATGCATTTCTATTACACATTATTTTTTATACATATTACAGTGCTATTTTTTGGCTATACATGTTACAGGATATTATCCTGTAACATGTATATCACATAAAATAGCCCTGTAATATGTATAATACATACAGGGTCAAACAAGTTCACACTAACCTTTTTTACCCTTACAGGCTTCCATACCTGCTTGCTGATTTGCTAATTTTCTAAAGACTCTCATTGGTTGAAATCGATGTCAATCAAAAATTTCAGCCAATCAGAGTCCTTCAAAAATTAGTATATATAGCAGACCGTGGGAAAAAAACAATTAATCGTGGGAGGGGCTCCTTGTAGGAGGAGCTCTTTTAGTTTTTTTTTTTTTTTTTTTTAGAGCGTCGTTTTTTTTTTTGTGGAGGCCTCTTTCAATGGGCCAGAATGGATGTATGGACAATGGCTTCAATCAACATTGGATTATTTGACCATTGGCTTCAATCAACATTGGATTATTTTGACCATTGGCTTCAATCAACATTGGATTATTTTATTTTGACCATTGGCTTCAATCAACATTGGATTATTTTATTTGACCATTGGCTTCAATCAACATTGGATTATTTGACATGGGCTTCAATCAACATTGGATTATTTATTTTTCATGACTATATCCAGAGGACAGAAGGCCAACGCTGGAGGGGTCAATTTGACAGGTAAGTATGTGCTGTTGTTTATTTTATTTTTTATTAATGTTTGTTTAAAGCTGTTTATTTTTGTATAATAATGTGTTGTGTTACATACTGTACTGTTAATGTGTTTGTAATGTGTTTGTTTACTGTATTTTTTTTCCCTTCCCTTATTTTTATTTTATCTTTAAAAGTGACAGGCACATAAACATGCCTGTTACTTCTAAAAATGGAATAAAAATAGGGGGGGGGTAGGTAGTTGGTTCATCCAGGGTGGGGTCGGTCACGCTCAGGCGCCCATCGGTCGCCCATCGGACCGCGTAGGCCACGATCAGGGGTGGCACAGGCCTCATGGGGGTGAACATCCACCCCCATGTGGCCTGGTCAACCCCGCTCACCGCCCTAATACCCCGATCACCGTGATCGGGGTAATCGGGCGGTGCGAGCATAGGCCGCATTGGGGGGGTGTTGATCGGGCCTCGGGGGTGGCATAGGGCGGCGACATGGAGGCCATCAGGGGTGGCACAGGCCTCATCAAGGGGGTGATCCGATCACCCCCATGTGGGCCTGTGCCACCCCGCTCACCACCCGACTACCCCGATCCCGTGATCGGGGTAATCCGGCGGTGGCATGATGGCATAGCTAGCATAGGGCAGGCCTGATCGGCGGTGGCACAGGCCACATGGGGGTGATGGCTGGGGGTGGCACTGGCACCAGGCATTGTAGGCCTAGGGTCGTCGGTGGTAGTTGGTGGGTGGCTGGGTAGGTGGCACTGGCAGGCCAGGCAGGCAAAGTGGGGGACTGGGGGTAACTGGTCACCCCTAACTTTTATTAGGGGCTACTAGGGGTTTTGGTTTGGCCAGGGGCAGGGGCAGGGCAGGTGCCAGGCAGGTAGACTTACTGTGTTAGGCAGGCAGAGCAGATGTGAGTAGATTCAGCCAGGGAGGTCTCTCAGTCTCAGCGTGACCAGGGTCAGGAAACAGAAAGGGGGAAGGGACAGGCAACTGGTGGTTTTATTGACTGTATCAGTCAATCAAAATGATAACTCGAGGCCCTATTTGCTGGCGGGCGCTCAGGGCTAACGGTCTGGGTGGGTTTAGATTGATCACTAAGTAACTGGACAGCCTTCCATCATTGATTGGTCAATGATGGAAGACTGTCAGTTATTAATTGATACATTTATGACCGCCCATGCATATCGTCACTGTGATGGTGGGCGGCATGCATTAACGGTCAGGGGGCCAGGCCAGGACTCATTGAAGAGAGAGAAGAGTCTAAAGGTTAGTGTACACAGTACTAGTGTAATTTGATCACACAGGGTGCAGGCAGGGGGCTATATAGATACACAGCATTAGTTAATGTAGCGCAAGGGTTATTTTAAAGTGACAGTGTCCCTTTACTAACTTTACTTCATTTTTAATACTATTGAGACTTGAAATGATGATGTACACCTTATATTTATTTGTTTTTGGGTTATACTAATACATTGTTGTGTTTTTTTTATTGCAGGGTGAAGAAAATATTTGGGGGGGCGTTTGCCCTGACGCCCCAATGGACGGGCCGCCCCTGTGTCAGTCCCTTCGGGATCCATCCCTCATTCATCTTAATAAAGGTGAGGTAACCTAGTCTTTTTTGACCTAGGCGACTTCTCTTATCAGTGACAAAACCTCCTGCTGCACTGAAGGTCTTTTCTGACAGGACACTTGAAGCGGGGCAGGACAGAAGTTCTATGGCAAATTGGGATAGCTCAGGCCACAGGGGAAGCGTGCACACCCAGTAGTCAAGGGTTCATCGCTCCTGATAGTGTCGATATCTGTAGTTATGGCGAGGTAGTCTGTTACCTGACGGTCGAGTCGTTCTCTGAGGGTGGACCCCGAAGGGCTGTGGCGATGCATAGGACTTAAAAAGCTCTGCATGTCCTCCATCAACAACACGTCTGTAAAGCGTCCTCTCCTTGCCGGCGTGGTCGTGGGAGGAGGAGGATTATGTTCACCTCTTCCGCTGTTAGATTGCCGTTGTGCTGTGACATCACCCTTAAACGCTGTGTAAAGCATACTTTTTAATTTATTTTGGAAGTGCTGCATCCTTTCCGACTTGTGGTAATTCGGTAACATTTCAGGCACTTTCTGCTTATACCGGGGGTCTAGTAGCGTGGACACCCAGTACAGGTCATTCTCCTTCATCCTTTTTATACGAGGGTCCCTCAACAGGCACGACATCATGAAAGACTCCATTTGCACAAGGTTGGATGCCGAGCTGGTCATGTCCCATTCCTCGTCCTCAGTGATCTCACTGAAGGTATGTTCCTTCCCCCAGCCACGTACAACACCACGGGGACCAGATAGGTGACAACGAGCACCCTGGGATGCCTTTTGTGGTTGGTCTTCCTCCTCCTCCTCAAAGCCACATTCCTCCTCTGACTCCTCTTCCTCACAATCCTCTTCCAGCGTTGCCGCAGGTCCAGCAAGCGATGCTGATAAGGCTGTTTCTGTTGGTGATGGTGACCACAACTCTTCCTCTTCACGCTCATCTACGGCCTGATCCAGCACTCTTCGCAGGGCATGCTCCAGGAAGAAAACAAATGGTATGATGTCGCTGATGGTGCCCTGGGTGCGACTGACCAGGTTTGTCACCTCCTCAAAAGGACGCATAAGCCTACAGGCATTGCGCATGAGCGTCCAGTAACGTGGCAAAAAAATCCCCAGCTACGCAGAGGCTGTCCTAGCACCCCGGTCATACAAATACTCGTTAACGGCCTTTTCTTGTTGGAGCAGGCGGTCGAACATTAGGAGTGTTGAATTCCAACGTGTCGGACTGTCTAATATCAAGCGCCTCGCTGGCATGTTGTTTCGCCGCTGGATATCTATAAAGTGCGCCATGGCCATGTAGGAACGCCTGAAATGGGCACACACCTTCCTGGCCTGCTTCAGGACGTCCTGTAAGCCTGGGTGCTTATGCACAAAGCGTTGTACAATTAGATTACACACATGTGCCATGCACGGCACATGTGTCAACTTGCCCAAATTCAATGCCGCCAACAAATTTCTTCCATTGTCACAAACCACTTTGCCGATCTCCAGTTGGTGCGGAGTCAGCCACTGATCCACCTGTGCGTTCAGGGTGGACAGGAGTGCTGGTCCAGTGTGATTCTCTGCTTTCAGGGAAGTCAACCCCAAGACGGCGTGACACTGCCGTATCCGGGATTTGGAATAGTACCTGTGGAGCTGGGGGGGGGGGGGGGGGTGCTGTGGAGCAAGACATAGCAGCAGCAGAAGAGGACTCAGCCGAGGAAGTTATGGAAGAGGATGGAGTAGGAGGAGTAGAGGATGTGGCAGCAGGCCTGCCTGCAAGTCGTGGTGGTGTCACCCACTCCTCTGCAGAGCCACGTATTCCTTGCTTGGCAGCCGTCACCAGGTTTACCCAATGTGCAGTGTAGGTGATATACCTGCCCTGACCATGCTTTGCAGACCAGGTATCTGTGGTCAGATGGACCCTTGCCCCAACACTGTGTGCCAGAGATGCCCTTACTTCCTTTTGCACAATCGAGTACAGGTTGGGGATTGCCTTTTGCGCAAAGAAATTTCGTCCGTGTACCTTCCACTGCGGTGTCTTAATAGCTAGCAAATTTTTTTAACGCCTCAGACTCCACCAGCTTGTATGGTAAAAGCTGGCAGGCTAAGAGTTCAGACAAGCCAGCTGTCAGTTGCCGGGCAAGGGGGTGACTTTGTGACATTGGCTTCTTACGCTCAAACATGTCCTTGACAGACAACTGACTGTGGGCAGATGAGCAGGGACTGCTCAGGGCGAGACACAGTGTGGCGGTTGGTTGAGAGGAGGCAAGCAGGGCAGCAGTGGTTGACGTGGCTGAAGATGCTGGACCAGGAGGAGGATGGCGGCTTTGACTTTGTGTGCTGCTTGTACTCATGTGTTGATCCCATAGACGTTTGTGATGTGACATCATGTGCCTTCGCAGAGAAGTTGTACCTAGGTGGGTGTTGGACTTCCCACGACTCAGTTTCTTTTCGCACTTGTTGCAAATGGCATCGCTGTTGTCACAGGCAGACACACGAAAAAATTGCCACACTGCTGAGCTCTGCAATGATGGCATTCTGGAGGTGGCAACATCATGCGTTGACTGGCGTGCTGTCTGGCTGACCCCGGGTGCCGATGCATGCTGTCTGACTGTGGCACTAGCTACTTTCGACAACCTCCCGCTGCTTCCAACTCGTCTCCTCCTCCTCTCTGTCTCCCCATCTGAACTTTCCTCCTGTTCTTCTTCTCTTATAGCAGGCACCCACGTGACTTCCACGGATGCATCGCCATCATCAACCGCTTCACTTGTATCTGACAACTCAACAAAGGAAGCAGCACCGGGTACAACATCATCATCATCATCAGACCGTACGTCCATGTGTGTAATGCTGCCTGACTGAACATACCCCTGTTATCTACATCCTCTGGCACTAATGTTTGTGCATCACTCATTTCTTCCAACGGATATGTAAATAACTCAGTTGACGGATCAAGTGAAGCGGCTGTGGTGCTAGTGTTGGTGGTGGCGGCAGGCGGGCGAGTGGTAACTGGAGAGTTGCCCGAAGCTAAGCTGGAGGAGGATGGTGCGTCTAGGTTCAGAGCGGAAGCTGTAGAAGATTGGGTGTCCTGTGTAAGCCAGTCAACCATGTCCTCAGAACTTTTCAAGTTCAGGGTACATTGCCTCTGAAAACTGGGCATTATTCTAGGGCCAAAGGGAATCACAGCACCACGACCACGACGGCCCCTGCGGGGTGGCCTGCCTCTGCCTGTCATTTTTTTTACGATTAATGGTACTATGCGTGCAAGCTACTGTGACACCAGATATGAGTGTCACTGTGCACTGGCAAAAGTTGGCAGAGTAGGCGTTGTAGGCCTCACACACACGCCTGTAGGCAGGCAACTGATATTCAATCGATTACAGTCAAAAAAGGGTTCTTTTATGTCACTGTACACTACGGTTGCACTAAAGAATAATGAAAAACAAAGTCCACATGTTGTCTTATAACTAACATCATATTGCTAATATATTAAAACCATTCCATTTAAATAAAAACTCCATTCCAACTCTTTTTCTTTTTTTAGTGATTCTGTCCAAAAATATTCACACTAGTTTCTTAATACTCAGCAATATATACAGCTTATAAAGTCACATTGCTCAAATTGCAGTAATTCACATTTCCATTGATGAACCTGAGCAGCAGGAGATATGTTAAAAGAAAAGAAAATAGAAAAAAAAACAAGTGACATTATATAACACCTATGGTGGGGTGTCATCCCCCATTAATTCCCCGCTCAGCCAATCTTAAGGTAGCCATCCTCCCCCCCTGTACCTTTGGCGTACTGAAGAAATATCTCTCCGGGTCCTCTCACCACTTCTCCCCGTCCGCTCCACACTCCACTCCCCAGCCGCACATCAGGAATGGCTTCTTTATTGTGTTCCCTTAACTTAGTTATTATATATTACTGTCTGTGAATAGAATCCAGGGTTCCCAAACCTCCAGGAAGCAGTGATGTGTATCTGATATGATATGGGTCATCCGCTCATTAATGCAAATAAAGTTTATTTTGTTTGTTACATCATGGAAATTAATATCCCTACTCTTCCATCGTCTTGCGATGGTGTTCTTAGCTGCTAGAAATATCAGTTGGGCCAGTTTATTCCCCTCCCTTCCCAATTTTGAGAAGCGTGCTCCCAGGAGACAGACTGCTATTGATGGTTGGAGTGGGGTTTTGAGTATTAGCGAAATTAGATTGGTCGTCTCAGACCAAATTTTAAATACCTTAGGACAGCTCCACCAAGTATGAATGAAGTCTCCCCTTCCATGACATCTATCTGGGATTGTTTGGGATATCTTATTTAGTCGAACTGGAGTTGTATATGCCCGATGTAAAATCTTAAGGGAGGTTTCTAATAAACTATAATTAAGTGAACCCTTAGATAGGTTCGTTAAGGATTCAGCCCATTTATTCCCATCCCAAATTTGCCCTAGGTCCAACTCCCACCTCGATACAAAGGAAGGCCTCCAAGTGCTTGGTGGACTATTGAAGATTTGGTATATTGACCCCAAGATTCCTTTGGACAGGGCCTCACTCTTACACACCACCGACATGCAAGATTCCCTCGGGGGTCCATGGGTTCTATGTATCTCATCAATCCAGCTCCTTATTTTAATGTAATTAAAGTGTTCCCGGTGTGGAACCTCGAAGTTCCTAATCATGGATTCTGAAGTTCTCATAATCCCTCCCTCAAACCAAGCCCCCAGCTTATCCAGACCATGCGAAGTCCAATATTCCTTGGACTCTGCAGTGATGGTGGTTAATAAGGAGGGCGATGTAAAGATCGATGTGAGGGGAGAAACCGGGTAAGTCAGTTTGTATTTCCTCCTAGCCCAGATCCAAACTCTCAGTGTAAACTTAGTTATGGGGTTCTGTATTCTAGAGTAAAAAGCGCTTGCACCTGGAGCCCACAGGATAATACCCCACGTAAGCGGGGCCATATGCAACTCCTCTACAAAGACCCAGTTTGGTTGAAGTGGAATTGAGTGAGCTAGTGGGATAGAGGCAAGCTGGGCTGCTCTGAAGTAACTCAGGAAATTAGGGCAAGATAGGCCCCCCTTGGATTTATGTACGTACATAGTTTTTCTCGCTATCTTAGGGGGTCTATTTCTCCATATGAACTTAAACACTTGGGTCTGGAAGCGGGCCAATTCTGTATTTTTTATCTGGATTGGCAGCGTCTTGGCAAGATAGAGCAGCCTCGGCAAAATATTCATTTTAACCGTGACTACTCTACCCGTCCATGAGATATGTCGGTTTGTCCAATTTTCCAGGTCTCGCCGCAGAGCCCTATAGAGAGGTGGATAGTTAGCTTTATACAAATTAGTTAATGAGTTGGTCAAATTAATCCCTAGATATTTGATGTGTGAGGGGGGCCATAGAAATTTGTGTACTCCCTTCAGGTGATTCAAAATATCCAAAGGGATCCCAACACTCAAAGCTTCTGTCTTGTCCTGGTTTAACCTCAGGCCTGACACATTGCTAAAGACTCCTATCGTGTCCATCAGGGCGCCTACAGAAGAGCTAGGGTTCGAAAGGGTGCAAAGCAGGTCATCAGCAAACAATGAGCATTTTAGTTGCTGGTGTCCCACCCGCACCCCCTCTATGGAGGAGTTAACTCTGATCGCCTGAGCCAAAGGCTCAATGGCCAGAGCAAAGAGAAGAGGAGACAATGGGCAGCCCTGTCTCGTACCTCTCTCGATTTTAATACAGGCCGTATGAGAACCAGGCAATTTTAGTGTGGCCCTGGGGAGTATATAATAAGTACGCAGCAGGTTTAAGAAGTTTCCTCTGAACCCAAACTTATCCAAAGTGGCAAATAGGAAGGGCCATTCCAGGGTATCGAACGCCTTTTCGATGTCCAATGCGAGTAGGCACACAGGGAGACCCCTAGCCCTGGCCAAATGAATGACATTTAAAGTCCTCCTGATGTTATCACTAGTCTGCCTGTTTGTAATAAAGCCTGATTGGTCCTTATGTATTAAGGCGGGTAGGAAGATCGAGATCCTCTGGGAGAAAATTTTGGCCAGCAGTTTGATGTCCCCATGAAGAAGCGAGATTGGTCTATAATTTTTAGCTTCCTTTGGATCCCGGCCCTCCTTGGGGAAGAGCGTCAAGTCCGCATGATTCAGCTCTGGGGGAGTTGTCTCTCCTCTTAGAATTGAATTGAAGAGACTACATAAATGGGGGGCCAGTATTTCCGAGAACTTTTTGTAATAGATGTTAGTAAACCCGTCCGGACCGGGGGACTTCCCTAGCTTCAGTTCTTTAATGGCATCTAAAATTTCTTTGACCGTCACATCTTTATTCAAATTTTGTAAGTCCAGGGGTGAAATTTGGGGCAAATCAAGGGAGTTTAGGTAGGAATGAATAACATTTTCTGAGGCCAATCTCTGAGTGGAGTAAATATTTTGATAAAAGTCCCTAAAGACCTCCTGGATTTCATTTTGGCTGTAGGTGAGATCGCCTTTCCTATTTTTGATTTGGGATACCCTGGCTTGAGCATATTTAGCTTTTAAGCTCCTTGCTAGTAGCTTGTCAGGTTTATTCGCCTTGGCATAAAACAAATGTTGAGTCCTCCTTAATGCCTCATCCGTTTTTATGGTCAGAATACTATCCAGCTCTAGCCTGGCCTTATCTATCTGTTTCCTTAAAGCTATCGAGGGAGAAAGCTGATGTTGCCGCTCCAACTGAGATAGTTTCCCTGATAGCTCCTTTTCTTTTAGCCTGTTCTGTTTTCTAAATTGGGAGGCTAACTTGATAAACACCCCCCTTATGTAGGCTTTGTGCGCCATCCAGACCCAACCCGCCCCTGTCTCCCCACCCTCATTGGACTCAAAAAATTCCACCAACTCCCTCTCAGTTTGCTCCTGGAATCTGGATTGCGAAACTAAGTATTCATTAAGTCTCCAGGTATAGGGCATCCGAAATTGAACTCCCAGGTCTACCTCTAGTGTGACCGCCGCGTGGTCCGACCAGGTGCATGGAACAATAGCCACATTGTTTGAGCTGTCTAGAAGCGAATTACATATATATATTGTGTCTATACGGGAATAAGTCCCGTGTGTGGGGGAATAAAAAGTATAGTCCCTTCCTCTGGGGTGCAGACCTCTCCAGGCGTCAACCAGATCTAAGGAGTGCAGAAGTTTTAAGATTTGCCTGTTTTTTTTGGAGAAGCTAACTTCTTGTGAAGTTTTAGATCTATCTGCCACTGGGTCTAATACCAGATTAAAGTCCCCTCCTATAATTAGTTTGCCCCATTCTCCCCCCTCCAGGACCCTTAAGAATCTGATCAGGGTCTTATGTGGTGCTTTCGTGGGGGCATAGAAGGAGGCTAGTGAAACTGGAGAACCCAGAATCGTCCCCTTTAAAATGATGTAATAGCCCTCCCGGTCCACTATCTTGGTTGTCATTTGTGGAGCAAAATCGCCACTCCTTCTTTTTTGGAGACCTGGGTAGAGTAGTAAAAATGAGGATCATTTTTGTCGAGGTAGGTTGGGGCTTTATTCCTTTCACATTATGGGTAAGTAGTGTCATTGGTGCGGTCATGGATAGACTTGAGGTGTATATTTCTGGTGCATTAATGTAGCCTTACCCTTCCGGAGGAGCGCCGAGGAGGGAGTGCAGAGCGGATTTCCCCCTCTGGGGGATAGGAGTGGTTGAGCCCGGCCAAGAAGAGGTCCAGTATGATTAGCTCTGTGGGGGGAAAAGAGGCATGAGTATAAGTAGTGCAGAGGCGGTCCCAAGAAGTCTAAGGGAGGCAAGATTATACCGGACAAGTCTGGCAGTATCTCAGAACTACTAGAACCCAACTCAATAGGCTGAAATGAGATCCGTTCCAATAGTACCAGGGGTCCTCCACTCTCTGAGGCCAGGCAACTTGGCCCACTGTCCAGCAGACAGGCCGCCGCCTCAAGCCCAGCTATGTAGAGCAAACCCTGATTTGGTTCAAAATCCCCTAAACAGCCAGAGAGAAAGAGATAACAAGAACTAGGAGGCACCAAGTGGCAAGTTTCGTTTAGGCAGTAGGGGGGAGTACAGGGGCAAGAGAGCCCATGCTGGTAGGTGACAAGGAGAAGAGCAGCAATGAAGAAAACACAGAGGGAAGAGAGAACAGTTGCTGCCAAAAGGTCTGACTGTCCCAAGACCACCCGTCCTGTCTTAAACATTCTACCCTCTTGGAACCCTAGAGCCTCTGTTCCAATTCCCGCCGGCAAGGCCAAGCAAAAGTAACCTAGAAAAGTATTAAGAAAACAGAATAAAGACAGAACCATAAATAGCTTATTTAAACGTTTAACAACATAATTTTTTATCTTGACTAAAGCAGAGTAAACCTTTAGACCCGGTCCAGTAAAGAAAGATCCTGATGGACTGGCTTTACTATCTGCATGTGTAGTAAAACTTATAGCTTTATCAGTCAGCTAAAACCTGCTGAAGAGGGGAGGAAAAGCAAAACATGGGTTAGTAACATTCCAAAAGTCTTTGGTAAACATGGCCCTGCTAAGGGCCCCAGGCTCCTTTGAGGACCTAAGTAAAAAAAAGTAAGAAAAATAACACGTCCTGGGAAAAGGCCAGGTCAGTTCCAGGTGGCTTCCATGTTAGTCTCTACCAGGGAATTTTGATATGGTGTTTTTAAGCCCTTGTAAATCCTTAAGATGCCGAAATAAGTCTTTGCTAGCCAGTTGTCTTTTCAAGCGGACCAGCCTGTTTGAAAGTTACTGGAGTTGGCAGCAGCTGAATTATTGCATTTACGAGTCCATGATCTGGGAGGGTCGTCTATGAGTGGTCTTTGAGGCTTGGTCAGTGGGCCTCTTGTGCCTGGTCACTTCAGACCACTGCCTTTTCGGGAGAGGTAAAGCTGTTGATGCAGGTGATGTCGAGGTCGGGTCCCCCCCAGAGAGATCCAGACTCTTTAGAAGTTCTTGGCAGTCTTCTAGAGAACGTGTTGTATACTGGGTGCTCCCTACTGAAAAAATAAGGGCAAATGGGAATCCCCAACGGTACCTGATGCCGTGGTGGAGAAGAACTTCCAGGGCTGGCCTCATCAGCCTCCGTTTTTGAAGTGTGGAAGGGGAGAGATCCGCAAAAAATTGAAGTTTGGCCCCGTCTGGGCCTGTGATCACAGCCTTCTTGCGGGTAGTTGCCAGGATTAGATCCCTTGATTGTTGGCGTAGTAGCCTAACAATGATGTCTTTGGGAAGGTCTAGGTTACGACTTCCCCCAAGGGCTCTATGGGCACGCTCCACTTCCCATTCGTGGTCTGGATGACCTGAGAGGATCTCGTCGATCGTGGCCTTAAGGTAGCGAGGAACGTCGACTATTGCCGTAGGCACGCCTCTGATCCTCAGGTTGAATCGCCTGGATCTATTCTCCAAATCCTCCAGTTTATCTTCTATGCCACAAATACGGGAGGTGTTATCCGCAATGGTGGCCCTGTCTCTCTCCTGGGCCTCTACCACTTGGTCAACGGTCTCTTTAAGTTGATGGGTCCTTTGGCCAATCTCATGTATGTCTTTCTGCAAAGATATGACCTCCCTGTCTATGTGAGAGGCCAGGAGAGCCTCAATTCTTGCCATTGAATCGCTGTTGATGGAGACTTCAGGCTGTGGGGCCCCCTCCAGGGGATCCAGGTCAGAGGTGTCAGATTGCTCCGAGACAGGATCCTTCATCAGTGCCACCTGTGTTTCTGAAGCCTTGAAATGTTCGTCAATTTTTTTGGATGTTAATGACTTTTTGTTTTTCACCATTTTTATGGAGCTGCTTCTACCCGGGGTAGCCATTGAGTGTCCAGACAACGGATGGATTCCACTGGGGGGGTCACTCCGTATTAGCTTTTACCTCTCAAGTATTTAGGTCTGTTGTAGTCTGTCTTGTCTGTTCATATCTAGATTCTGTACTGAGATCTTGGCATCTCTCAGGCCCTGCCGGCGGGAACTGTGCTCGGCTCCTTCAGCTACATCTCCTTAGGCTGATATGCCCCGCAGTTCAGTGCCCCCAGCAGATCTGGGTTGTGTATTTATCAGAGTCCCACCAAGTGTGATCTGTGCAAACTTTTCAGTGCAGGACTTGAAATGAGTTTTAAGCCGCACTGGTCTCAGTATGCCACTAGGCGGTGCTATTGCTTTATCCAAATTGATCAGTGAGCCTGGCAAGTTGTTTTGCCTACCCAGTCTTCAAGGTGCGGGTGCGGCAGTTATATAAGGAGGAAATGAGCTGTAGCAGTGTTGGTATGCAGATTGGGTTCAAGAATAAAAAGTGAACAAAACACAATATGGTAGTCAAGCTGCTGTTGCTATTCACAGATAGTGCACAGTCTTTATCTCCTAGGGATTCCCAGGGGGACCTCTGATCCCTGTCCTCCAAGGCCTGGGCTGTGTATGGCTCCTCAGGGGGTTTAGCTGTGGGGTTTACTGTGTGACCTGGTGGCCCCTAGTAGTGCACCTCCCTCTGCAGGGCCCTGAGTGTCCCCCTGCTGCTCCCCTGCCCTCAGGTGCGGGGCTGACGCCCGACTTACCCCCCTGGCGGTCTTCTGGGGTCTCAGGGCTCTTCAAGCCCCTTGCCAAGCTGATGAGCTGGGGATCAATGCGCCGCTGCTCCTGTCTGGCCAGCCTCACACTGCAGCACCGGCTCCCGGCGTCTTGCTGCGACCTCTCCTGCAGCAGCTGCGTCTGCACTGCCTGTCTGCCTCCCAGACACCTCCAGGGTTACCAGGGCTCCTCAGGGCACCGATCCCGGTTTTCAGCCGATGGTTGGTGCTGCAGAGCATGCAGGGTCGGTTGGGATCCCGTGGGTAGGCCCAGGCAGGCCAATATCCCAGGTCCTTCGGCCTGGAAAGTCCCAGGCGACGGAACGCGCCCAGATATTGTGGTGGAGGTGGGGGAGCCTCCTCTGGGCTTTTGTGCCGTATTCTTGGGGCAAAATAAGGGATTTATCCCGTAAATAAGCCCACTCGGTGCAGAGCTCCAGCTCCGTGCACCCTCTTCCTGCCCGGCTTAGCCACGCCCCCCAAAAAAGGGTTGTTTTATGTCACTGTACACTACGGTTGCACGAGATATGAGTGTCACTGTGCACTGGCAAAAGTTGGCAGAGTAGATGCAATAGGCCTCACACACACGCCTGTAGGCAGGCAACTGATATTCAATCGATTACAGTCAAAAAAGGGTTCTTTTATTTCACTGTACACTACGGTTGCACTAGATATGAGTGTCACGGTGCACTGGCAAAAGTTGGCAGAGTAGGCGCTGTAGGCCTCACACACGCCTGTAGGCAGGCAACTGATATTCAATCGATTACAGTCAAAAAAGGGTTGTTTTATGTCACTGTACACTAGGTTGCACCAGATATGAGTGTCACTGTGCACTGGCAAAAGTTGGCAGAGTAGATGCAATAGGCCTCACACACACGCCTGTAGGCAGGCAACTGATAGTCAATCGATTACAGTCAAAAAAGGGTTGTTTTATGTCACTGTACGCTACGGTTGCACTAGATATGATTGTCACTGTGCACTGGCAAAAGTTGGCAGAGTAGATGCAATAGGCCTCACACACACACCTGTCGGCAGGCAACTGATATTCAATCGATTACAGAAAAAAAAGGGTTCTTTTATTTCACTGTACACTACGGTTGCACTAGATATGAGTATCACTGTGCACTGGCAAAAGCTGGCAGAGTAGATGCAATAGGCTTCACACATTCGCTAGCAGGCAGGCATATGCAATTAGATTACACAGAAAAAAATAATAAAATAAAATAAATGATGTTCTAGCCCTAAAAAGGGCTTTTTGGGTTGCTGTCCTTGCAGCAGATATCAAATGAGTCCTTCAGGTGTGTAGTGAAAGCTAAATACACAGCCTGGCTATCTATTTCCATATTAAATCAGCAGCAGGTAGAATATATGTCCTCTCTCAACGAATGTAGCTTCAGAATGATTCTAAAATGGAGGCTGTCCTTCAGATGGAAGTGCCTGGAAGAGAATGTATACTGCTGATTGGCTGGAATGTGTCTGCTGACTGTAAGGTGCAGGGTCAAAGTTTCCTCAATGATAAAGAAGTGGGGGCGGACCGAAAAGCGCGAACATGCGAAAATCGCCGCGAATAGTTCTCCGGCGAACTGTTCGGGACATCACTACAGTCTGCCTTTCTATAGCTATATACTGCACCTTAAAGGGACAGTTTACTTATACTGACTCCTGAATGCACAAGTGATAATGTCCAGCTGTATTTGTTCCCACTATATTTCCTGGGCCTAGCAACCCATTGAGTTTATGTGGGGATAAGAAAGTGATCCTGCAAGACCCTAACAGAGACCCTAGCTCAGGTTGAAGTTGCGGAACCAAGTTGCAGGATTCAGGACTAGTTACCAGGTACCAGGACAAGGTAAAGAAAAATTATTTCTCATTAAAAAAATAATAAACAAATTTCCTCTAAAAGGAAACACACCATGCATATGTATGCCAAATAGAGCATACATTTATTTTTCCAGTCACATATTATACAGAAAAGTCACCAATCACAAATAGTCCCTTCTTTGGGCACATACAGTTCAAACCTTGTATCCACATGGATTGAGCTATCAACAGAGGTTAGGTAGCAAATGTGGGTTTGTAAACATGTCGTCTGGGCAAGCAGACTAAAAATTTAACCCACATGGGGATTTAGGATTGAAGTGATCAGGGATGACTCTTTCTTAGTAGATAGTAGTGGTGTGGATTTGTAGGCTTGGGGTATCTCTTGTGCAGTAATCCTAGTGCCAGAGCCTGATGGTTTCAAGTGACTGTACTGTTGTATTTACCTGTGTAATGGAGCTGGAATACGCAGTCCAATATCTCCGCTGGTATACGGTAAAATACCCAAGAGGCACTACAGTCTCACCATTCCCGACCTCCCATATTGGACGACACACAATTTGGGAGTCAAATGAATACTGACTTTATTTACCTTTACAGAAATATTTATACATCTCTTTGGCCACAGGTAATACACATAGAGAGAACAATAGGTGGGGTCACACCTCCCAGGGACTAGCCGGCTACTTTGATTCAATAACAGACATTGATAAGATAATGCTTCTCTTTGTTCCATCTTTCACAATGTGAACACTTTACACAATAGGGCTCTCCTGCCTCTAGGAGACCCTAATAGGATTATGTATTATGCTAGGTGTCTGTAATATTCGGAGCTAATATCCTGCAGAGCATCAACCAACATACATATAATATAACAGTAGGATCATATTTTAACCAAGAATTAAATAACCATAAAACAGGGTAAAACAGTGATGGGTTCCGTTACACACCTCCCCCGTGACCATAAGCCGGCATACACGGTCTGATCCCAACGGATCGGCCTGGGGATGTCCGGACAAAAGTATTTGTTGGTCAATTCTCTAGTTTGACAACCCATCAGCATTACTGCAATTCACATTTACTCACATTTCCCCAGATAGCTGGGATCTGAGCGCACAAAACTACCGAATAGCGCTCAGATCCTATTCACACAGTTCAATTGCCATGTAGCTAAAGTCTTTCCCATAGTCTTTCATTATATGAATGGGCTTCATGGCACAGTTATCTGGGGTATCATGGTTCATACAGGGCAAGTACAGAATGACCCCCCTGTATGTAAAGGGCCAGAATGAGTGACATACACTCGGGTATGGCCGAACACTGGTTCCAAAGGGCAATATGTCCCAGGGCCATAGTCGCAGGGCAGGAGGCTGACAAACAGTCCTCTCCAAGCCAAAGTGGCGAAGGGCACTTCGTCACACATCTCCCCTTTGGGGAAAAATGTCTAACCAGGCACCTGGATATTTCGCTGGGGTGATGGGGCAACACGCTGAGGGGACTTGAGGGGCAGAGGCCAGCGGCACTCTGCCCTGATGCCAGCTCTTCCGCTGGTATAACCTGCAGGACATCCTGCTCTGTACAAGGGACAAAGGGAGGGCAGAGGCCGACTGCACTCTGCCCCACTGTCAGCTCTTCTGCTGGGGTACCTGGGACATATTCCGGCTCAGTAGCCAGGGAAACGTGGGGGTCAGTGGGGGTTAACATTCCCTCTGTTAACCCTGGGGCCACATTAGAAGTTAGCTGGGGAGGGGAATTTGTACTTACCCCCTCCTCCGGTTGTCCCAGTGAGGGTAGTTGGGGATCTGGACAGGCTGCGGGCGCATAGACCACGGTCCCATCTGCGCCGTCTGAGAGATTGGTGTCTCCCCTGGTTAGGGTAAACTGTCGCTGGGGGGTAAGGATGACACCGTTGGCCCCCTGGGGTACCCACTGTTGCTGTGGAGGAAGGTCGACACCTTCTGCTCCCTGGGGTACACACTGCCGCTGGGGGGGTAGGACGACACCTTCTGCCCCCTGGGGTTCACACTGCCGCTGAGGGGGAAGGACGACACCTTCTGCCCCCTGGGGTTCACACTGCCGCTGGAGAGGAAGGACGGCCCCTTCTGCTCCCTGGGGTACACACTGCCGCTGGGGGGAAAGGACGACACCTTCGGCCCTCTGGGGTACACACTGCCGCTGGGGAGGAAGGACGACACCTTCAGCTCCCTGGGGTACACGTGTGGCACCTGATGTACACACTGCCGCTGGGGAGGAAGGACGACACCTTCGGCCCCCTGGGGTACACACTGCTGCTGGGGAAGAAGGACGACACCTTCAGCTCCCTGGGGTACACACTGCCGCTGGGGAGGAAGGACGACACCTTCAGCTCCCTGGGGAACACACTGCCGCTGGGGGGGAAGGACGACACCTTTGGCCCCCTGGGGTACACACTTCTGCTGGGGAGGAAGGACGACACCTTCAGCTCTCTGGGGTACACACTGTTGCTGAGGAGGAAGGACGACACCTTCAGCTCCCTGGGGTACACACTGTCGCTGGCGAGGAAGGACGACACCTTCTGCCCCCTGGGGTACACACTGCCGCTGGGGAGGAAGGACGACACCTTCAGCTCCCTGGGGTACACACTGCCGCTGGGGGGGAAGGACGACACCTTCGGCCCCCTGGGGTTCACACTGCCGCTGGGGAGGAAGGACGGCCCCTTCTGCTCCCTGGGGTACACACTGCCGCTGGGGGGGAAGGACGACACCTTCTGCCCCCTGGGGTTCACACTGCCGCTGGGGAGGAAGGACGGCCCCTTCTGCTCCCTGGGGTACACACTGCCGCTGGGGGGGAAGGACGACACCTTCAGCCCCCTGGGGTACACACTGTCGCTGGGGAGGAAGGACGACACCTTCAGCTCCCTGGGGTACACACTGCCGCTGGGGAGGAAGGACGACACCTTCGGCCCCCTGGGGTACACACTGCTGCTGGGGAGGAAGGACGACACCTTCAGCTCCCTGGGGTACACACTGCCGCTGGGGAGGAAGGACGACACCTTCAGCTCCCTGGGGTACACACTGCCGCTGGGGAGGAAGGACGACACCTTCGGCTTCCTGGGGAACACACTGCCGCTGGGGGGGAAGGACGACACCTTTGGCCCCCTGGGGTACACACTGCTGCTGGGGAGGAAGGATGACACCTTCAGCTCCCTGGGGTACACACTGTCGCTGGGGAGGAAGGACGACACCTTCAGCCTTCTGGGGTACACACTGCCGCTGGGGAGGAAGGACGACACCTTCTGCCCCCTGGGGTACACACTGCCGCTGGGGAGGAAGGACGACACCTTCAGCTCCCTGGGGTACACACTGCCGCTGGGGGGGGGAATTAGTTGGAGTATTCCACGTGGAGCGGTTTCTGTTTCTGGGACAGTCTCTCTGCATGTGACCCTGCTGGTTACACGTGTGGCACCTGATGTACCGTGGAGGGGTTTGGTAGTTCCCACCACCCGGACGCAGTGCTAGGGGCGGTTAATGGTGGGAGGTGGGTTAGCAGCTCCCAAGATGGACCGCTCCCGTGCCCGCTGCTTTTCCATTATGGATTTGTGGACATCTGTCATTAACCATTCCAAGGTTTTCATGGGAAGCGTACCTGGGAAAAAGGCCAGTCTGCTTTGGAGTTCTCTTTGAAACTCAGTCTGTGGGGTAATAAGAGGTACTGTAACCATGAGTTCTTTTCTGTCTGCATCCCTGTAGTCCGCGGCCGCCTCCTCCTCCTCATGATGGAACGCTGTCTGAAAACTAGCCGGTTCCATCCTGCTGTAGCCAGGGGCGCTGCACGGATACTAGCGTTGCCCTCAATTTGTACTCCACGGAATGGTGTCTCCTGTAGCTGTCCTTCTGACCGTGGGAACAATTCCGACACTTGCCACCAAATGTAACGGAGCTGGAACACGCAGTCCAATATCTCCGCTGGTATACGGTAAAATACCCAAGAGGCACTACAGTCTCACCATTCCCGACCTCCCATATTGGACGACACACAATTTGGGAGTCAAATGAATACTGACTTTATTTACCTTTACAGAAATATTTATACATCTCTTTGGCCACAGTTAATACACATAGAGAGAACAATAGGTGGGGTCACACCTCCCAGGGACTAGCCGGCTACTTTGATTCAATAACAGACATTGATAAGATAATGCTTCTCTTTGTTCCATCTTTCACAATGTGAACACTTTACACAATAGGGCTCTCCTGCCTCTAGGAGACCCTAATAGGTTTATGTATTATGCTAGGTGTCTGTAATATTCAGAGCTAATATCCTGCAGAGCATCAACCAACATACATATAATATAACAGTAGGATCATATTTTAACCAAGAATTAAATAACCATAAAACAGGGTAAAACAGTGATGGGTTCCGTTACAACCTGGATGCTAGCTGACCTCCATTTTAATGAAATAACTTTAATGAGCCTGAGGGGAGTCGGCTAACAGTCTGGTCAGGCCAAAAAGTAGTTCCATTAGAATCACAGATAATCCAGCTCATAATAGATTCAATGGGGGACTTGAACAATGGCTGAGGTCAAGTATCTCTTTATATGTGGTTATCAAATAAAGCATCAGGTATCACTTACAAGCACTTGACACCACTTAATCTCTGGTTGTTGAAACAAGTGTTTCACTTGCTGCTTTGACTGCCTGGTTAATCAAACTTGATGGCTTAGTACACATTTCCCTATTGAAAATTGTGGAGTCTTAGATACACCTGAGGAGAGTTTGGGCCCAGCCAGGAATATAGGCCAGCCCAGAGACCGGGAACAAGCTGGATAACTCGGTTGGCTACAGCCTACTGGTCGCCCATAAAGTATTACTAACCGCAAAATATTTTTATTAGCCCACTGAAACTAGTACACTCTAAAACACATCCTGCACACAAATTAAACTCTCAAAACACAAAAATGTCTTATGAAAATGAGAATTTGGGCCCCAATGCACATAACCAGGGCAAGCAGTACACATTATCTCATAGTCTTATAAGGCAAGTCCTTTGGAAATTGTAAATACCCTTTATGTTGGTAGCCACATGGGCTAGTGGACACCAATGTCCAATGGTCACCCAAAATGCGTCTATGATTCAAGGTCGTCATGACAATCTATCAGTGGAGGGAGGGATGGTAATGGAAGGAACAAGGAAAGTGTTGCTAGATAATATGATTGAAATTGACACCCCACCCCATCCCTCTCACAGGCACTGATGCACACTGGTTTACATCAGAAATGTAATATTGATATCCAGAAAAGAAATAGCCCCTTTAACACACACAACTTCTACCAACCTACCATAACAGGGTCAAACAGAGACATATTTTTTATACTATATAAATGATCTCAATGACTTTTAATTATCCTCTTAGTCAGACAAAAATGTTTTCAAACATTGTACAGTTGCACTTTAACAGAAGTTAAACATCATGTTGTAGGTGAACTTTTTTTTTATAAGAACACAGATATTTGTTGATTACAGTGTTTTTGCATTTGTGCTGCTTTCCCTGCAGTAAGTATATACTAAACAAACTCAATCCATCAATTTGGAATTATTCAAATCATGTGAGCTTTCAGTTACATTGGGAAGAAAACAGACTGTGCTTATTGTATTAACACCTACCAATCCAAGCAATAGAGTGGTAGTTGTACTATTGATAAAACTTATAGATTTTGATGGTAGATTAAAACCAGTTAGCCATTTAATCTGCTCTTTCTTAAAGTGACCTAGTTGAGGTTCCATATATTATATAATTTAATATTAACCCTAATAAGGTATATTAAAGTTTACAATTTTTATCTGTCAGTAAGTCTTTCTGATCTACCTATAAACAAAATGTCATATCTCTTGATAATGGGAGATCATAAGCAATAATTGCTGATTAATCATTAGAATGGCAACATTACAGGTACCTACAGATGTAGGTACCTAAGAATGCAGCACTTGTCCTTAACTTAAAGAATGAAAAAAGTAGTATTAAATCAATCAAGAAGAAAAAAGAGTTCAAGATCCACCACCTCACCAACTGCAACACAATATTTGTGGTTTATGTTATCACATGTCCATGTGGGCTCCAGTTTGTTGGCTGTATGAAAATATGTCTCAATGAAAGGTTCAGAGAAGAAATCTATAATGTATGTAAAGGAACACTAACCAACAGATTTTCCGCTCATATGACTAAAAAACACCAGCAAAGAATGAAAGGTGTAACAGAACAGATCAAATCAAAGGCGGAAACAGATTGTTGACCCTTAGACGCGCAGAGACCAAGTTGATTTATACCCTTGAAACTCTTGAAGTAGATGGACTAAACAGGAAATATACCTTGCTGACTTCCTGGAATTGTGATACTTCCTTTTAGACGTCCACTGTATAACTTGATTTTTTTCCTAGCCTCCCCAACAACCAAAGTATATAATTTATATTCTTTGACCATAGTCCATACACTCATATATTTATTTATGCTTTTAAACAATAACTCTGTCGTCTTATATTTTATTTTATAATTTTAGTCCAATCCTATTGATTGTCATAATTATACTTAATTGTATAGTGTAAATTTGTTTTTATATACAACATATATATTAAGGATTAACAGCCCTATTAAATTCCAGCCTCGTAGATACAAGGTTTGTACTTAAGCCCTATGTGCTGAAAATCTTCCAAACTTACGACGCTATTAAATTATCCCTGCTGCAAGCAACGTGTGAGCTACGCAGCAGGCCGTCCGTGTCAAACACGGAGCAACAGTGCAGCGGGGGATCGGCATAGATTATGCCCCTGCTGCAATTAAAAATAAAAAATAAAAAATAAAATATACAGAGCCCCATGTGCCCTTAATTAACCCTGCCACTCGTGGGGCTCTATTTAGAATTCCAAATTCCAAAAGAATATTAGTTGGAGTATGCTAAAACCCCAAAATATAGCTGAAAGTGAGGAAATACAATTATTGTTACAGATTGGTAATGCAGCTAAGCATGGGCAAGTTCTAATAATGGGAGATTTTAGTTACCCTGAAATAAACTGGATAAATGAGACCAGCAGCTCAGCAAAGGGGAGCAGGTTCTTGAGTACACTCAGAGATCATTATCTGGCCCAGGTTATACAAGAGCCTACTAGAAATTACGGTAAGCTATTTTGGATTTAGTCATCACAAATAGTATTGATATAGTATCAGATGTTGAAATAGGGCAACCTTTGGGATACAGTGATCACAACACAGTCTCATTTGAGATTGAAAAAAAAAACATTTTAAGGGGCCAAAAAAAACTCTTAATTTTAATAGGGTAGATTTTAACAGTCTAAGGGCAGCAATACAAAGTATAGACTGGGACAAAGAACTGATAGGTAAAAACACTGAACATAAATGGACAACATTTAAATCCTTACTAAATATACATAGTTATCCCCAAATACCAAGTGGGAATAAAAGTAAAAGGAGTAAATCACATCCCATGTGGCTTAATAATGATTTAAAGATCAAGATACAGAGTAAAAAACAGGCATTTATATTATACAAAAAAGAGGGGACAGAGACTGCTTTACAGGAATACAAGGAAATCAACAAGGCTTGCAAAAGCGTGATTAGACTGGCTAAAATAGAAAATGAAAAATTAATTGCAAAAGAGAGTAAGAGTAACCCTAAAATATTTTTTAACTATATTAATGGGAAGAATGCCAGGAAGGAAGCTATAAGAACATTACAATGTGACACAGGCAGTCTGAAAATTAGTGACCAGGAAAAGGCAGATGAGCTAAATAGGTTATTTTCTTCGGTATACACAAGGGAGGTACCAGTGGTTGGGTCACTGCAACATAATGGGGCTACACTACCTTTGCTGAATAATTGGTTAACGCAGGAAGTAATCCAAAAGAGGTTGACATTTTTTTTTTAATTAAGCCCCGGGTCCTGATGGGATACATCCAAGGGTACTGAGGGAACTGGGTTCTGTAATAGCCAAACCATTATATTTAATTTTTCAAGATTCACTGAACACAGGGTCTCAAACATATTTATTAATGACTTAGAGGTGGGATTGGAAAGTATTTTCTCCATTTTTGCTGATGACACTAAATTGTGCAAGGTAATTAAATCAGATAATGATGTGCTTTCCCTCCAAAGGGATTTACATAAAATTGAGGAATGGGCATCTAAATGGCAGATGAGATTTAATGCGTATAAATGTAAAGTTATGCATCTGGGAAGGAAAAATAGCCATGCAATTTATAATCTCAATGGAGCAAATCTAGAAGTATCAGATATTAAAAGGGGTTTGGGAGTGCTTGTGGACAACCACCTAGGTAACAGTGCTCAAAGCCAAGCAGCAGCTGCAAAGACAAATAAAATATTAGCATGTATTAGGAAGGGTATACAAGCAAGGGAAGCAAATATAATTCTGCCACTATACAAATCTCTAGTACGCCCTCATTTGGAATATGGAGTACAAGTTGGGGCACCACTTCATAAAAAGGCCATTTTAGAGCTGTAAAAGGTACAGAGGAGGGCAACAAAACTAATAAGGGGAATGGAGGGGCTAAGTTATGAAGAAATACTAACCAAATTAAACTTATTTTCTCTAGAAAAAAGGCGTCTAAGAGGAGATATGATTACCCTATATAAATACATCCAGGGTCAGTATAAAGATTCGTCATGCGAGCATTTTGTGCCAAGAGGTTTAACTGACAAGAGGACATACTTTGAGATTAAAAGTAGAAAGATTCCACCTTAAAGAAAGAAAAGGGTTCTTCACAGTAAGGGTGGTTAATCTGTGGAATTTTCTACCAGAGGAGGTGGTGACAGCAGATTTGATAGATAGGGGGTTATGTATAGATAGGGGGTAATGTCTAGATAGGGGGTAATGTATGGATAGGGGGTAATGTCTAGATAGGGGGTGATGTTTAGATAGGGGGTAATGTCTAGATAGAGGGTGATGTATATAAAGTGGGTAATGTCTGGATAGGGGGTAATGTCTAGATAGGGTGTAATGTATAGATGGGGGTAATGTCTAGATAGGGGGTGATGTATAAATAGGGGGTAATGCCTAGATAGGGGGTAATGTATAGATAGGGGTAATGTCTAGATAGGGGGTAATGTATAGATAGGGAGTAATGTATAGATGGGGGAAATGTATTGTAGTTCTGGCTATATTTATAATGTCTTTATTACTGTACTGTTATGTATATTTGTGTATGCCTTTTCTTTGCAGGTGTGTAATTTTTTTATTTTTTGTCTTGGGGGGTTTGTGATGTTGTTTATTTTTGTAGTGAGGGGGGGTTGTAATTTCCTTTTTGGTACCTCAGGTTTTTTATTTTTGGTAACATGTTTTTTTTAATTTTTTGTAACAAAGGTTTTTTTGATTTTTTGTTCCTTAGTTTTTTTTTTTTGTGTGTAATTAGTGGGGTGGGGGGTTTAATAGGGGATTAGGTAGGTAGTGTTAGGTAGGTAGGGTTAATAGGTTTGGGTAGAGTGGGGTTAGTTTAGATTTAGTTGTTTATTGGGGGTGAGAATAAAGTAGTGTAGTGCAGTGTTTGTACATAGTGTCATGAGGGTCCTGGAGGACTCACATGGCACTTATGGGTTAATAATAGGGTTCTCATTGTCCTATGAGGGTCTTCATAGACCCTTATGGGACTGATTAGGTTAAATAGGGCTAGAAGTGGTTAAATAGGCCCAGTTGGGGTTATTAGGTTCAGATAGGTTTAAATAGGCCGAGTTAGGGTTAGATTGGCCCAGTAAGGGTTATTAGGTCCAGATAGGTTTAGATAGTCCCAGTTAGGATTCGATTAGGGTTTAGTATGGGTAAATGGGGTATAGTTGGGGAAAGGGGGTTAATGGGGTAAAGTTAGGCTTAAGTGTAGTGTAGTGCTTAGACTTTGTAATGAGGGTTCTGGAGGACCCTCATGGCACTTGTAGGGTTAATCTAGGGGTTAAAAGTGTCCTATATGGGGATTACATAGAGTTTTTTAGTGACAGGGTTAATTAAGGGCTCTGTATAGAGCCCCATGATTTACAAAGTTAATTAAGGGCTTGTGGGGCTCTGTGTAGAGCCCCATGAGTTATAGGGTCAATTAAAGGCTCATGGGGCTCTGTATAGAGCCCCATGAGTTATAGGGTTAATTAAGGGCTTATGGGGGTCTGTATTGATCCCCATGAGTGACAGGGTTAATTAAGGGTTCATGGGGCTTTGTATAAAGCCCCATTAATGATGGGGTTAATTTTAGGTGCCTGCCTGGTCCTATAATACCTCTGCGGCAGGGGTTAATATTTTTTTAGCACATGTCAATCATTTCAGGACCTTTACAGTCCTTTTAGGACCCGCAAGGCGGGAATTTTTATTTTTTTAAATGCAGCGGGGGGCTGATTGATGCTGATCGAGGACCCCAGCTGCAAGGGGTTATTGTGGGGGGGCTGCAGGTGTCCCTATGGACCCCTGCCGCAAGTTGTTAATGTGGGGGGCTGCAGGGGTCCCGATGGGTACCTCCAGCATTGAGGGGGTTAATGTTAGGTGCCGCAGGGGTACTTGCAGTACCCCCACAGTCTGGAATTGTTGATAGTGGGCCGCGGGCCCTTTAAGGACCTGCGGTAGGAAATTTGAAAAAGGTAAAAACAGCGGGGTCCTGATCGATGCTGATCGGGTACCGCCGCTGCAAGGGGTTAATGTGGGGTGGCTGTGGGTGTCCCTATGGACCCCTGCAGCAAGGGGTTAATATGGGGATACTTTGGGGGGTCCCGATGGGGACGCCCAGCAAAGAGGGGGGTTAATGTTTGGTGCCGTGGGTGTACTTACAGTACCCCCGTGGCCGGGATTGGCTAATGGTATGGGATTAAATTCATCCCTAATTGCAGTTTGAGCCTCTTCAAATTCCAGCATAGAAATATTATTTCTGACACGTTGTTTAGTGTTGGGACAACTTGGAAGTATTACTTTGGGTTGCCAACCTGCCTCCCCATTGGGATACAAAATTGGATAGGTAATTGGATCTAAATTTGAACTTAATATATTGATGTTAATGAAAGGTTGCTCTTCATTTCTTGGATATATTCTTATATCCCTTTGAAAAGGTGGTTCACTCTCAACATTTTGAAAGACAATTGCAACCTCATTAGCTTTTGGTATAGGCAACTGATTTTCTTGTGCATGAATACGTAGTTGTTGTTTAACTTCTGCAAGTTTTTTATAAGCTTGACTATATGAATTTTTTTCCATAATCATATCAAGTTCATGAAAAACTGTGGCTAAGCATTTTGTATTTTCATAGAGCTGCATACTTTGGGAGTTTGGGGGTGAGGGAAGGAACACAGGGGAGGGTGGGTCAAGAGACACAGGTGAGGTGAGAATGAGGGCAGTGATTTCTTTATTTTTTTTATTAGTGCTGTTAAAATAAATAATATTTGTAATTATGAGTTTATGGTGTAGGCAAATTAAATATACTGTACCTGGTAGTTATAAGATATGTATCTGCCCAGAAACCTCCACTGCAGCAATCTTTTGTGTCCCGGTTATTTTTGCAGACACCTGTAAAGTATGAAAAAAGATTATAAGTATACTATTTTCATGAAGTAATTAATGACTATGCTTACAATGTGTTAAATTACATGATGCTTACATATATATATATATATATATATATATATATATATATATATATATATATATAAATATATATTTATTGTAATTAATCACGGACTAAATTAATGATTACTGTTTACCTCTTATCTTTCTATGTATTTAGAAGAAATCATAAAGAGTTAAATGATCATTTCTGTCAAGTACATGATCCTAAAATGTCACATTTAAAATTTTTGGCTAATTGTAATTAAATTGATTATTTATTTGACAATGAATACTATTTTAACGTAATATATAAGGTAATATAATAGGTCATAAATGACAAAACAATTAATTTAATATAACATACTATAAAGCATCCTTCTAATTTGCTATGTTTTACTTCATGATCATGTGTGAATCTGTTAATGAACAGGTAGTGGCAGCAAATTGTGTCAGTGTGAAATAGAGAGACAGCTGCAAACTGTGAATTCATATTTCTATAATGACTATATGTTATACAATCCAAATATATACAGCGTACAATGTGTTAATTACGTTCATATAAAAAATATATTATATTTTTTTTTTATCAGTTACTAAATCAATTAATCAATTAATGAGTAACACGGCTTTACCTGTTATCTTTGTATGTATGTTATAAAAATCATATAGTTAAATTATCATGTCTCTCTAATGATTAGCATGTGTTAAATGACATTATAGTAAAATGTATTTTTTTTTTCAATTTATCAATTAATAAATTAATAAATATTAATACTTTATTATCTTGCAATGTATTTGTTGAAAAGCATTAAGAGGTAACAATCTCTTAATAAAATGCGTCCTCTGATAACGTGCAGGCACACAGTTGAGTATCTGAGGAGAAAGTGAGAAAATTCTGGAAGGTTTGCAGCATTTATAGAGTGCAAGCGCAAGGACAAACTTGCACATGTGCAGTTTACCACTTTTCCGCCATTTCATAGTGTTGATTGCAGTTTTATGGAGTTACTACAAAATGGAAGATATTACGTGCCTCACGATGATCAGGTACGTGGTTTGCGATGTTCGGGTAAGTGTTACTTGCTTGGTAATCGTCTTTGCCCTGTGTTAGTGTGTTCATGTGTTAGTGTTTTCACTTAAGTCCTGCGTTGTTCGTGTGTGTTACTGTCTTCAGTGGCGTGTAATTTCTAAGTCCCTTAGTGTTTTCGCCCCATTGTTCGTGTGTGTGTTTCCACCTAATTCCCGCATTGTTCCTGTGTGTTGCTGTCTTCGGCTGGGTGTATTTTCTAAGTCCCGGGTGCCTGGTGTTGGTCTGCCTCGTTTTCATGCGGTTTCAGAATTTTTATGTTTTTTCCCTTTTTTTCCCTTGCTTAGCCGATTTTCCAGTGGCCGAAAACGGCAAATATGGCTCCAATTCGTTTGCAACTGTGGCGCTCATTGCAGCCTAAGTCCTAAATCAACGGCTCGCCTCGCTCATTGCAGCCTGTCCTGCGTGCCTCAACTGCACCCCTCGCAGTGCCTTTGGCACTCATTGCAGCCTTAGTCCTGCATACTTCATCTGCTGGCCTCGTTTTGTGAGGCTCGCAGTGCAATGAGCGCCAAAAGCTCTCATTGCAGCCTAAGTCCCTGGTCAACGGCTCGAAAAATTAAAACAGTGACACTTACCATTAGTCGGCTCTTCTTCTCAGGGTATTCACGTTCAGTAAGTTGACCAACGAGTACAAACAAATCTGCTGCCACATAGGGTTTGCACCTGGGGTTGAAAGAAAACAAGCAAATCAATCAGACCATTCAAGAACAAAACCATACCTTAAAAACCTTAAAAGACCAAGTGTGACCATATAGGCCCCAACCGCACCTTAAAAAGATTAAATAACCAATTTTGACCATATAGGCCCCAACCGCACCTTAAAAACCTTAAATAACCAAGTGTGACCAAATAGGCCCCAACCGCACCTTAAAAACATTAAATAACCAAGTGTGACCAAATAGGCCCCAAACGCACCTTAAAAACCTTAAATAACCAAGTGTGACCAAATAGGCCCCAACCGCACCTTAAAAACATTAAATAACCAATTTTGACCATATAGGCCCCAACCGCACCTTAAACACCTTAAATAACCAAGTGTGACCAAATAGG